>CAWUFW010018600.1:0-215205 GCA_963921515.1 Calotriton arnoldi
AACTGCAAAATTACACTGTGTATGCGAACTGCAACAGCAAGGACAACACAGGCATGTGAGTAAAGGCAACGTGACACATATGAGGGAGACACACCACCAGGGCTACACAACACATACACACCTAGGCCATCTGACTCATTGCCTACACTGATGTTGCCAGGGAAGACGGTGCAATGCACAGACACCACACCCATTCCCAGTTGTAGTCAAGTAGCCCACAGGTGCAGTAAGCAAATGGCAGTCAAATGTGTGACCACAGACAACGCACATCACTAAGTGAAGCACAGGTTTATTACACAGTAGCAACATGCCGTAACCACTACAGATGCAAGGTAACCCCACCTGGTAGCGGGCACGCAGTCAACAACTGTAGACGGAAGGAAGTCCATGGGTGTGGCGCACATCACCTGTAGGGACACAACAGCTACCAGCCTGGATGTGCAATCACGTCGTCGGTGGACACAGTTGACCAAACGAATCTGAAAGTACCCTGTGAAGGACAGAAATGACACACAGTCAAAAGCAATGCAGTACAGGACAGAACAGCAAAACTCATGCACAATACATGTTACAAGATACCCACCCAGAACCAAGTTAGCATGTCAACACTGTTGGGGAGTACAGCCCACCTGTAACCACACATCGCAACACACATCCAGTCAAGTAGCCCATGGACACACTCCAACAGCGCCAGAGCCCCACCCACACATCATGCCAACTCACATCATTCACATGACACCTCAGGATACTCACATTCAGCTAAAGAAGTTGGTGATGAGCTGTGTGCGGACATCACCATCACCATCATCATCATCATCGTCACTGGCATCTTGGTCCAGGCCAGGATCCTCCACAGGTGGCGGATGTTGGTCATCGTCATCCTGGATGAGAGGCAACTCCTTCCGCACTGCCAGGTTGTGTAGCATGCAGCAGACGATGATAATCTTGCACACTTTCGCAGGGGCATATGGGAGGGACCCTCCGGTCTTGTCCAGGCAGCGGAAGCGGCTCTTCAGGAGACCAAAGGTCCGCTCAATCACTCTCCTGGTCCGACCATGTGCCTCATTGTAGCGCATCTGGGCAGGTGTCACAGGGTTCCTGAGGGGTGTCAGCAACCACGGCATGTTGGGGTATCCCGAGTCACCTACGGACAGACAAGTGCACATCAGCTGACTTGGAAAAGTGGGCGGAATACTACAGATCAGATCACACACAATGGCACAAAGTCAGTACACACCGACAAGCCAGGCACGCTGGTTCTGCATCTGTGCCATCATCCTGGGGATGCGACTACTCCTCATCACAAAGGCATCATGTGCTGAACCAGGGAAACGGGCACACACGTGTGTGATGGTCATGTCTGCAAGACACACCACCAGTGCATTGACCGAGTGGTAGTGCTTGCGGTTCCTGTAGGCCTGCTCCTGGGCCTGTGGTGGTACCAAAGCCACATGTGTCCCATCAATGGAGCCAATGACATGCGGCATCCTCCCCAGGGCATAAAAGTCACTCTTCACGTCAGTGAGTCGTCGCAGTCTAGGGAAATAGATGTACCGGTTCAGGAAGAGCAACATTGCCGCCAAAACATCGCGGAGCACACGGCTGAACATGGTCTGTGACATCCCACCAGCAGACGCCACAGTATGTTGGAAGGTACCGGTGGCAAAGAAGTGTAGGGCTGCCATCACCTTCACCTTGGGGGTCAGCGCTGTAGGATACGGCCGGCCAGGCTGCAAATGTGGGGACAACTGCACTGCCAAATCCTCAATCAGCTGCCTGGTGAAGCGGTACCGTCGGATGCTGTCCCGTTCCACCATCGTTGCCAGGTCTGGGAATGGCCGATGGACAGCAGGAGCCCTGCAGTGCAGAGGAGAAGTAAGCAAGATCGTCAGTCACCCCACATATGCGGCATTGAACACACTCAAGATCCCAACATACATCATCATGAGGCACAACTACATGAAGTGTGCAGTACCGGAAGGACATGTATGGTACATACATGGCAACATCTGTCAACACGGTCCTACAGGTGGCATCAATTTGTCCCAGGTTGGCCCATTGGATATCATGATGCCGTGTCACAGTCACCCCCCACAGTGACATGTGAGGACAGATGTGCCCCAGGCACCACTGCTCAACGACAGGTACATTCACAGGGACCCTGTAATGCCACATGGACACTGGCATCACCTGGAGTATCATGTGTACACCACAGCAAAACAAACATGACCCCCACAGGTAGTGGCCACACTTGCCATGGCAGGACAGACATGGACGTCTGTGACACACACGCACAACATCAGAGTCCATGCACACACAACGTGGATGTGGAGACTGTCTCCCATTGTGCACATGAAATCAGAGACATTGTAAACACTACATGCACAAAGACTGTGGAGGGCCATCACTATTGTGCCACTGGGACACCCTGGCTCAAACATACCGTCCCACATGGGACTCACGGGGTATGTGACATGACATACACAAACACCACTGTGAAATGTGACCATGACACATGCACAGATATGAACAGTTGCACATCACAGTGGTCACGTACACGTAACACCCAGGATCCTGTCCCCATGAACACGTGCACAGCCTGGGGGTGGCTGCCCACAGGTGACACCCACAGGACAACATGTACACCAACATACACACAATAGGAAATGCAGCCTTACATGCCTTATGATAAGGTTTGGACAGGCTGTCGTGATGTAGGTGTGCCCCTCACTCCCTGGGAGCTATCTGTGGCTGGCATATGTCCATCTGAGACAGGCATGCTGACCTATGCCAGTCACATGTACAGTGATGCGTTGTACCGCAATGGACCGATCGGTGCCTCCGGCCGGCCCATTGCCTTCAATGTGTGCGGGTACGCGTTGTACCCCTGTGCGCGTTGAACCGCAATGGACCGATCGGTGCCTCCGGCTGGCCCATTGCCTTCAATGTGTGCGGGTACGCGTTGTACCCCTGTGCGCGTTGTACCGCAATGGACCGATCGGTGCCTCCGGCCGGCCCATTGCCTTCAATGTGTGCGGGTACGCGTTGTACCCCTGTGCGCGTTGAACCGCAATGGACCGATCGGTGCGCACCCATTGACAATGGGCTTGCCTGGCAACGGACGCGTTTTCGAATTTCGAACGAGTCGGTTGCTGGGAATTCAGTTGGTCACCCACAACAATGTTGCAAAATCATGTATGTCATGAAGTTGAAGATTTGAAGGATGCTGTGGGCGTGTTTTGGTGCTGCTATTCCATGGATTGGCCAGATTCAGAAGATGCAAACGACTTGGACCTATCACTTTGGACACAAGGGACAGGATCTGCCTCTCCAGCACATATATATTGCTGGCTGTTCCCCTGAGAGCCCACTTGCCTGCACTACATGCTCCAGGACGACATCTGCCACTGCACTGCTGCTGTCTCTGCCCCTCTGGACCCTGCAATGGCACGTACTGTGGAGAGAGCCCCAGCCTTCAGCCTTGAGGAGAACCAGGCCCTGCTGGACAGCCTACTTCCACAGTACAGCAAGCTGTATGGGACACCAGGGGAGCAGGTGAGTGTCCTGTGCACTGCCTTTCTGAATGTGCATTTTGTCTGACTAGCAAGGCTGAGAGTCTGCACGCCACTGGCTAGCAGGCTCACTGAGTAGTTGTCACCCCCATAGTGTGTAGTGACTTGCACTGGACAGGTATGGTGCAGTGACAGTGCTTCTGAACAGGGTTTTACTCCCCATGCAATGATACCATGTAGTGACTTCTGGAAAACTGTCCATGGGCAGCCGTGCACTGCCTGTGTACACCATGTGCCCCTGTGATTGCGACATGTATATGCAACTGTGTCATGCACGGATATGTTGCATGTGTAGTAATGGCCTTATCACTTTGTCATCCTGACAGGCTTCTGCCCATTGGAAGCAGGAGATATGGAAGGACATCGTCCGGGCTGTCCGGTCCGTGGGGGTCTACAAGCGCCGGATCCGCAACTGCCAAAAGAGGTGGCAGGACCTTCGGGGCTGGACCCGGAGGATTGCACGGGTCCAGCTGAAGCTGTCGCCTCCTCGCAGGAGGGGCGGAACACGGACCCTGACCCCCCACATGCTCAGGATCCTGGCGGTGGTCTTTCCAGACCTGGATGGGCAGCTGAAGGCCAGAGAGCAGCAAGGAGGGGGTGAGTCAAAGACTGCACTGTGTACTCTGTCTAACATGCTATGTGCCCTCCTCGGGCCTGGTTAAACTGCCACAGTACAGCGGTCATGTTGTCCAGGAGCCATGTCCCTCTATTGTGCACTGCCCACTCCTCATCTGATACCCAGGTGTGGCCCTTACATGCAGGGAATTCTGTCACTTAGGACTGTGTCCTTGCAGTTTGCTTGACTCAAGGTGGGAGACAGCATCTGTTTCCCTGACTCTGTGGTGGGCATCATGGGTGGGTCCATTGCTTACACAATGCCTGTATTCTGACATGTATTCAGCGTGTTACTTTGATCTGTGGTCCAATTGCTGAGCTGATCCACCACATGTGGCTGGGGTATCTGGCACACACCCATGCTGCGGGTGGGAACAATGTTTGGGCCCCAGGAGTATGTATATGACGTGTGTCACACATACTTAGCCAGCTGCCTACAGTCCAGGGCTCATCCCTCATTCATGTGGGGCTGGACAGTCATGCCTACTCCAGGCCATACAATACACTCTGTACTCCCACTCCCGTGTATCAGCTGACACATTGTGCGCAGTGATTTGACCCCTCAGGTGTCTGCCTCTGTGTCAGTGTGCTGTGGATTAGTCGCCAGGACTGCTGTGGAGTTTCTTGGTAGGGGCTCAGCATGCCACTGGAGATGTGACCATAGGAGACGATACTTGTGTGACACATAGGTGTCTGATCAGCTGCCCATGCAGACTGGGGCATGTGAATGTGAAGTTCAGGCAGCTGTTCCCCATGCACAGCAGAGTGTGAGGGGCTCAGGTTCAGAGGGTAGTGTCACAGGTCTACCATATGTCCAATAGGTATGACCTGGACAGATGAGGGTTAAGAGGATGTGTTGTGGGGGGATGTACATGTGCACTTGTGCAGCTCCAGGACTTGCATTCCCCATGACCTACTATTGTGACACAGTGCAGAGTGTTGTTGTCTGGCTGCAAAGTCATACATCACTGAGACAGTGAAGTATGACTTTGCAGTCATGCCTCCGCCATGGCATGTGTCTACTGATTGGTGAGCCTGCAGGGGAGTGACATGTGCTACATGCACACCATAGTGGCGCTGGCTATCAGGACATGGGTGCATCATGGTGTCTGTCGCTGGTATGCATCACATGCATTTCCTATTTGACTCTGGGCATCCCTTTCATCCGGAAACCTGTACTGACTCAGTGGCAAGAGCTGTGATGTGTGCATGTCCACATGCCACACCGTGTCCTCTGCACTGTCCAACTACTGTGTACTTGGTGCATGTGTCAACACTGGGGTGTTGCAATCCAACAGACACCAGACAGATGGGTGCAAGGCCATGTGGGATGTGAGTGCCATGCTTGGCATCGGACTGACAATTGACTTCTCCTGTTCAATTAGGGCACTTTTAGCAATGTACAACTGATGATGCCAGGGCTTGCTCTGTGATGTGCTGTGCTCACAGTGGTGTGTGCGTTATGTGCAGGTGACTGATGTCTGTCTGTATCCCCATTGTTTGCAGATACATCCACGGCCACGGAAGGGGACAGCTCCACGGACCAGGAGGAGCCAGAGAGCCAGACTGGGTCAGCAGCCGAGGAGTGGTCGGAGGGACCCAGTGGCACGGAGGGCGAGGGGAGCCACACCGAGGAGTCCTCAGCAGCATCCACCTCAGCTGAGGACCAGAGCAACTCGGAGGATGACTCCCTTGTGGAGGCGGGTGTCAGCAGCCACCACACCCCAGCTAGTGTTGATGTCCCCGCCACCACCAGCACCACCACCGCCCTCCCATCGGCTCCCATTCCCCAGGTCCGTGGAGGCTCCCATGTCCGGGAGCGTGTTTCCTTTGGGCCAGGCACCGCACCCCTGCCCCTGTGTCCCCTGCTGCCCTGAGTGAGGAGTCTGTGTACCTCCTTCGCCAGGTCCATGTAGGGCAGACAGCCATGCTGAGTGTCCTCCATGCGCACACCGCGCTGTTGACTCAGCTGGTGTCGTTCATGGAGGGCATCTCATCGGGCATGTCTGACCTACAGAGGGGCAATAGGTCCATGGACTCCTCCCTGACGGCAGCAGTGTCCCTCCTCAAACGGTCCCTCACCCCTCCTGCCTCTGCTCCATCCACACTCCCCAGCACCTTACCCGTCCCAAGCACACACACACCGGCACAGGCACACACCAGCACACACACATCCAGCACACTGACAGACACGCCAATGACAAAACGCACACGCACGCACATTCAGGGGACTGAAGCCAGACTCACAGGGGATGGGGCCCTGGAACACACACACGCATCCACATGCACTGCGCAGTCCTCAGTTCCCTCTCCCTCCAAAGCACCCTCCCTTGCCTCACCTGCAACCCCAAAGTCACAGCAGCTCTTCCTCTGTGACCTCGGCCTCTTCCCCACCGATGAAGCTGCTCCAGCATCCCGGGGAAGAGGAAGCCCACCCACACGGAGCAGAGTGCCCCTCGCCCCCGGACACCCTCCCCCAGGCGCAGACGGACTGAGGCCCCCACCCGCAAGTCCCCCGGAGTCCTAAGAGCAAGACCCCGCCACCGCCCTGCAGCTCAGGCACAAGGTCTCCGTCCTCCATCCCTCAGGCCCCCACTGCACAGGTGCCCCCACCACACCCTGCCCCAGGTTCCCCCACCCACAGATATACCATCCCCAAGAGGATCAGGCCTTCTCCCCCTGCCACTTGCTCTCCCAGCACCACACCCCCCGCTGCGCTTGTCTGTGCCACTGATGTGGTGAGGGTGTCCTCCCCCTCTGTCCAACCCACCTTGCCTGTTCCCCATTCTCCTCCCCTGGAGGTAGGCACTGCAGTGGAGTCCACTACCGCCCTGTCTGACTTGGGCACTGCAGTGGCGGACCTGTCCACTCCATCTGCAGGGTCCACTGCAGTTGTGCCGGCACCCACGACATCTGAGTCATGCCCCCCAGCTGTGCCGGCACACACCATGTCAGACACCTCCACTGCAGTTGTCAGTGGCTCGCCAGCACCCACCACCCCTTCCCTGACTCCCCCTGGTGAGCCCTGATCCTGTCCCTGCGGTGCCTGGCCTGCCCCCCCGGTTGCCCCTCCTAGTGGATTGTCCCTGGTTTTGTGCAGGCATGCGTAGGGTGACATCTGCCAGTGTCACCCTGTTGAACTTTGACAATGGACTGGCCATTGGCCTTTGCTCTATTTTTTCTGGACGTCGTTTTCAATCAACACATATACCTATGTACTTGGGTCGGTACCCATCTAGGTTGTACGATTAAGTTGATAGACACGTTCTCACCAGATATTCTATGTGTCCTTCTTTCAATCGAAAATCTTCCTAAGTTGGCCATTATTAACATCTACTCTCGTCCGGTGAGGCATGGGCTCACTTCACCTACTCTAGATTCCCTTCTTCTATTTCTTCCCACTATATCCTACTCCACTAAAGTAATAATTGGAGGTGACTTTAATTGCCATTTTGAGCCTCTTTCTGGCATGACTCCTAACATCACTAGTGAGGAAGACTCCGTTTGGTCAATTCCGGAATGTAACACCTACCAGATAAGAGGGTGGACCCCTCTTGTCCTCCAAATGAATACCTTGACACTTAGCCACTCGCTTAGGGCATGCAATGGTCGCTTTCCCTGTGATAGTCCGGGCAACTCTACTTTTGAGAAACCCGGACAGGGCTCCATAATTGATTATATCCTAGTTGATGTTGAGTTATGGCACAGAATTCGCAGTTTTTCGGTCTTATCTAGATGTGAGAGCGATCACAACCCACTGGTCCTAACCTTAGAGCAACCACAAAACATAGGGGCCCTTGGTGTGAGGCACCAACCTCCCTTGAATTTAATAGCAATTGAAGGGGGCAGAAGAATACGCTGGGCAACAATTGTGCAAGCCCCGGAAAAAATGGCTGCTATGTACAATTGTATTATTCCACACCTAGTTGCCGCTTTTTCAAATTTTGAAAACAGTGATCCTCTAGAAATCTTCTTGGCATTAGGTAAGAATCATCAAGATCTAGTTTCAACCCTTGCTGAGTTTTTTTACAATGGTAGGAGCCCTGCCACTTCTGCATTGAAAGGTAGAAATCCTTGGTATAACAAGGCGTGCAGGGCAGCTAAATGCGCCCTGACATTAAAGATCAGGGAAGGCAACAGTCTGGGTATCAAGGAGTCTAGAGCGCATTATAAAAATATTTTGGCGGCAGCAAAAGCAGAATGGGAAATTGACAGATGGGACGCGATTAAGAAGACGTTAGAATCAAGGGACATGAGATCTTTTTGGACCTTAGTCAAAACAGGGAAGTTGGAAGGTAATACGGCTTTGGAACCAAATTTGGGGGAGGAAGTATGGAGATCCCATTTTAAAGTTTTATATTCAAAATCTAAAGATAGTGATAAAGATAGAGATCAAGATAGCAGGGTCCTCGATTCCCATGAAATTGCCACTAAAGAGCATCCCCCACCTCTGTGCACACTGGCAGAAGTCTTATTGGCATTGTCCAAACTACTTCCCAATAAGGCTCCAGGGTTGGACAGGATCCCTGGTGATCTTTTTAGAAATGAACAAGTGGTTTGGGCCCCTATCTACAAACTCTATTTAATGCCATCTTGTGTGGTATGGCTGTTCCATCAACATGGGTAGGGGCAGAAATTATCCCCATTTTTAAAAAAGGCTCTCCATTAGACCCAGCAAATTATAGACCAATAAGTCTCATTGATGTCAGCCAAAAGTTATTTGCTCGTGTTCTTTTGGGTCGACTGCAATCCTGGATGGATGAGACGGCAGTTTTAACACCACTACAAGCCGGATTTAGGTCTAAAATATCAACAATGGATCAGTTATTCAGGTTGCAGTTGATCCATTGGAAAACTGTTATTCTGGGTGGTGGTACCCTTTACTTAACTTTTGTGGATCTCAAATCCGCGTTTGACATGGTCCCCCGCGATCAACTATGGGCCCTTCTTCGCGATATGGGAGCCCCAGTATATTTATGTCATCTCCTGAAGCGCTTACATGAAGGCACTTATGCTAGGATTAGATACGGCAAGCATGGGGAGCTGTCAGCTCCATTTCCGGTTGAGAAGGGGTGAGACAGGGTTGTGTCCTGGCTCCGACCCTGTTCTCCCTCTTCTTGAACGGTTTAGTGAAAACCTTGCTTTCAGTTAAAGAGATCGATTCCCCAAGGCTAGCCAATCGCAAAATGCCAGCCCTAATGTTTGCAGATGACACGTTGCTACTATCAAAGTCGCCAATGGGTATGCAGCGGGTTTTGAACGAATTTAGTCTCTTCTGTAAGAGAAGAGACTTGGAGATTAACCTCCAGAAGACCAAATATATGGTATTTGGAGTTAATTCTAGAAATTGCCTGCACCCTCGCTTGGATGGTAGACAACTTGAGCGAGTATCTATTTTTGACTACTTGGGTCTCACACTCAACGACAAGATGGAGTGGGGGACTCAAGTTAAGAGAGCTAATCTTAAATTGACTCAGTCAATAGGGGGAATCAAAAAAGTATTTAATAATTGCACTCATAAAGTACTAGCTCCCCCAGTAGAAATTTATAAAATCCAAGCGAGGGGAGCCTCACTATACGGTGCTGAACTTTGGGGCCACTGCCCGACAAATTTACTTACAAAAACCGAGAATACTTTCATCAGACAGCTGACAGGGCTTCCCATGAATACTCACTTAACCCCATTAAGGATGGACCTGGGTATTAATCCAATAGCCGATCAAATTGCCTCTCGTCCTCTCCATTTTTGGCGACGCCTTTGGAGTACGCCCGAGCTACAACCATATAGGGAGGAACTACAGGATGTTATGTCTATCTTGGGAGCAGGTAACATACCGTGGTTGACTTACATTAGGAACACGTGCCACCAAATGGGTTGGGCTAACATGTGGACAACTCCTGAAGTGACCTGCTCAGCTATCCCAAAAAATCTCTTACAATTGCTTTTAAAAATTTCAAGTTAGCCTTAATTTTTCAGTGCTCAGCTTCTTCCTCCTTGACGTCCAGGTTTTTGGACATTAAACACCAATACATTCTTGAGCCTGTCCTGGATAGTATCCACTTCCCCATGGCTAGGAAACTATACTTACAATTTAGGCATGGGATGCTCCCGTTACGTGCATTTACCAACAAATGGAAGGGTGCTAGAATCCAAGAATGCCCGGGGTGTACCTATAATGAAGAAACTGAGCTTCATGTTATCCTCTTTTGCCCCGCATACAGGAATGCGAGGTCTAAGTGGATTCTCCAGCTTTGTAGGAACCTGGGGATTAGACATTATGTTGAAGTGTTCAGGCTTCTAAAATATGACTTGCAGCCTCTATTTGTAATTGTCACCTCAAGATACCTCTTTGCAATGTGGAATATACGGAGAAATATTATTAAGACGCAAGAGTTGGGAAATAACCCAGTTTCACTTTCTTTTTAGACAAATTAGCATATTTGCACAAAGTTTTAAAAAAAAGAAAAAAAGAGAGAAATTTTGCTTCCTCTCTCATCTAGGAAAGCTTCCCTCAATTGTTTTTAAAACTATTATAAGATTAGACATTATCAAGTCTTTTTATCGTTTTTAACCTATATTAAATACTTTTGATATTAGAGGATTCATAGTCTAGTTTTAACCTAGGTGATGACCTGGAATTTGGGGATGATGATTGATTTCTTATTGATGAGGTGTAATGATGTCCATTTGTTATATATTTGTCTTACAAATGTTCTTTTTATTTTCATTATCCCGATCATAAGTGTAACCAATCTTAAATTTCTCTAAAAAAGTTTGTTTTAAAAATTTTTATTGTACTTTTATGGCTGATTAGCCGAAATAAAGATCTTTGATTGATTGAATCAACACATATGCTGAATAAAGCAACTTTCTTTTCTCTAGTGCTCATGCTTCAGATGTACATGTTGTTGGTGCTGCTAACCATGCCCTTGCTGCAGTGATGGTGATATCTGGTCTCATGATTATGAAGTGTTACTGTGCAGGAACCCATGTGGTCCAGGGGGAATGTGTCCTATCATGTGGTGTATCCATATCATCAATAGCAGCATCTGAGGGTGTCATGTGTTCAGTATTTGGCAATGGGTTTCCTACTTACATTAGCAATTTCATATCTGTGGCTTCCACCCCTGCACATCTGTTGTGCCTGCCATCGTTGCATTTGTCTACTTCCCTGACCGTGTTGCCATCTCCAGTGGACATGCAGGTTTGGGCATCAATGGGGAAGGACTCATCCGTGTAGTCAGTGCAACATTGCTATACAAGTGTGTTGGATCTGTGCTGATGATTCCGTTGGCACATCCATGACCAGGCTGATGTGATGGGAGCCCTCATTTGGTGCTAATTGTTGATTGTGTGACCAAGTGCTCAGCTGACATGATGGGGCCCTACTGAGGCAACATATGGCACAGCTTTCCTCACACAGGAGTGGAGTCCCCTCATGGCAGTGTGTACACGTGTGACATTGCCTGCGCCCAAGGTGTGTGTTGTATGTGCATGTCTGTGTGTTCACTTCCATTTATCTGCGCATGCTGTGATCCCTAGTGTTGTACCTGTTTGTGATGCTTGCTGACTTGAGCTATGTTCCCCCAAAGTCTTCTCCCTGTGTTCTCTGTGATGTGGGTGCATGGCACATTACTGGTCATCAGGGTGTCACCCATAGGTGTGTTTGCTGTCAGGGCTGAGTTTGTGTGCAGACGCAGATGGGTCACAGTCAGGTTTCCCCTTGGCACTTGTTGTTTGCCCCTGTCATGTGATTTTCAGTTCGTGTTGTCTTTCAGTGATTGTGACACGTTGTGTGTGTGACTGCTGGCACTCCTCAGGGTCCGGGCTGCAATGTTGGTTGTTGTCTATGTGTGTTCTTTGTGGGTGACCTTGGCTTCTTCATTGGTGTGTGACTGTGGCTGGGATCCCATTGGTTGGTGTGGTATCGCCGTCATGTCCATGTACAGCGTAGTGTGCAGTGTGTCAGACATTCAGGAGTCTTGTTGAGTGGCCATGTGTGATGTGTTTCTGCACCTTGGTTCCCACCCACCACCCTGGAATAGTCATGGGTGCATGTGCAATGTCACCAGTGCATGTGTACTTCACTGCTGCACATTGTTAGAGGTCGAGGGGTGTGGTCTTGAGTGTGTGCAGATGGGAGTTGTTGCCCAGCTAGTCCCCTGCCTCCTTGTTGGCCTTGGCTTACTGGCCATGCTGATTGATTTGTGCTTGTGTAGGTGTGATGGTAGTTTGTTGCTCAGGACACCTGACTGTGGTTCACAGTGTGAACGACATTTAGCTTTGTCATCACAGTGGGATTTTTATTCAGCCCAGGGTCACCACATTGTGGGGGCCCTGGGGGTGGTGCGTCTGTGTCTTGCTGTGTCAGTTGTTGTTCCTACGTGCCTGTGTGACATGTGTGTTTTGTGCTCCCTCTCATCTGACAATGCCTGCTTGCCCACATAGGGGATTTGGATCCATGAGTTACCTTAGTGTGGCAGTGTATGCACATCTGTATGATTGGTATTCAGCTCTCCTCATGTGTTGTGTGGTTGCCTGGGGACACTGGCACCCCCACCCCTCACCTGCTGTGTATGATGACAGTGTTGGTCTGCCTGTTTGTGTTTGTGCATCTGCACCACTGCATTGGCATATCTTGGGTGTGCCATTGGCTGTATGTTGTTTGGTGTGTTTCCCCTGCTGTCCCTGGGACTCCTAGGTCATCGGTCAGCACAGTGATCATGGTTTGTGTGTCCCATTGCTGCCATGGTATGGTATCTGTTCACCTCACATCTGCTGTCTCCACAGGATATCTGCATTTGTGTGCCCATTGGTGCAAATATGTGGTTCTGCATTCTGATGGTCACTTCTGTCATTGTGTCATTGATGACTGTTGACGGTCTCAGCACACATGGGTGTTGTTTGTCTGCACATGGCCAAAGGAATGTTTCATTTGCACTGCAGTATTTGGCTCCCCCAATTTATGTTGCAATGGGACACATACACTACTTTGCCACAGATGAGTTTTTGGTTCTGTGACCAGGAATGATCCATGCAGTTTGGCAGTTGCAGCTCTTTCTTTGTCAACAATTACCTTTTGGTCACTGTGATGATGAGGGTGTAGACCCCATTGCCACAATGGTCAAAATGTGCTTCGGCTATGGACCCCACACTTGCCTTTTGGTCACTGTGATGATGGGGGTTTAGACCCCATTGCCACAATGGTCAAAATGTGCTTCAGCTATGGACCCCACACTTGCCTTTTGGTCACTGTGATGATGGGGGTTTAGACCCCATTGCCACAATGGTCAGAATGTGCTTTGGCTATGGATCCCACACTTGCCTTTTGGTCACTGTGATGATGGGGGTTTAGACCCCATTGCCACAATGGTCATAATGTGCTTCGGCTATGGACCCCACACTTGCCTTTTGGTCACTGTGATGATGGGGGTTTAGACCCCATTGCCACAATGGTCAAAATGTGCTTCAGCTATGGACCCCACACTTGCCTTTTGGTCACTGTGATGATGGGGGTTTAGACCCCATTGCCACAATGGTCAGAATGTGCTTCGGCTATGGACCCCACCCTTGCCTTTTGGTCACTGTGATGATGGGGGTTTAGACCCCATTGCCACAATGGTCAAAATGTGCTTCAGCTATGGACCCCACACTTGCCTTTTGGTCACTGTGATGATGGGGGTTTAGACCCCATTGCCACAATGGTCAAAATGTGCTGCAGCTATGGACCCCACACTTGCCTTTTGGTCACTGTGATGATGGGGGTCTAGACCCCATTGCCACAATGGTCAGAATGTGCTTCGGCTATGGACCCCACACTTGCCTTTTGGTCACTGTGATGATGGGGGTTTAGACCCCATTGCCACAATGGTCAAAATGTGCTTCAGCTATGGACCCCACACTTGCCTTTTGGTCACTGTGATGATGGGGGTTTAGACCCCATTGCCACAATGATCAGAATGTGCTTCGGCTATGGACCCCACACTTGCCTTTTGGTCACTGTGATGATGGGGGTTTAGGCCCCATTGCCACAATGGTCATGGGCTGCTTGCATTGTGGGTGCCACACACATATATGTGTGGCACATGTGCTAGGGGGTCACATTGTATGTTCAAAGTCATGTTCGGTGTTGTAGGCATTTGACACAGCCTACACACGCTTGTCATGGTGGTGGGGGGATGTCTTTATCTTGCATTCCCTAGGTTGTGGTGTGCTTGTTGTGTCATGCATTGTCCATCTTATGAGTGGGGGTGGTAGTAGTGGTAGGCATCCAGCCCCCTGGCTAAGGGTGGTAGTAGTGGTAGGCATCCAGCCCCCTGGGTGAGGGTGGTAGTAGTGGTAGGCATCCAGCCCCCCTGGGTGTGGGTGGTAGTAGTGGTAGGCATCCTGCCCCCCTGGCTAAGGGTGGTAGTAGTGGTAGGCATCCAGCCCCCCTGGCTAAGGGTGGTAGTAGTGGTAGGCATCCAGCCCCCCTGGCTAAGGGTGGTAGTAGTGGTAGGCATCCAGCCCCCCTGGGTGAGGGTGGTAGTTGTGGTAGGCATCCAGCCCCCCTGGGTGTGGGTGGTAGTAGTGGTAGGCATCCTGCCCCCCTGGCTAAGGGTGGTAGTAGTGGTAGGCATCCAGCCCCCTGGCTAAGGGTGGTAGTAGTGGTAGGCATCCAGCCCCCCTGGCTAAGGGTGGTAGTAGTGGTAGGCATCCAGCCCCCCTGGCTAAGGGTGGTAGTAGTGGTAGGCATCCAGCCCCCCTGGCTAAGGGTGGTAGTAGTGGTAGGCATCCAGCCCCCTTGGGTGTGGGTGGTAGTAGTGGTAGGCATCCAGCCCCCTGGCTAAGGGTGGTAGTAGTGGTAGGCATCCAGCCCCCCTGGGTGAGGGTGGTAGTAGTGGTAGGCATCCAGCCCCCCTGGGTGTGGGTGGTAGTAGTGGTAGGCATCCAGCCCCCCTGGCTAAGGGTGGTAGTAGTGGTAGGCATCCAGCCCCCCTGGGTGAGGGTGGTAGTAGTGGTAGGCATCCAGCCCCCCGGGCTAAGGGTGGTGGTAGGCATCCAGCCCCCTGGGTGAGGGTGGTAGTAGTGGTAGGCATCCAGCCCCCCTGGGTGAGGGTGGTAGTAGTGGTAGGCATCCAGCCCCCCTGGGTGAGGGTGCTGGGTGTGGGTGGTAGTAGTGGTAGGCATCCTGCCCCCTGGCTAAGGGTGGTAGTAGTGGTAGGCATCCAGCCCCCCTGGCTAAGGGTGGTAGTAGTGGTAGGCATCCAGCCCCCTGGCTAAGGGTGGTAGTAGTGGTAGGCATCCAGCCCCCCTGGGTGAGGGTGGTAGTAGTGGTAGCCATCCAGCCCCCTGGGTGTGGGTGGTAGTAGTGGTAGGCATCCTGCCCCCTGGCTAAGGGTGGTAGTAGTGGTAGGCATCCAGCCCCCTGGCTAAGGGTGGTAGTAGTGGTAGGCATCCAGCCCCCTGGCTAAGGGTGGTAGTAGTGGTAGGCATCCAGCCCCCCTGGGTGAGGGTGGTAGTAGTGGTAGGCATCCAGCCCCCTGGGTGTGGGTGGTAGTAGTGGTAGGCATCCTGCCCCCTGGCTAAGGGTGGTAGTAGTGGTAGGCATCCAGCCCCCCTGGCTAAGGGTGGTAGTAGTGGTAGGCATCCAGCCCCCCTGGCTAAGGGTGGTAGTAGTGGTAGGCATCCAGCCCCCCTGGCTAAGGGTGGTAGTAGTGGTAGGCATCCAGCCCCCCTGGCTAAGGGTGGTAGTAGTGGTAGGCATCCAGCCCCCCTGGGTGTGGGTGGTAGTAGTGGTAGGCATCCAGCCCCCTGGCTAAGGGTGGTAGTAGTGGTAGGCATCCAGCCCCCCTGGGTGAGGGTGGTAGTAGTGGTAGGCATCCAGCCCCCCTGGGTGTGGGTGGTAGTAGTGGTAGGCATCCAGCCCCCTGGCTAAGGGTGGTAGTAGTGGTAGGCATCCAGCCCCCCGGGCTAAGGGTGGTGGTAGGCATCCAGCCCCCCTGGGTGAGGGTGGTAGTAGTGGTAGGCATCCAGCCCCCCTGGGTGAGGGTGGTAGTAGTGGTAGGCATCCAGCCCCCCTGGGTGAGGGTGGTAGTGGTGGTAGGCATCCAGCCCCCCTGGGTGTGGGTGGTAGTAGTGGTAGGCATCCTGCCCCCCTGGCTAAGGGTGGTAGTAGTGGTAGGCATCCAGCCCCCCTGGCTAAGGGTGGTAGTAGTGGTAGGCATCCAGCCCCCCTGGCTAAGGGTGGTAGTAGTGGTAGGCATCCAGCCCCCCTAGGTGAGGGTGGTAGTAGTGGTAGGCATCCAGCCCCCTGGGTGTGGGTGGTAGTAGTGGTAGGCATCCTGCCCCCCTGGCTAAGGGTGGTAGTAGTGGTAGGCATCCAGCCCCCCTGGCTAAGGGTGGTAGTAGTGGTAGGCATCCAGCCCCCTGGCTAAGGGTGGTAGTAGTGGTAGGCATCCAGCCCCCCTGGCTAAGGGTGGTAGTAGTGGTAGGCATCCAGCCCCCTGGGTGTGGGTGGTAGTAGTGGTAGGCATCCAGCCCCCTGGCTAAGGGTGGTAGTAGTGGTAGGCATCCAGCCCCCTGGGTGAGGGTGGTAGTAGTGGTAGGCATCCAGCCCCCCTGGGTGTGGGTGGTAGTAGTGGTAGGCATCCAGCCCCCCTGGCTAAGGGTGGTAGTAGTGGTAGGCATCCAGCCCCCCTGGGTGAGGGTGGTAGTAGTGGTAGGCATCCAGCCCCCCTGGGTGTGGGTGGTAGTAGTGGTAGGCATCCAGCCCCCTGGCTAAGGGTGGTAGTAGTGGTAGGCATCCAGCCCCCTGGGTGAGGGTGGTAGTAGTGGTAGGCATCCAGCCCCCCGGGCTAAGGGTGGTGGTAGGCATCCAGCCCCCCTGGGTGAGGGTGGTAGTAGTGGTAGGCATCCAGCCCCCCTGGGTGAGGGTGGTAGTAGTGGTAGGCATCCAGCCCCCTGGGTGAGGGTGGTAGTGGTGGTAGGCATCCAGCCCCCCTGGGTGAGGGTGGTAGTAGTGGTAGGCATCCAGCCCCCCTGGGTGAGGGTGGTAGTAGTGGTAGGCATCCAGCCCCCCTGGGTGTGGGTGGTAGTAGTGGTAGGCATCCTGCCCCCCTGGCTAAGGGTGGTAGTAGTGGTAGGCATCCAGCCCCCTGGCTAAGGGTGGTAGTAGTGGTAGGCATCCAGCCCCCTGGCTAAGGGTGGTAGTAGTGGTAGGCATCCAGCCCCCCTGGGTGTGGGTGGTAGTAGTGGTAGGCATCCAGCCCCCCTGGCTAAGGGTGGTAGTAGTGGTAGGCATCCAGCCCCCCTGGGTGAGGGTGGTAGTAGTGGTAGGCATCCAGCCCCCCTGGGTGTGGGTGGTAGTAGTGGTAGGCATCCAGCCCCCCTGGCTAAGGGTGGTAGTAGTGGTAGGCATCCAGCCCCCCTGGGTGAGGGTGGTAGTAGTGGTAGGCATCCAGCCCCCCGGGCTAAGGGTGGTGGTAGGCATCCAGCCCCCCTGGGTGAGGGTGGTAGTAGTGGTAGGCATCCAGCCCCCTGGGTGAGGGTGGTAGTAGTGGTAGGCATCCAGCCCCCCTGGGTGAGGGTGGTAGTGGTGGTAGGCATCCAGCCCCCTGGGTGAGGGTGGTAGTAGTGGTAGGCATCCAGCCCCCCTGGGTGAGGGTGGTAGTAGTGTTAGGCATCCAGCCCCCCTGGGTGTGGGTGGTAGTAGTGGTAGGCATCCTGCCCCCCTGGCTAAGGGTGGTAGTAGTGGTAGGCATCCAGCCCCCCTGGCTAAGGGTGGTAGTAGTGGTAGGCATCCTGCCCCCTGGGTAGGGGTGGTGGTGCGCATTCAGGCCCCTGTGTGCATATGTGGCATTGGTGATGGGCATCCCGCCCCTATGGTGCTGCTGTTGCTGGTGTAAGTATATTCAGCATCCCCGTGTATGTGTGTGATGTGTCGTGTACGTGTTGTATGTGTTTTGTGGTTGGTGTCTGGCTTACCTTCTGCGCCGTACGCGTCCGTGCCTGTTCCGGTAGTAGATGTAGAATATTGGTATGATCGGGACGAAGGGATTCATGGTTGGTTCGTGTCGTTCGTCCTTCTCGTTGCTTCGCGTCGTCCTCGCCGCTTCGCCTCGTCCTCGTCGCTTCGCGTCGTCCTCGTCGGTGCCGTGTTCGTCTCGTAGCCGTGGATCGTGTTGTGGCGCGAATCGGAGCTTATGTGCGCCTCTCCCGGATGCTTTAACGTGCCGTGCGTAGCGACGGGTTCGGCGCGTACGGGAAGCGCATCGTACTTGTCCGGCCGGACGGGGCTGCATTTTTCCTTCCGTGCGACTCGATTCGGCGTTTCCGGATTCGCCTCGGTCGGAGAACAGGACCTGGTTTGGGTGAGTACGGCTCGGCCGGATTTTTTGCTGTTGTGCGCATCGTACTTGCTCGTTCGGTGTGCTGTACGGATCGGTCGGAAAACAGGCTTTCGCATGGCTTTTTCCCGACCGAATGGTATTGGGTGCGCCTCCGACCAAGATCGGAATCGGCCCCTTAGTCTTTCGTAAATTGTTGAAAACCTCGCTTTTCCCTAACTGATGAATCTCACTACTACTGCTACTACCAGCGCTGGGATGCCTCCGGGTAGCCATGCGCTATAAAAATGTTATTTCAATTCAATTCAATTCAATGTTGGGGTGATACCCCAACTCCCCTATGTGCTTGTCAATGCTGGGTTTTTGTACCACACAATCTGCTTTTGTTCACTGGAGTGATGGATCGACACCGTCTGCCACCGCACCCTAGTGAAGCGCCTCAGCAACATCGGAATCCGAGAGAAAGCACTGGAATGGATCATCTCGTTCCTCGCCGGAAGAACCCAGAGAGTCCGCCTCCCCCGTTCAGATCCGAAGCCACCGAAGTCATCTGCGGCGTTCCACAAGGATCCTCACTCAGCCCAACCCTCTTCAACGTCTACATGAGCCCCCTCGCAGCCATCGCACGCCGACACAACCTCAACATCATCTCCTACGCCGACGACACCCAGCTGATCCTCTCCCTCACCAACGACCCCACCACCGCCAGAGCCAACCTACACGACGGGATGAGAGACGTCGCCGACTGGATGAGGAACAGCCGCCTTAAACTGAACTCAGACAAGACGGAAGTCCTCATCCTGGGCTCATCACCCTCCGCCTGGGACGACTCCTGGTGGCCCCCGGCCCTGGGCACCGCGCCCAAGCCAACGGACCACGCACGCAACCTGGGCTTCATCTTGGACTCCTCCCTGTCGATGACCAGACAAGTCAACGCCGTCTCATCTTCATGCTTCAACACCCTGCGCATGCTCCGCAAGATCTTCAGATGTATCCCCACTGAAACCAGGAAGACCGTCACCCAGGCACTCGTCACCAGCCGACTGGACTATGGGAACACCCTCTACGCCGGAACCACAGCCAAACTTCAAAAGAGACTCCAGCGCATCCAGAACGCCTCCGCACGACTCATCCTGGACATCCCCCGACACAGCCACATCACCGGACACCTGAAAGACCTGCACTGGCTCCCCGTCAGCAAGAGAATCACGTTCAGACTCCTCACCCACGCACACAAGGCCCTCCACGACCTGGGCCCAAAGTACCTCAACGACCGCATGACCTTCTACACGCCCACACGCCAGCTACGATCAACCAGCCACGCCCTGCCACCGTACCACGCATCCGCAGAACCACCGCCGGAGGAAGATCCTTCTCCTACCTGGCAGCCAAGACCTGGAACTCCCTCCCCACTCACCTTCGGCGAACCCAGGACCATCTCTCCTTCAGGAAGCAGCTCAAGACCTGGCTGTTCGAGCAGTAACTTACCCCCTCCCCCAGCGCCTTGAGACCCTCCCGGGTGAGTAGCGCGCTCTATAAATGCCGTGATTGATTGATTGAACTGCATTTGTTTGCAGAAAGTGTCACTGATTCAGGATGTTTGCACACAATACACAAACTTGGCATGGGAGTAGGGGTGGAGTGTTTGCCCTCTACCTCCTCTGGGGTGGACTGTGCTTGGGGGGTGGACATAGACCCTTCTGGGGTGGACTGTGCTGGGGGGGCATAGACCCTTCTGGGGTGGACTGTGCTGGGGGTGGACATAGACCCTTCTGGGGTGGACTATGCGGGGGGGTGGACATAGACCCCCTTCTGGGGTGGACTATGCTGGGGGGGTGGACATAGACCCCCTTCTGGGGTGGACTGTGCTGGGGGGTGGACATAGACCCTTCTGGGGTGAACTGTGCTGGGGGGTGGACATAGACCCTTCTGGGGTGAACTGTGCTGGGGGGTGGACATAGACCCCCTTCTGGGGTGGACTGTGCTGTGGGGTGGACATAGACCCTTCTGGGGTGGACTGTGCTGGGGGTGTGGACATAGACACCCTTCTGGGGTGGACTGTGCTGGGGGGTGGACATAGACCCTTCTGGGGTGGATTGTGCTGGGGGTGGACATAGACCCCCTTCTGGGGTGGACTGTGCTGGGGGGTGGACATAGACCCTTCTGGGGTGGACTGTGCTGGGGGGTGGACATAGACCCCCTTCTGGGGTGGACTGTGCTGGGGGGATGGGCATCCACCCTTCTGGGGTAGTCTGTGCTGTGGGGGTGGGCATCCACCCCCTATGTGTGTTTTGGCTATCGCGGGATCCTGACGTATTAGGGGGTGGTAGGTGTCTGACTTACCGTCTGCGACGTGCGCGTCGGTTCCGGTTGTTGATTCGGTCATAGGCGTACAGTACAGGGATGACATGCGCGATCGGATACATGGCAGCTTTGTCTCGTATGCGGTGTTCGTGTTGTGGCGCGTATGGGACCTGATATGCAGCTCTTCCGAATGCTGTGACGTGCTGGAGGTGGCGACCTGTTCGGCGTGGAGGAAGTGCGTATCGTACTTGCCCGGCCAGAAACCGCTATGGTAATAGTTCCGGGCGGGTCAAATCTGCCCTTACGGAGATGCCTCGTACGGGAAATCTTGCTAGATTCGGAGCGTGCGTGTCGTTCGGGATTTGGACACATTTGCGCATTGTACTTCATCGTTCGGACGGACCGGCTCCCGGAATGAGTCGGTCGGCAGGTAACGCTACGGACAGCTCTGGGAGGGCTGTCCGAGCGAGATCGGAATCGACCCCTTAGTGTCAAGACAAGGCCTTTGCATGCTCTTTAAACAACACATGGCTGGCATTTTTCTTTTGGTACCCCTACTTTATATTCCTTTTCATGAAATGCATTCTCACACTAAGGCAGTAAAAAGTAAAATCCAAATGTAAGAAATAGGCAGAGTGGGTGCCCAGGGGGTACTGGAACCAGAAAACTAACAGCCTCTGCAATCAGTTTCCAAAGGTATGTAAATATGCACATGGTCTTTAAAGACCTGTGAAAAACTCGGGCGTGCCGGAGATAAGACTCCAGACACTGCCCAGCCGAGCCCCCAGCAGCTCGAGCTGCAGCAGCAGCCCGGGCTAAGACACAGGACGGCGGGGGCTGAAGCCCTTTCAGCCTAATGGGAGTTGCGCACCTGGAAGCAACAATGGAAGGTGAAGTGGTGGGGTGGAGTGCACACCCCCCCTGAGGGGATGCTGCGCCACCCCCAGGGGGGCGCGCCCCACAGTTTGAAGACCTATGCTCTAAGCCTTCTAGGACATGGAAGCTGGGACCGCTCTTCAGTCATTCACTCACCATCGCGAGAGTCTGTCGACCTTCACAATGTCACAGGCATTTGACCTCAAGTTAAAAGATGGGTGCAGTAGGTTGCAGTGCATAACCAATTTAAAAGGAGCATTACCGTGGGAAAAACTCCATTTGGGGTCTCATACCACATCAGGGATTGAAAATCAAGCAAATGGAAAAAATAGGGAATTTCACAGACAGAATTCAATGTCCTACACTAATCCTTCCTAACTGCCACTCCAGCAGGCATATTAAACCTCTCCTTCCCATGGTTGGCCTCTACCACCTGGAAAATAGCCAACCCACCTGTACCAACGTAACCTTAAGATTACTAACCTTCTAGGCAAAATTCCTAGATGACTTACCATGCCAACAGCAAAGCATGATACATTAAAGAAGTCCACCAACCCGTACCTAACACAAAACCCCCAAACAATTGGGACAAAATTTTAAAACCCCCAAAATGGCTAAGCATCATCTCATTATAAACAAGCATTTGCAAAGAAAGTAGGTTTAGCCTTGGCAAGCCTGCAATGCTTTTCATGTAATTATGTTTAAGTAGATGTGTAGGAACAAATTGCCATCACTCACAGTGAGGATAGCCCATCACTAAAGTGTGCTGACCCCTTGGCCCATGCACCTTACGTTGGTAGGCAGAAGCCAAATGTTAATGAACACACCAATATATGAAGATGACTGAAAAAAGCGAAAGGCTCTCTATGTGTGTGCGTGTTTATATATATATATATATATATTACCTACTGGCGGTCGCCAGTAGGTAGTTATAGTTAGGACCTTGTTTCTATTCAAAAAGCGTTTTTTCTTTTGCCAATATCTTTGGCGCCGTTTGACGAATCTTCGCGAAATTTTCAAAACTAATGGTTCACTCAGGTCAGCTCCTGTCTTGAAAGTTTTGGGGTGATTCGTCAAGCGGGGGCCGAGAAAAAAGGGGGGTCCCAAAACGTGTTTTCCCCATGTTCATTTCCATAGGAACTTTAGACACGGCTACAGCCCAAACTGCTGAACGGAATTACACCAAATTTGGCAAAAAGGTAGCTCTTGGTCCAGAAAGCGACCTTTTTTTAAAATGGTGTAAATCCGTTCAGTAGTTGCTGAGAAATTCAAAAAATAAAAATTTATATATCTGAGCATCGAGGAGGAGTCGCGACTCCTCACGAGCACGAACTGACTTCTGATTGGCTGCCAACACTCCAAACCAGAATATGTTGGCAGCCATCTTGTGACTCGGTAACCAAGTCACAAGAAAACAGTACAAAAAAGGTGAAAAACAAGAAAAGGGGGCGGGGTAGAAACACCCTGACCCCCTAGGCCTGCTCAGGGGGTCCCACAAGGACCCCCAGGGCCCAAACAATAATTTTTTAAAAAACGAAATAGGCCGAATTCACGCTGGGTGCGCAAATCCGGCCAAGAAAATAAAAAAAAACGAAGCGTGGACTTCCGCGCTTCGTTTTCCTTAAGCCCCCGGGTGGGCCAGGTCCCGGGGGCAATGCCCAATTATATAGCGGGGGCCCGCGGGGGCCCCCACAGCCCCAGGGACCGCCACCTCCCTGGGGCTTCATTCATGATGTGCAGGGGGCACGCAGCCCCCCCACAGCCCCGGGGACCGCCACCTCCCTGGGGCTTATTTATTAAATAAAATGCGTGTGGGGGGCTCCTGCCCCCCCACACTACCCCGGGGACCACCACCTCCTACGGGCTTCATTCATGATGTGCGGGGGGCATGCAGCCCCCCGCAGCCCCGGGGACCACCACCTCCCTTGGGCTTATTTATCAAATAAAATGTGTGGGGGGGGCTCCTGCCCCCCCACGCTGCCCTGGGGACAACCACCTCCCCAGGGCTCTGATTTATTAATTTTTTTAAATGTGTGGGGGGGCTCGAGCCCCCCCCCACATGCCCCGGGGACCACCACCTCCCCGGGGCACTAATTATTTACATATGGGGGTCCGTTGCGGACTCCCGGGCCCCGGGGACCACCACCTCCCCGGGGCGTTAAAGAGTTGGAGCCCTTGATGGCCCTGGGGACCGCCACCCCCCCAGGGCCGGCTCCTGCAATGTCCCGGGGTGCCCACCCCCGGGATATTGCTGTTTGCTATGGCAGGGCGGGAGCACGGCTCCCGCCCTGTCATAGCAAACTCCTGCTTTGCTTCGTTGAAGCGAGAGCAGGAAACCTGCTCTTGCTTCAACGAAGCAAAGCAGAATTGCTTTTGGGCAAGGGGAGCTGCATGTCAGCAGCTCCCCTTGCCCAAAAGCAATGCCGGCTCTCGCAGGAGGTGGGGAGCCGGCTGGGACCATGGGGGCATTGGGGCTCCCCCCACTTGAGGGCCGGCCCCGGGGGAGGGGGTCCCCGGGGCAGAAGTGCCCAGGGAAGGGGGGCCAATGGCTCCCCTCCCCTAATTAAAAAAAATTTAAAAATTTAAAAAGAGGCCCGGCCCCGGGGGATGGGGTCCCCGGGGCCAATAGTGGCCCAGGGGAGGGGGGCCACGCGGCCCCCTCCCCTAATTAAAAAATAAAAAATTTTTTTTAAAAGAGGTCAGGCCAGGGGGATGGGGTCCCTGGGGCCATAAGTGGCCCGGGAGGGGGGCCACTTGGCCCCCCTCCCCTTTAATTTAATAAATAAATAAAAAACGGAAGGCCGGCCCCGGGGGATGGGGTCCCCGGGGCCATTAGTGGCCCAGGGGAGGGGGGCCATGCGGCCCTCCTCCTCTAATTTAAAAAAATTTACAAATTTAAAAAAGAGGCCAGGCCCCAGGGGATGGGGTCCCCGGGGCCATAAGTGGCCCGGGAGGGGGGGCCACAAGCCCCTTTAATTTAATAAATTAAAAAAACAAAAAACAGATGGCTGGTGCCGGGGGATGGGGTCCCTGGGGCCATAATTGGCCTCAGGAGGGGGGCCACGCAGCCCCCCCCCCTCCCGTGAAAATGAAAATTTTAAAAAACGAGGCCAGGCCCCGGGGGATGGGGTCCCCAGGGCCAATAGTGGCCCAGGTCAGGGGGGCCACGCGGCCCCCTCCCCTAATTAAAAATTTTTAAAAAAATTTAAAGGTCAGGCCAGGGGGATGGGGTCCCTGGGGCCACACGGCCCCCTTCCCGTTTTTTTTTTAAATTAAAAAATGCTCAGGCCCTGGGGGATGGGGTCCCCAGGACCCAAAAAATGTTAAGAGAAGGGGGCCACACAGCCCCCCTTCTAACAAAAGAAGAAAAAAACAGAAGCTGGCATCTCGCCAGAGGCCCCGCCCCCTCCCTGTGCCACTCTGCAAACGCGCCTCCTGATGCGTTTTGGGTTGGGGGAGGAAGTCCCCTAGAATCTTATGGGTCCTTAGGGGCCAACTAGCCCACCCGGTACCTCCAGTAAGCCCCACACAGTGGGATTGCTGAGAGGTGGTCCGAGGCCACGCCCCTTTTTACACCACTCTGCAAACATGCCTCTTGGCGCAATGCTGGTGGGGTGATGAGGTCCTCTTGTGTCCTGAGGACCTCAGGACTAAAGTGGACTTCATCCCCCGAGCAGCAGTGCACCAGGAGTCGCGTTTGCAGAGTTGTGTAAAAAGGGGGCGTGGCCTTTGAGCACTCTCAGCAATCTAGTTGGCTCCCAGGGACCCTCAGGAGGAAAGGGGACTTCATCCCCCAACCAAGAGCGCGCCGGGAGGCGCGTTTGCAGAGTGGTGGAGAAAGGGGGTGTGGCCTGTATCCACCTCAGCAATCCCACTGTGTGGGGCTTACTGGAGGTAAGAGGTAGGCTAGTTGGCCCCTAAAGGACCCCCACCAGCGAAGGGGACTTCAATCCCCATCCAAGAGCGCGCCAGGGAGCGTGTTTGCAGAGTGGTGGGCAAAGGGGGCGTGGCTTGCTATGAGAACTTAGCAATCCTGCTGTGTGGGACTTACTGGAGGTAATAGGAGGGGTAGTTGGCCCCCAAGGATGTCCTTGGGGGCCAACTACCCCTCTTGTTACCTCCAGTAAGTCCCACACAGTGGGATTGCTAAGACGTCTTCGGAGGCCATGCCCCCCTTTCTCCACCACTCTGCAAACGCACCTCCTGGCAGACTACGGGGGGGTCCAATTTACTCCTGAGAGACTTTGGGGGCCAAGAAGCCCTCCTGGTACCTCCTGTAAGTCCTATGCAGCGGAATTCCTGAGCGCTGGTCGGAGGCCCAGCACCCTTGCTCCACCACACTGCAAACAAGACTACTAGTTAAAGAAGTGTTTGCAATGTAATAGGTTTCGCATTTGCGAGAGTTAGAGCTATTGGCGTTGTAAATGTAAAAGTTTTTTACTAATGTTTTTTGGAGTGGAGTGGATGTACGTTGTGTGTAGTGGAATTATGTGGTATGTTGTGCAGTGAAATTATGTGGATAGAAAGTATGTGGTATTTAGTGTATAGGAATTATGTAGAGTGGGATTATGTGTTATGGAGAGTAATTATGTGGTATGGTAGTCTGTGTTGTGAAGTGGTAACCTCAGGTTTAGTCTTCCTCGTTTCCATAGAAGCTCAACTATGAACTCAGTGAGACAAAAAAGAAGGAATCACTGAGGAGCACTTGTGGACCTAGTCAGAGGTATGAGCAGGGCCACTGGAATTATGCGACTGTTTGGTTTGCATCGACTTTCGCACAAATATACATTTTCTGCATTAGCCACATAATTCATCATCTGCTCCCTAATCTGCAGATTTGAACAAAAAAAGCCTTGTTTCTAGCTCAAACGGCTCAAACGTTACCAAAAATGCAGCAACAAGTGTTACAGCGTGGTGGAAGGCCCTTTGCAAACCTAGAATGGTCTCCTGTTACTTATTGCTAAATGTGGGTGTTAAATTGGTACTAATGGTGTGCAAGCCACTCTTGCTTCCTTCTGCGCTTCTCTTGCCTCTTTCTGCATTTCTGTTGCTTCTTTCTGCACATTTCTTTCTTTTTCTGCACTTCTCTTGCCTCTTTCTGCAAATCTCTTCTACTTTCTTTACCTCTCTTCCCTCTTTCTGCACGTCTGTTGCCTCTTTCTGCACCTCATTTGCTTCTTTCTGTACCCCTCTTGCCTCTTTCTGCACCCTTCTTCCCTCTTTCTGCACCTCTCTTGCCTTTTTCTGTACCCCTCTTACGTCTTTCTGCACCTCATTTGC
The DNA here is from genome assembly GCA_963921515.1 of Calotriton arnoldi. NCBI lineage: Eukaryota > Metazoa > Chordata > Amphibia > Caudata > Salamandridae > Calotriton > Calotriton arnoldi. The sequence goes on from CAWUFW010018600.1 coordinate 26,976, forward strand.
TTCTTTCTGTACCCCTCTTGCCTCTTTCTGCACCCTTCTTCCCTCTTTCTGCACCTCTCTTGCCTTTTTCTGTACCCCTCTTACGTCTTTCTGCACCTTTTTTACCTCTTTCTGCACTTCTGTTGCTTCTTTCTGCACTTATCTTGCTTCTTTCTGCACCTCACTTGCCTCTTTCTGTACCCCTCTTGCCTCTCTCTCCACCCCTCTTTCTGCACTTATCTTGCTTCTTTCTGCACCTCACTTGCCTCTTTCTGCACCTCTGTTGCTTCTTTCTGCAGATCTCTTCCTCTTTCTGCACCCCTCCTGCCTGTTTCTGTACCCCTCTTGCCTCTTTCTGTACCTCTCCTACCCCTTTCTGCACCCCTCTTGCCTCTTTTTCCACCTCTGTTGGTTCTTTCTGCACCTCTTTTGCTTTGTTCTGTACTTCACTTGCCCCTTTCTGTACCCCTCTTGCCTCTTTCTCTACCTCTGTGGGTTCTTTCTGCACTGCTCTGGTTTCTTCCTGCACCTTCCGACACTACTAAGGCGGAGGAAAACCTCAGAAAATGTCTCTCAGCAACCTTCAAATGGATGAATAACAACCATCTGAGGTGTAACTCGGAAAAAACAGAGATCCTGCCATTTGGCAAACAAAACCCCTTTGTGCCTAAACTTTGGTGGCCAGAAAACGCCACCCCCCCTCCTAATACAATAAATGCAGCTAGAAACCTAGGAATAAAATTCGACACCACCCTATCTTTCAAACAACAATCCTTGGCAGTTGCGGGCACATGTTTCCATATTATAAAAAGTCTAAAAAAATTATTTGACTTGCTCCCCTACTCAGCCAGGCAAACTGTTGCTGTTGCACTCATTACATCTAGACTGGACTACTGTAACAGTCTTTATGCAGGAACTAACAAATCAGTCATGCACAAGCTTCAGATGGTCCAGCACACGGCTGCCCGGCTGGTACTGAAGTGGCCTAGGAAATCATCTGCCTCTGCTGCATTAGACATCTTGCATTGGTTGCCAGTTCACAAACGTATTCTGTTTAAGGTCCTTATTATTACCTTTAGGGCCTTTCACTCACGAGGCCCACAATATCTTCAAACTGGCTGTAAGCGCTACGTCCCCTCCCGTAGCCTAAGATCATCCAACGCAAATCTGCTGACCATTCCAACTTTTAGATTGGTGTCAAAGGGAGGAAAATCACTTGCAGTTATAGGCTCAAAGGCATGGAATCAACTTCCATCTCAGCTCCGCCAGATTGTGTCCGAGTCTGTATTCAGGAAGGCCCTTAAAACTTGGATTTACAGTGCACCAGATATATTGTGCAAAACTCTGATTTAAATACCCTACTTCCTTCTGTCATGAGCAGTAAACCAGTTTTCTTTCCATCTCTGATTTCCGCATTAGCGCCAAGATGCTCCTTGGAGTGATAATAGCGCTATACAAGTACGCTTTTACATTACATTTTTACATTACATTACATTACATTACATTACCTCTGTTCCAAATTTCTGCATCCCTCTTGCCTTTTTCTGCAACCCTCTTCCCTCTTTCTGCACCTCTCTTGCCTCAGTCTGCCCACCTGTTCCCTCTTTCTGCACCCCTTTTGCCTGTTTCTGCAACTCTCTTGCCTCTTTCTGCAGTTCTCTTGCCTCCTTCTGCACCTCACTTGCCTCTTTTTGCACCTCTGTTGGTTCTTTCTGCACTGCTCTTGCTTCTTTCTGCACCACTCTTGCAAATTTCTGCACCCCTCTTGCCTCTTTCTGCACCCATTTTACCTGTTTCTGCACCTCTCTTGCCTCTGTCTGCACCTCTGTTCCCTCTTTCTGTACCTCTTTTGCCTGTTTCTGCAACTCTCTTACCTCTTTCTTCACCCCTGTTGCTTCATTCTGCACTTTCCATGCTTCTTTCTGCACCTGTCTTGCTTCTTTCTGCACCTCTGTTGTCTCTTTCTGCACTCGTCTTCCCTCTTTCTGTACCTTTTTTGCCTATTTCTGCACCTCACTTGCCTCTTTCTGCACTTTTCTTGCATCTTTCTACACCTCTGTTGCTTCTTTCAGCAATTCTCTTGCCTCTTTCTGCACTTCTCTTGCCTGTTTCTGCACCTCTCTTGCCTCTTTCTGCACCTCTCTTGCCTCTTTCTGCACCTCTCTTGCCTCTTTCTGTACCTCACTTGCTTCTTTCTGCACTTCTCTTGCCTCTTTCGGCACCCCTGTTGCTTCATTCTGCACTTTCCATGCGTCTTTATGCACCTGTCTTGCTTCTTTCTGCACCTCAGTTGTCTCTTTATGTACCTCTTTTGCCTGTTTCTGTAAATCTCTTGCCTCTTTCTGCAATTCTATTGCCTCGTTCTGCACCTCTGTTGCTTCTTTCTGTACTTCTCTTGCCTCTTTCGGCACCCCTGTTGCTTCATTCTGCACTTTCCATGCTTCTTCTGCATCTGTCTTGCTTCTTTCCGCACCTCTGTTGTCTCTTTCTGCACTTGTCTTCCCTCTTTCTGTACCTTTCTTGCCTGTTTCTGCATCTCACTTGCCTCTTTCTGCACTTTTCTTGCTTCTTTCTACACCTCTGTTGCTTCTTTCAGCAATTCTATTGCCTCTTTCTGCACTTCTCTTGCCTGTTTCTGCACCCCTCTTGCCTCTCTCTGCACCCATCTTCCCTCTTTGTGCAACTCTCTTGCCTCTTTCTACACCTCTCTTCCCTCTTTCTGCACCACTCTTGCCTCTTTTTGTACCTCTGTTGCTTCTTTCTGCAATTCTCTTGCCTCTTTCTGCACCCTTCGTGCCTCTTTCAGCAACTCTGTTGCTTCTTTCTGCACTTCTCTTCCTTCTTTCTGCACTCCTCTTGCCTCTTTCTGTACCTCTGTTGCCTCTTTCTGCACCATTCATGCCTCTTTCAGCACCTCGGTTGGTTTTTTCTGCACTGCTCTTGCTTTTTTCTGCACCTCACTTGCCTCTTTCTGCACTTCTCTTGCTTCTTTCTACACCTCTGTTGCTTCTTTCATCAATTCTCTTGCCTCTTTCTGCACTTCTCTTCCTTCCTTCTGCACCCCTCTGGCCTCCTTCTGTACCTCTCTTGCCTCTTTGTGCACCCCTCCTACCTTTTTCTGTACCCCTCTTGCCTCTTTTTGCACCTCTGTTGGTTCTTTCTGCACTGCTCTTGCTTCTTTCTGCACCTCACTTGCCTCTTTCTGCACCCCTGTTCTCTGTTTCTGCACCTTTCCTGCCTGTTTCTGCACCTCTCTTGCCTCTTTCTGTACCTCTGTTGCCTCTTTCTGCACTTCTCTTGCTCTTTCTGCACCCTTCGCGCCTCTCTCAGCACCTCTGTTGGTTCTTTCTGCACTGCTCTTGTTTTTTTCTGCACCTCACTTGCCTCTTTCTGCAATTCTCTTGCCTCTTTCTGCACTTCTCTTCCTTCTTTCTGCACCCCTCCTGCCTCTTTCTGTACCTCTCTTGCCTCTTTGTGTAACCCTCCTACCTTTTCGTGCACCCCTCTTGCCTCTTTTTGCACCTCTGTTGGTTCTTTCTGCACTGCTCTTGCTTCTTTCTGCACCTCACTTGCCTCTTTCTGCACTTCTCTTGCTTCTTTCTACACCTCTGTTGCTTCTTTCAGCAATTCTCTTGCCTCTTTCTGCACTTCTCTTCCTTCTTTCTGCACCTGGCCTGCCTCTTTCTGTACCTCTCTTGCCTCTTTGTGCACCTCTCCTACCTCTTTCTGCACCCCTCTTGCCTCTTTTTTCACCTCTGTTGGTTCATTCTGCACTGCTCTTGCTTCTTTCTGCACCCCTCTTTTCTCTTTCGGCACCCCTCTTGCCTCTTTTTGCACCCCTGTTCCCTCTTTCTGCACCTTTCCTGCCTGTTTCTGCACCTCTCTTGCCTCTTTCTGTACCTCTGTTGCTTTTTTCTACACTTCTCTTGCTCTTTCTGCACCGTTCGCGCCTCTTTCAGCACCTCTGTTGCTTCTTTCTGTACTTCTCTTCCTTCTTTATGCACCCCTCCTGCCTCTTTCTGTACCTCTCTTGCCTCTTTGTGCACCTCTCCTACCTTTTTCTGCACCCTTCTTGCCTCTTTTTCCACCTCTGTTGGTTCTTTCTGCACTGCTCTAGCTTCTTTCTGCACCTCACTTTCCTCCTTCTGCACTTCTCTTGCTTCTTTCTACAGCTCTGTTGCTTCTTTCAGCAAATCTCTTGCCTCTTTCTGCACTTCTCTTCCTTCTTTCTGCACCCCTCCTGCCTCTTTCTGTACCTCTCTTGCCTCTTTGTACACCTCTCTTGCCTCTTTCTGCACTTCACTTGCTCTTTCTGCACCTTTAGCGCCTTTTTCAGCACCTCTGTTGGTTCTTTCTGCACTGCTCTTGCCTCTTTCTGCACCTCTGAGTTAAAGGTAGTTTTAATCCCCCTGCCCTATTATGTACTAAGGCCTTACAGGGGAGGTCATGCCAATCACAGGGGTACCCCAACCCTTAGTGTACCCTACTGTATGTAGGTGTTTTCACTGTATTCTAAGTGTCTTTCAGCATAGCACTGGCTCCGGGCCTGGTTAGTCAGAGTCAGTTACCACCAATACCAGTCAGCAAAAGGTTGGGGGCACAGGATGACTTTGCAACAAGTCCTCTTTCTGCACCTCTGTTGGTTCTTTCTGCATATGTCTTGCTTCTTTCTGCACTTTTCTTCATCTTTCTGGACTTCTGTTGCCTCTTTCTGCATTTCTCTTGCTTCTTTCTGCACCTTTCTTCCTCTTTCTGCACATGTCCTACCTCTGTAGGCATAGTTAGGAATTAGCATTTAAAAAACCTTTGAAATTCACTGAAAAAACCATAGGTTTCAGGGACGTTATAGTTAGAAATTATCATTTAAAAAACCATAGAAATTCACTGAAAAAACCATAGGTTTCAGGGACGTTATAGTTAGAAATTAGCATTTAAAAAACCTTTGAAATTCACTGAAAAAACCATAGGTTTCAGGGACGTTATAGTTAGAAATTATCATTTAAAAAACCTTTGAAATTCACTGAAAAAACCATAGGTTTCAGGGATGTTATAGTTAGAAATTAGCATTTAAAAAACCATAGAAATTCACTGAAAAAAACACAGGCTTCAGGGACGTTATAGTTAGTTGGACATTTCACTCGTACAAAACCAGAGAAATTCGGCCGTTATAGTTAGTTGAGCTAAGTATAACTCGCGCCCCGCAATGCACTGCTGATGACATCACATATTACATCACTCATGACATCACTGATGATATCTCAAATGACATCACTGATGACATCATCCACGTGATCCTCTGATGCACCTCCTCACAGCCTAATATAACCTTTGATACACTCACTCTAAAATACCGACTGCCATTCTCGAAACCATAGACACACCAATACCAGTTACTACATACCCATTCACTAGTCCTAGGTCTACACACACATCCACTAACTCACCCATACAGTCACTCATACATGCAGTCATTCATCAATACAGCCACTATCATATGCACTCATACACCTATACAGACACTCACACACCGCCACTCACCCATAGAGTTACTTACACAGCTACTTAGTCATGTAAAGAATCAATCACACTCCCTTTTACTCACCTATACAATTATACACACACCACCTCACTTATTCACACAGATACTAACACATACTGACTCTCTTATACAATCACTGACACAAGCACACACTCATCCACACAGCCACTCTCACAATCACTCACTCTCACATATAGTCATTTATATACTCCAACACTCACATATACTGCCTTTCACATATGTATTTACTCACACATGTACCACTGAGACATCCATTCACTCACCAACACAGCCATACACACACTCACCCACCCATACAGCCCCTCACAGACGCACTCTTGACCCATACACCCAGTGAATCACCCACTCACACATCCATGCAGTGAGTCACACACACCCCACCCACCCACACAGACACTCAGGCACCCATACAGATACTCAGACAACCAATCAATAACCCATATAGACACTTATGTAGCTGCTCACCAACCCATGCAACTGCTTACACACCAACAGACAGACTGATACAGACATTCACACAGTTTAGTCACTAACCCATGCATTCAGTAAGACACGTTTAATCACTCACTTATACAGTCAGTCACACACCTACTAAATCATCCATTCAGACAGTCATTCACCCACTCATTCTTCAATACACCTTGGCCTATATATATATAAAACATATTTAAACTTTACAGAAACACACAGTCACTGGATGATGTCATCAGTGATGTCATCAGTGATGTCATTTGAGATGTCATCAGTGATGTCACTGACCATGTCATGAGTGATGTAATATGTGATGTCATCAGCAGTGCATTGCGGGGGCGCAAGTTATAGTTAGCTCAACTAACTATAACGGCCGAATTTCTCTGGTTTTGTACGAGTGAAATGTCCAGCTAATTATAACGTCCCTGAAAGGTTTTTTAAATGCTAATTTCTAACTATAACGTCCCTGAAACCTATGGTTTTTTCAGTGAATTTCTATGGTTTTTTAAATGATAATTTCTAACTATAACGTCCCTGAAACCTATGGTTTTTTCAGTGAATTTCTAAGGTTTTTTAAATGCTAATTTATAACTATAACATAGTAATTGCGTTTGAAGTACAGAAAGAAGCAAGAGAGGTACAGAAAGAGGAAGAAAGGTGCCAAAAGAGGAAAAAAGTGCAGAAAGAGGAAGAAAGTTGCAGAAAGAGGAAGAAAGGTGCAGAAAGAAGCAAGAGAAATGCAGAAAGAGGCAACAGAAGTCCAGAAAGAGGAAGAAAGGTGCAGAAAGAACCAACAGAGGTGCAGAAAGAGGGCTTGTTGCAAAGTCATCCTGTGCCCTGGGCAACCCCAAAATTTTTGCTGGCTAGTACTGGTGGTAACTGACTCTGACTGACCCTGGGCTCTGCCTAACCAGGCCCGGAGCCAGTGCTATGCTGAAAGACACTTAGAATACAATGAAAACACCTACATACACGAGGGTACACTATGGGTTGGGGTACCCCTGTGATTGGCATGACCTCCCCTGTAAGGCCCTAGTACATAATATGGCAGGAGGATTAAAACTACCTCTAAGTCCCTAGCCTATAATTGGGCATGACAATTTAGAGACCAGCAGCTCTTTTCTGCACTTGCATGTGTGCACTGCTGAGCCTGAGGTCAGTCTAAAAGTAGCCCTGTGTGTGCAGAAAGAGGCAAGAGAGGTGTAGAAAGAGGCAAGAGAGGTGCAGAAAGAGGGAATAAGAGTGCAGAAAGAGGCAAGAGAGGTGCAGAAAGAAGCAAGAGAGGGGCAGAAATAAGCAAGAGAAGTGCAGAAAGACGGATGAGGGGCGGAGAAAGAGGCAAGCGAAGTGCAGAAAGAAGCAAAATAGGTGCAGAAATAAGCAAGAGAAGTGCAGAAAGAAGCAACAGAGGTGCAGAAAGACGGATGAGGGGCGGAGAAAGAGGCAAGCGAAGTGCAGAAAGAAGCAACAGAGATAAAAAAAAAGGGGGAAGAGGGGTGGAGAAAGAGGCAAGGGGGTACAGAGAGAAGCAAAAGAAGTGCCGAAAGAAGGAACAGAGGTGCAGAAAGAGGCAGGGTGGGTGCAGAAAGAGGGAAGATTGGTGCAGAAAGAGGCACAAGGGTGTCAGGTCACCAATCACCCTTACCTGCAAGATGTTGTTTCTTACCTGCAAGGTGCTTGGTGGGTTTCGCAGAGACGCTATGAGCCAACCTCCCAGAACCCCTAGAGTATAACCAGAGATTTGTGTAAACACTATGGCTACAAAATAGAAACTAGGGAGGAGGGCCGGACTCGGACGCTGATGAATTCCTGTTGTCGACCTGCGAGGCAACAAGAAATACTTTAAGGAATATGTCCGACAGGGTTTTTATATCTCTACAATCCCTAATGTAGCAATCAGGTGATTTGAGAAGCGCAAATGTCCTACCTGCGAATTACAGGAATGGTCTTAGCGTCCTGGGTGATGTAGTGTGATGGAGGAAGTCATCGTAAATGTAGTCACCAAGGTTGTTGTCTCGTAAGTGGAGTCACATCAGATGTGTCCGTAAGATGTTGTTTGATGACTTCTTCTTTCTTGTAAAATAAACAGATATATATTAGTTCTTCAATTCCTATATTCATAAGATGCCAACTTTTAATTATCTAACTTTACACACCCTGCCTCTGCTTTTATACACTTACTCCTTATTGTTATGCTTCCTTGTTTCCTCTACTCCATCACTCAATTCTGTTCCTTAAAATAGAAAATACACCAAAACCATAGAAAACCTTTATACATGTTACAGTCTCCTAATATTAACCTTTTTTTACTAATAACACATAACTGTGCTTTGAAGTTGTCGTTTGGTAATGCAAAAGAGTGTCCAAAAATTGTCCTTCTTGTGAGCGCTTTTATCGCTGCTGTCTTGCGGCGGGCGGCGTATGCATAGAAGAATTGAAAAGTCACTTAGCTTTCTTTTCCTTTTCAGGTATCACGGATGAAGCATGAAGTCGGAATGCTGAAGTCGGAATCCTGGAATCCGGAAACTCGGGTAAGTAGAGCTGCTGTAGATGCGACCGCAGACTGAAGGCTAAGCGCCCTCTTGAAGCTCGGGTGTGGCTTTTATAGCCCTGCCACACCCGAACCGCACCCAAATGACTGCCACGTCGCACGCGTTCTAACGCAAGGCAACATGCAGTCAAAGCAAATGTTTTACCTGCATGCGTGACTCAGCGCGCAAGTCTATTCACCGCTTGTGCTGGATGAGCATTTCAGCGCGCGAGGCTGAAACACGAAGCTTTCCTCCTAAACAAGTATTTACAGTTTTCAAGTATCCATACATGCAATGGTGATACAAATAAGAAATCAGTCACAGTTTTCAAGTAGCCATACATGCAATGGTGATACAAATAAGAAATCAAGTTATACATATTAATTAACCACACAACGAGTGTCATGCATGATGTTTTTACCTACACACTGTTAACCACTACACTAGGCAGTGCTGGATGCACGGGATAGGGGTGGGTTTTTTATGGGATACAAAAGAGTTTGCACCAGCAGACGTTACGTCTGTGCAGTGGTGTTCTGCGCCTAAGACAGTTCAGGCGTAGATTCATGACAAAGGGTTGCAGAAAGAAGGGACAGAGGTGCAGAAATAAGCAAGAGAAGTGCAGAAAGAAGCAACAGAGGTGCAGAAAGATGGATGAGGGGCAGAGAAAGAGGCAAGCGAAGTGCAGAAAGAAGCAACAGAGATAAAAAAGGGGGAAGAGGGGTGGAGAAAGAGGCAAGGGGGTGCAGAGAGAAGCAAAAGAAGTGCCGAAAGAAGGAACAGAGGTGCAGAAAGAGGCAGGGTGGGTGCAGAAAGAGGGAAGATTGGTGCAGAAAGAGGCACAAGGGTTGCAGAAAGAAGGGACAGAGGTGCAGAAAGAAGCAAGAGAAGTGCAGAAAGAAGCACCAGAGGTGTAGAAAGAGGGGTGAGGGTGGAGAAAGAGGCAAGGGAAGTGCAGAAAGAAGCAATATATGCAAAAAGGGGGAACAGGGGTAGAGAAAGTGGCAAGAGGGGTACAGAAAGAGGCAAGAGGGGTGCAGAAAGAGGGAAGAGGGGTGCAGAAAGAAGGACGAGTGGTGCAGAAAGAAGCAAGAGAGGTGCATAAAGAGGCAAGAGGGATGCAAAAAGAGGGAAGAGGGGTGCAGAAAGAGGCACGAGGGGTGCAAAAAGAAGAAAGAGGGGTGCAGAAAGAGGCACAAGGGGTGCAGAAAGAAGCAAGAGATGTGCAGCAAGAAACAAAAGAAGTGCAGAAAGAAGGAACAGAGGTGCAGAAAGAGACACAGGGGTGAAGAAAGAGGGAAGAGGGGTGGAGAAAGAGGTAAGGGGGTGCAGAAAGAAGCAAGAGAGCTGCAGAAAGAAACAAAAGAAGTGCAGAAATAAGGAACAGAGGTGCAGAAAGAAGCAAGAGGGGTGCAGAAAGAGGCAAGAGGAGTGCACGAAGAGGGAAGAGGGGTGTGAAAGAGGCACGAGGAGTGCAGAAAGAAGCAAGAGGAGTGCAGAAAGAAGCAAGAGGAGTTCAGAAAGAAGCAACAGAGGTGCAGAAAGAGGCAAGAGGGGTACAAAAAGAGGGAAGAGGGGTGCAAAAAGAGGCACGTGGGGTGCAGAAAGAAGTGAGATATGTGCAGAAAGAAACAAAAGAAGTGCAGAAAGAAGGAACAGAGGTACAGAAAGAGGCAAGAGGGGTGCAGAAAGAGGGAAGAGGGGTGTGAAAGAGACACGAGGGGTACAGAAAGAAGCAAGAGGCGTGCAGAAAAAAGCAAGAAAGTTGCAGAAAGAAACAAAAGAAGTGCAGAAAGAAGGAACAGAGGTGTAGAAAGAGGCAAAAGGGGTGCAGAAAGAGGGACGTGGGGTGCAGAAAGAAGCAAGAGATGTGCAGAAAGAAACAAAAGAAGTGCAGAAAGAAGCAACAGAGGTGCAAAAAGAGGGAAGAGGGGTGCAGAAAGAGGCACGTGGGGTGCAGAAAGAAGCAAGATATGTGCAGAAAGAAACAAAAGAAGTGCAGAAAGAAGGAACAGAGGTGCAAAAAGAGGGATGAGGGGTGCAGAAAGAGGCACGTGGGGTTCAGAAAGAAGCAAGAGGTGTGCAGAAAGAAACAAAATAAGTGCAGAAAGAAGGAACAGAGGTGCAGAAAGAAGCAAGAGTGGTGCAGAAAGAGGTAAAAGGGGTGCAGAAAGAAGCGAAAGGTGCAGAAAGAAAGAAAAGAAGTGCAGAAAAAAGGAACAGAGGTGCAGGAAGAAGCAAGAGGGGTGCACGAAGAGGGAAGAGGGCTGTGATAGAGGCACGAGGAGTGCAGAAAGAAGCAAGAGGAGTGCAGAAAGAATCAAAAGAAGTGCAGAAAGAAGGAACAGAGGTGTAGAAAGAGGCAAAAGGGGTGCAGAAAGAGGCACGTGGGGTGCAGAAAGAAGCAAGAGATGTGCAGAAAGAAACAAAAGAAGTGCAGAAAGAAGCAACAGAGGTGCAAAAAGAGGGAAGAGGGTTGCAGAAAGAGGCACGTGGGGTGCAGAAAAAAGCAAGATATGTGCAGAAAGAAACAAAAGAAGTGCAGAAAGAAGGAACAGAGGTGCAGAAAGAGGCACAAAGGTTGCAGAAAGAAGGGACACAGGTGCAGAAAGAAGCAAGAGAAGTGCAGAAAAACAACAGAGGTGCAGAAAGAGGGATGAGGGTGCAGAAAGAGGGAAGAGGGGTGCAGAAAGGAGCACGAGTGGTGCAGAAAGAAGCAAGAGAGGTACAGAAAGAAGCAAGAGTAGTGCAGAAAGAAGCAACAGAGGTGCATAAAGAGGCAAGAGGGGTGCAAAGAGTGGGAAGAGGAGTGCAGAAAGAGGCACGAGGGGTGCAGAAAGAAGCAAGAGATGTGCAGCAAGAAACAAAACAAGTGCAGAAAGAAGGAACAGAGGTGCAGAAAGAGGCAACAGGGGTGAAGAAAGAGGGAAGAGGGGTGGAGAAAGAGGCAAGGGGGTGCAGAAAGAAGGGACACAGGTGCAGAAAGGCACAACGGGGTGAAGAAAGAGGGAAGAGGGGTGGGGAAAGAGGCAAGGGGGTGCAGAAAGAAGCAAGAGAGCTGCAGAAAGAACCAAAAGAAGTGCATAAAGAAGGAACAGAGGTGCAGAAAGAGGCAAGAGGGGTGTAGAAAGAGGCAAAAGGTGTGCAGAAAGAAGCAAGAGGTGCAGAAAGAAGCAAGAGAGCTGCAGAAAGAAACAGAAGAAGTGCAGAAAGAAGGAACAGAGGTGCAGAAAGAGGCAAGAGGGGTGCAGAAAGAGAGAAGAGGGGTGCAGAAAGAGGCAAAAGGGGTGCAGAAAGAAGTGAGAGGTGCAGAAAGAAACAAAAGATGTGCAGAAAGAAGGAACAGAGGTGCAGAAAGAGGCAAGAGGGGTGCGGGAAGAGGGGTGTGAAAAAGGCACAAGAGGTGCAGAAAGAAGCAAGAGAGGTGCAGAAAAAAGCAACAGAGGTGCAGAAAGAAGCAACAGATATGCAGAAAGGGGGAAGAGGGTGGAGAAAGAAGCAAGAGGGGTGCAGAAGGAAGCAAGAGAGGTGCAGAAAGAAACAAAAGAAGTGCAGAAGGAAGGAACAGAGTTGCAGAAAGAGGCAAGAGGGGTGCTGAAAGAGGGAAGAGGGGTGCAGAAAGAGGCAAGAGGAGTACAGAAAGAGGGATGAGGGGTGCAGAAAGAGGCACGAGGGGTACAGAAAGAAGCAACAGAGATGCAGAAAGGGGGAGTGGGGTGGAGAAAGAGGCAAGAGGGATACAGAAAGAAACAAGAGAGGTGCAGAAAGAAACAAAAGAAGAGCAGAAAGAAGGTACAGAGGTGCAGAAAGATGCAAGAGGGGTGCAGAAAGAGGGAAGAGGGGTTTGAAAGAGGCACGAGGGGTGCAGAAAGAAGCAAGAGGCATGCAGAAAGAAGCAAGAGAGTTGCAGAAAGAAAGAAAAGAAGTGCAGAAAGAAGGAACAGAGATACAGAAAGAGGGATGAGGGTGGAGAAAGAGGCAAGAGAAGTGCAGAAAGAAGCAACAGAGATGCAAAAAGGGGGAACAGGGGTGGAGAAAGAGGCAAGAGGGGTGCAGAAAGAAACAAAAGAAGTGCAGAAAGAAGGAACAGAGGTGCAGAAAGAAGGAAGAGTGGTGCAGAAAGAGGCAACAGAGGTGCAGAAAGAGGCACAAGAAGGGTACAGAAAGTGGGAAGAGGGGTGAAGAAAGAGGCACAAGGGTTGCAGAAAGAAGCAAGAGAAGTACAGAAACAAGCAACAGAGGTGCAGAAAGAGGGAAGAGGGGTGGAGAAAGAGGCAAGAGAAGTGCAGAAAGAAGCAACAGAGGGTGGAGAAAGAGGCAAGAGGGGTGCAGAAAGAGGGAAGAGGGGTGCAGAAAGAAGCACGAGTGGTGCAGAAAGAAGCAAGAGAGGTGCAGAAAGAAGCAAGAGTAGTGCAGAAAGAAGCAACAGAGGTGCAGAAAGAGGCAAGAGGGGTGAAAAAAGAGGGAAGAGCGGTGCAGAAAGAGACACGAGGGGTGCAGAAAGAAACAACAGATGTGCAGAAAGAAACAAAAGAAGTGCAGAAAGAAAAAAACAGAGGTGCAGAAAGAGGCAACAGGGGTGCAGAAAGAGGGTGGATGGATGGAGAAAGAGGCATGGGGGTGCAGAAAGAAGCAGGAGAGCTATAGAAGAAGTGTAGAAAGAAGGAACAGAGGTGCAGAAAGAGGCAAGAGGGGTGCAGAAAGAGGGAAGAGGGGTGCAGAAAGAGGCAAAAGGGGTGCAGAAAGAAGTGACAGGTGCACAAAAGAAGTGCAGAAAGAAGAAACAGAGGTGCAGAAAGAGGCAAGAGGGGTGCAGAAAGAGGGAAGAGGGGTGCAGAAAGAGGCACAAGGGTTGCAGGAAGAAGGGACAGAGGTGCAGAAAGAAGCAAGAGAAGTGCAGAAAAAAGCAACAGAGGTGCAGAAAGAGGGATGAGGGTGGAGAAAGAGGCAAGAGAAGTGCAGAAAGAAGCAATAGAGATGCAAAAAGGGGGAACAGGGGTGGAGAAAGTGGCAAGAGGGGTGCAGAAAGAAACAAAAGAAGTGCAGAAAGAAGGAACAGAGGTGCAGAAAGAAGGAAGAGTGGTGCAGAAAGAGGCAACAGAGGTGCAGAAAGAGGCAAAAGAGGTACAGAAAGTAGATACGATTTGCAGAAAGAGGCAAGAGAAGTGCAGAAAAAGAAAGAAAGGTGCAGAAAGAAGCAACAGAAATGCAGAAAGAGGCAAGAGAGGTGCAGAAAGATCAAGAGTGGCTTGAACACCATTAGTACCAATTTAACACCCACATTTAGCAATAAGTAACAGGTGAATATTCTAGGTTTGCAAAGGACCTTCCACCACGCTGTAACACTTGTTGCTGCATTTTTGGTAACGTTTGAGCCGTTTGAGCTAGAAACAAGGCTTTTTTGTTCATATCTGCAGATTAGGCAGCAGATGATGGATGATGGATTATGTGGCTAATGCACATAATTGTGCGTAAGTCGGTGCAGCCCAACAGTCGCATAATTCCAGTGGCCCTGCTCATACCTCTGAATAGGTCCAGAAGTGCTTCTCAGTGATTCTTTATTTTTTTTTGTCTCATTGAGTTCATCATTTAGCTTCTATGGAAAGAGGAAGACTAAACCTGAGGTTACCACTCCACAACACAGACTACCCTACCACATAATTTCTCTCCATAACACATAATCCCACTCTACATAATTCCTATACACTAAATACCACATACTTTCTATCCACATAATTTCACTGCACAACATACCACATAATTCCACTACACACAAAGTACATCCTCTCCACTCCAAAAAACATTAGTAAAAAACTTTTAGATTTACAACGCCAATAGCTCTAACTCTTGCAAATGCGAGACCTATTACATTACAAATGCTTCTTTAACTGGTAGTCGCGTTTGCAGAGTGGTGGAGAAAGGGGGCTGGGCCTCCAACCAGCGCTCAGGAATTCCGCTGCGTGGACTTACAGGAGGTACCATTAGGGCTTCTTGGCCCTCAAAGTCCCTCAGGAGTAAAGTGGACTTCATCCCCCAACCAGTACTGTGCCAGGAGGCGCGTTTGCAGAGTGGTGGAGAAATGGGGGGTGTGGCCTTCGAAGACCTCTTAGCAATCCCACTGTGTGGGACTTAGTGGAGGTAACAGGAGAGGTAGTTGGCCCCCAAGGACAATCTTGGGGGCCAGCTACCCCTCCTATTGCCTCCAGTAGGTCCCACACAGCAGCATTGCTAAGTTCTCATAGCAGGCCACACCCCCTTTCTCCACCACTCTGCAAACACGCTCCCTGGCGTGCTCTTGCATGGGGATTAAAGTCCACTTCACTGCTGGGGGTTCTTAGGGGCCAACTAGCCTACCTGTTACCTCCAGTAAGCCCCACACAGTGGGATTGCTGAGAGGTGTACACAGGCCACGCCCCCTTTGTCCACCACTCTGCAAACGCGCCTCCTGGCACGCTCTTGGTTGGGGTGTGAAGTCCCCTTGCCTCCTGATGGGTCCCTGGGGACCAACTAGCCCTCCTGTTACCTCCAGTAAGCCCCACACAGCTGGATTGCTGAGAGTGGTCTGAGGCCACGCCCCCTTTTTACACCACTCTGCAAACTCACCGCCTGGCGCACTGCTGCTCGGGGGATGAAGTCCACTTCAGTCCTGAGGTCCTCAGGACACAAGGGAACCTCATCACCCCACCAGCAGTGTGCCAAGAAGTGCGTTTGCAGAGTGGTGTAAAAAGGGGCGTGGCCTCGTACCACCTCTCAGCAATCCCACTGTTTGGGGCTTACTGGAGGTTCCTGGTGGCCTAGTTGGCCCCCAGGAACCCTCACTAGCAACGGGGACTTAATCCCCCAACGCAAAGCACGCCAGGAGGCGTGTTTGCAGAGTCATGCAGGGAGGGGGCGGGGCCTCCAGTAAGTTACCGTTTTTTTTCTTTTTTTTAAGAAGGTGGGCTGTGTGGCCCCCCTTCTCTTGAGCCTTTTGTGCCCCGGGGACCCCATCCCCCGGGACCTGACCCATTAGTTTTATTATTCAAAAGGAGGGGGGCGCGAGGCCCCCCTCCTGGGGCCGATTACAGCCCCGGGGACCCCATCCCCCGGGGCTAGGCCTTTCCTTTTTTTTTTTTACAGGGGAGGGGGGCTGTGGGGCCCCCTCCCCAGGCTGATTTCGGCCTGGGGACCCCATCCCCCTGGGCCCGGCACAAATTTATTTTGAGAAGGGGGCCGCGTGGCCCCCCTTCCCTGGGCCTCTCTTGGCCCCGGGGACCCCATCCCCCGGGACCTGGCCAGCCTTTTTTTTTTAATTTTGGAGGAGGGCCGCGTGGCCCGCCTCCTGAGACCAATTTTGGCCCTGGGAACCCCATCCCCGGGGCCCATCCTTATTTGTTTATTTATTTTAATTACAAAAGGGAGGGGCCCCGTGGCCCCCCTTTCCTGGGCAACTTCTGGCCCCGGGGACCCCATCCCCCGGGGCCGGCCCTCAAAGTTGGGGACCGCAGGGGAGTCCCAATGCCCCCGTGGTCCCAGCCGGTCCGCCTCCTGCGGGAGCCGGCATTGCCTTTGGACAAGGGGAGCTGCTGACATGCATCTCCCCTTGTCCAAAAGCAATCTGCTTTGCTTCTTGGAAGTGAGAGCAGGTTTGCTGCTCTCGCTTCCAAGAAGCAAAGCTGTGTTTAATATGGCATGGCGGGAGCCGTGCTCCCGCCCTCCCATATCAGATGGCAATGTCCCGGGGGTGGACACCCCAGGACATTGCAGGAACCGGCCCTGGGGGGTGGCGGTCCCCTGGGCCAAGGAGGGCTCCAGGAGGAGGGCCGCGCGGCCCCCTCCCAACATTGACATAGCCCCGGGGAGGTGGTGGTCCCCGGGGCTGGGGGTCCGTAACGGACCCCCATATTAACATAATTTGTGCCCCGGGGAGGAGGTGGTCCCCGGGGCAGTGTGGGAAGGGGCAGGAGCCCCCCCCCCACACTTCTCTAATTCAATTGGGTCTTCCCATAGTTTAGAGTGGGGGACCAGGCCGAATGCTGACTTCCGGTCTACAAAGACTAGATATAGGTGAGATTTTTCAATTAACGCTGCCTTCCAATAAATGATCATAAACCTGAAGACCTGGTGTTTATCTGTCTTCTAAACCCTGCTTGTAGGTAAGACAGAGCTCTAAGTTCTTCTATCCAATATTCAAGCTGGAACAGAATCTGTGTACTAAAAACCTTTTGCATAACATCGATAAGGATTATTGGTCTGTAATTTGCAGGGGAGTCTCTTTGGCCCTTTTTATAGACAAGAACAATTTCAGCTGCTTTCCAGCTTTGTGGAATTCCCATTCCTGCTAGTATAAGGGAAGATAACATATTTATTTATCTGGCCCAATTGTCAATGTCAGATAAATAAAGATCCCCCAGGACCCCATCCGGGCCTGCAGTTTTTCCAGCAGCTATAGACTTGATTGCCCTCACTGTATCGTTTATTTGAGGGGGTTTTATATCCCACCCTCTTAGCTGTGGTGGGACAATACAGATCCGAAAAATGTTTATTCCAGGTCTCGAGGAGGATTGAATCTGCTAGGCAAGTTGCTGGGCTCTGCCCTCTGTTAGATACCAGCTGCCAAAATTGCCTAGAGTCTTTTCTCACAGCAGCCTCGTATATGTTTCCCAGAGTAAGGTATTCCATTTGTCTTGGGCTTTAAGTTGGATTTGTTTGTAGTTTTTCCTACAGGCTCTAATGCCAGAAACTTCTCCTTTCACAAGGGCCTCCCGTAGTTCCGTTTTGGCATTACTACAATCTTTATTAAACCAGGTGCGACTTGGTTTGGGGTAATACTTGTGTTAGTGTACTGGCATGTAAAGCAATCTCCCATGTACTAAATCATGTTTCATGTATCCTTGGCATAGTCAACAGTCTGCTCTCTGTAGAATGAAAATGTTCTAGCTCAGCAATGACTTGGAGAAAAGCCCTATTCATTTTATCACTAAGGTCAAGCTGGGAAACTGCTTTTTCCCGTTTTATTCTTCTCCCATTGTTAGAAGGTGCCAAGTCTATTGCAAGAGAGATGGGAGTCTGCTCTGGATGGTTGAAAAGATTGCTGAGGGAGCAGGGCATGGTGGTCGCTATCAGATCTAGGTAGTACCCTCATGTCCAGTACAGCACGCCATAGGGAAAGGGCTATCATTATATAGTCTATACTGCTGGTAGAGCCAGGGCAGTTAAAAGTGTGAATTTTATTGCAGTCAGAAGGAGTGTGGCCGTTACATGCCCTTAGCCCAAACATGGCTGAAAAGGATAGAAGGTGGTAAGCTGCAGCTGTACAGCGCTTTACTGGAGCAACATCAATAGATGGGACGCCCCATGCCTCATCTTCAGCTTCAAAGAGGACAGAACTACTATTATCAAGGGGTTTGTATGTCAAATCGAGGTCCCCTGCAATGATTAAACAATCATGTGCCACACAGAAATTTCTGTAAATGGCGAGCTGATGTAAAGTGTGGGATTCACTGCCCCCCCAGTCCCACAATTATAGACATTGTAAATGTAAAATGAGCGGGACTCTACCCCCGTGATCATGACGCCTAAATTATCAAGGGACACAAAGTCAAGAGGGTGGAGTTTTGCATTCAATGATTTGTTAGCCCAAATTAGAAGTCCACCCAATGGGCGACCCTTCCCATTTTGGCATGTGGGTCTGAAAAAGTTTACAAACCCAAACCTATGGACGGGGTCAATGCTCCAAGTTTCTTGTAAAAGGCATATATCAAATTGGTCAATGAATATTCCCCATACCTATGATTCCCGTAGGGGCTCAACAGTAAAGAAATGTACTAAATGTAAATAGACACGGGGTTGGAGGGGTCAGCCTCTGGGTCGCTACGAAGCGCACAGGTCAAAGCACACTAGCACGCAGTTCAGAATACAATTAGATTATTCCATATATTATTCATCGTAATACACACACCAAAGTGAAAGCCTCTTCAGGGAGAGAAAAGCAATGTGAGTGTGAACAGGGCCCAATTGTAAATGCCCAAACACCTCAGTGTACAAGTCGACTCGCAATGCTCTCCAAACGACCCCCAGTGTCAGAGGAGAACAGAATGGATGATCACAAACCTAGGGGGTTGCAGCATCTAAAGGAAAACAAGCAGAAAATGTGGCCCAAAGGATCAGGCATATAAGTTCAGTCGAGGCAAAACTCTGACAGTTCTTAATAGGCTCTAAAGTAGAGTCATCCGACCTCGAGTTTGGCAAAGTTTCAGGCTCTGGCCGCTTGGGCCAAAGGCAAGGACAAACGAACAATTTGGTTGATGGTGTCCTCAAGTATGCGTCCCACCAGAGGCAGTGAACAGCTGAGAGATGAGTCAACCATCCAGCATTACCATCAAGGATTAGGACATAAAGGATGATACATTTTACTGTATATGGGCAAAGAAACCCTGAACCCCAGGACCAAAAGGGGGGTGGCCTACGCCCCTGCCTCTTGGGGTCATGGCTACTCTCTGTTCCTTGCAGTGGTGGTGCCTCCTGGTGCAGGGAGCTATGGGACCTGGAGTCCCCTTGAACAAATGCACCCAGGTTGCTGTGAGCAGAGTGTTTTTCCGTACAATGGTAGTCCTAGCAGTGCTTTAAGCGTGTCTGGGGTCACAGCCCCTCCCCCTTCCTTGCAGTGATAGTGCCTCCTGGTGAAGGAACTATGGGACCTGGAGTCTCCTTGAACAAATGCGGGCAGGTCGCTATGAACAGAGTTCTTTCCCATGCAGCGGGAGCCCTTGTGGCGCTTTAAGCGCGTCGGAAGTCACAGCCCCCATCCTTGCAGTGATGGCGCCTCCTGGCGCAGGGAGCTGTGGGACCTGGAGTCCCCTTGAACAAATGCGGGCAGGTCACTGTGAGCAGAGTGCTTTCCCATGCAGCGGGAGTACTTGCATCGCTTTAAGCGCGTCAGGGGTCACAGCCCCTCCCTCTTCCTTGCAGTGATGGTGCCTCCTGGCGCAGGGAGCTGTGAGACCTGGAGTCCCGTTGAACAAATGCAGGCAGGTCGCTGTGAGCAGAGTGCTTTCCCCACAAAATTACTAATACACACAAACCGACATTAACACACCCATTGACAGGTACGCAACCACTAATACACCCAATTACAGAGCCATACAGTCACTTGCACACCCACTTAAACACCCATACAGCAAATTGCCACTCTCCCAACCATAACGGCACTGACACACTCACTCACACACGCACAAAATAACTCACACATGTACTGACAGACCCATGCAGCCAGTTACACACCCACTCTCAACATTCAAAGTTACACTCAGGAATTTAAAAAAAATGAAATTCACTAAAGAAAATGATTTTAGGGACTTTTTAGTTTCAAAACAACATTAAAAAAATCATAGATATTCACTTAAAAAACCAAAGGTTACAGGGATGTTATAGTTAGGAAATAACAAAAAACCCTTAGAAATGTACAGTAAAAAACAAACGGTACAGGGACGTTATAGTTAGGCTTGCATTTCACTCGTGCAAAACCATAGAAATTCAACAGTTATAGTTACCTGAGCGAACTATAACTTACGCCCCACAATGCACTGCTTATGACCTCACATATTACATCACTCATGACATGGTCAGTGACATCACTCATGACATCATCCACAGAACCACTCACACCCCCACACAACCTCTCATACAGTCACTAACACACCCATATAACAACTCACACACCAACTTACTCATCCACAGAGCCACTCACACCCACTCACTCACACACACACACAGCCACTCAGTTACCCATACACCTACTCACACAGCCACTCACTCACCCATACAGTCACTCACCCATACAGCCACTCACACACCAACTCATTCACCAATACAGCTACTCACACACCCAGTCACTCACCCATACAGTCTCTCTACAGAACCACTTGCACACCCATACAACCACTTACATACCCATTCCCACATCCATACAACCACTCACATATCTACTCACTCACCCATACAGCCACTCACACAGACACTCACTCTCAATACAGCCACTCACACACTCACTTAGTTACCCAAACACTCACCCATACTGCCACTTAGAAATAGTCACTCGCCCATACAGCCTCTCACACAGCCACTCACCCACTCATACAGCCACTCACACAGACACAGTCACAGTCATGCACTCACTCATAAAGCCACTTACACACCCACTCACTCACCAATACAGCTACTCACACAGCCACTCACTCACCCATACAGCTACTCACACAGCCACTTATTCACCCATATAGCTACTCACACACCCACTTATTCACCCATACAGCCACTCAAACACATACTCACAGACTCATATAGCCACTCACATACCCACTCACACACAGATACACAGAGTCACATAGCCACTCACATAATATATGTTAGAAATGGTAGCACCCATTAGCAGTACACAAACTATACTAATTTAACTTTTGTGGTACCTTGGTATATATGTTTAACACTCATAAACCTTTAGAAAACACTCACAATCACTGGATGATGTCATCAGTGATGTCATTTGAGATGTCATTAGTGATGTCATCAGTGATGTCACTGACCATGTCATGAGGGGTTGACCATGAGAGGTCATAAGCAGTGCATTGCGGGCATGTAAGTTATAGTTAGCTCAGGTAACTATAACTGCTGAATTGCTATGGTTTTGTATGAGTTAAATGTGAGCCTAACTATAATGCCCCTGTAACCTCATCTGACAATGAAAAGAAGTTAACTAACAGCGGTTAGTTGCAGAATCTTTTGTTTTTTTTATTTTTCAAAAGTGCTGCAGTGCGATAAATGATTTTGGCCATAGTCTTCGACTGGGTCAAAGAGTTGGTGTATAGAGTATCCATTTAAAGGGGCAAAGTCCATTAACCACCACCATTAAAACAACAACAACTAGACTGCTCAATGCATTCTTGTTGAGTTCCACAGTAATCTCCATTTTAGTGTTCTTTAAATACTCAGATGCTACAAGTCACGCGCTGTGGTACAAGTATTAACATTTGCGGATCAATTACGGGCATTGCCAAAGTAAAGTACCTAGCTAGTATTTATTTCAACACCGTGCTTTCTAAACCTGTAGGATTATAGCTTCTATTTTGAAAAGTCTAAATATGAACAGTCTTCCCGATTCAAATCGGCATGTCTCCTATATTCTCCATGGCAGCTGCAAGTTGGATACGTTTTTCCTGAGATCATCGGTTGTTTACAAGGTTAATGTGCAAAATATGATGAAACAATATTACTCTCATGATACACTTGCAATAAAATTCATTACATCAAAACCACCCATGTAGATTATCATATAGTACTCCGCAATCTTAAGTGTACCAATGCTGTCTCCGGTACCTTATAAAGTGCATTGTGTCTCTAAAGAGCAACTTCATTTGTGAAGTACCTTGTATTATATAAATTTATCATGAAGACTAATAAAGTGCTGTAAAGTGAACATTGGAAGAATCCAATGTTCATGTTCGGACACCTCACAAAGTGCTCTGTGCCTCATGAAATTTAATACCCCCAATAAGAAACAACATTTTATTACAGTGTACATCTTGCTCCACATGATATGCATAAGACATTTCACAAACATCGTTGATTAACAATGCTCACATTCCAGTTCCTCATAGGGTGCATAGTGCCTCATAAATTGCAATGTTAAGGACTATAAAAGAGCACTCATACTAAGATATATTGTAAAGTACAACATATCCATTATAAATTGCACGTGCTGGATGTTTAAGCATCCCATGAAGTGTACATTGTCCTATATGTGCAGCTTGCCTGTGTCTAATATAGAGTATAGGCTCTTACTGCATGGTATGCTGATAAAGTATGTCATATTCAATATACAGTTTCAGAGTACATATATCGCGCTACATAAGGTGCATCCTGCAACAGTTATTGCACTTCAGTACATTGTGTCAATATGACCAGTATAGTAGTTACACTAAGATTTCCATATTGCACATGATGTATAGTTCATTGTCCAGGGAGCTACCTCTCCCAAACTTAGTTGCTATGATAATACAGTTCTAAAAAGCAGTTTACAAACAGATATGGGGGAGAGACATTATGAAGGAAATCGTTTTTTTCTTGTTTTTCATTTTTTGAAAGCTCCTCTTTTTTCCTTCAAAGTTACTATCTCTGCTTCAATGGATGGTGCAGATAACTATTTTCATATTGTCAATGGGAGTATAAAAGGGTCCCTTGAGAGCCCATTTCTTCTTCCCTTTGAGACAAAGAAGTGCTATAAATGGACATGAAGTTCACATCTGTGTTCAGTCCCCATGGATGCTCTGTTCCCATGGTTACAATCCACCTCTATTCACTCCTTCTCAGGGCCAATTCTCTATTTCCCCCTCTCGGATTCTTTGCAACATGTTGTATAGCATAATAATTTAAGTCCTTCATGTTTCCACTGTATGTCTCCCAAATGTGCTTGGCTACTATGTAGCTGTAGTCTTTATTTTTTATGGCATGTAGGTGTCGCAGGATGCATAATTTAAGCTTGGTCTCAGTGCTTCCTACATTCTTCGTCCCTCATCCACACTCAAGCACGTACACAACATGTGTTGTTTCGCAATTGATTCACTCCTTTATTTCCTTTGCCTTTCCATACTGGGTTTCAAAACTAGTTTTATTTTGACTGTATACACATGCCTTACATTTCTGGAATTTCCAGAATCCTTTCCTTTTGCCTTTCTCAGGTTTATAAGCTGCCATGTGGCTCCTTGTTAAACAGTCCCCAAACGATGCTGCCTTCCTGTAGGTCACATTTGGATATTCAGGTAATAGTTTGTTGAGGGTACCATCCATCATTAAAATTCTCAAGTTTTGTCTGAGAAACTCTTTTGTTTCATGGTTTGAGGTATTATATTCCATGATGTATCTTATATTTTCAAGGTTTGTGGAATTTCTTGGATTTTTCTTCTTTGCAACTAAAAGGATTTCCCTCTCCTTCTCTTTAGCTCTCTTTAAGGCATCATCCAGTACCCTTTTGGGATGTGCCCTGTGCGTGAACCTACTATACATTTCTGCAGCTTGGCGGTAAAATAAAATATTTTCAGAGCAATTGCACCTCGCCCTGAGGAATTCCCCATAGGGGATGCTCTATTTTAACACCCGGGGGTGCCCACTATTCGCATGTGATATACTGATGCAGCTTGTGGGGTTTCTGTGGATCTTTGTGCAGATTCTGTCATCAATATTATATATTCCAATGTCTAAAAAATGTATCTCTTTGTCGCTTATCTCATATGTAAACTTCAGTTTTTGTGGATTTTCATTCAGGGATTTTAAAAAGCTCTCAAAAGTCCTCCTTATTGCCTTCCCACATTAAAAAGAAATCATCGATGAAGCAGACCCACAGTATAACCTGTTTCATATTTTCCATGTTTTGTTCTATCCATACATTCTCCACTGCCCACCAACCCATTATTAGGTTCGCACGGGTGGGTGCGAAAGATGTCCCCCATCGCTGTGCTTTGTTTCTATAAGAAGTAGTTCTAATCAAACAGGAAAAGATTGAGGGTGAGACAATAGCTCTTCATCGCCATTAGCATGTCTGAGTGCTCCATCAAGCTGAATGAGCGAGATCTCAAGAAATATTTGTGAGCCTTTAGGCCTTCTGAGTGCTGTATTAATGTGTATTGTGATACAACATCTACTATGGCCTTTAATAAATTGGATTTCCATGGAATGCAATTGATTCAATTTAGGAAATCCATCGAATCTCTCAGATATGATGGAAGGTTTACCACAAATGGAAAGAGAAAAATATCAATACATCTTGAGGTCCTTTCTAAGAGTGCGCCAATAGAGCTCACGATTGGCCTGCCAGGGGGATTTTTGATGTCCTTATGCACCTTAGGAAGGAAATAGAAAGTGGCCACTGTCGGGTGGTCTGTTTTCAGATAGACGTATTCATTATCATCAAAAAGGCCCTTCTCATACCAGTTCTTTAATTTGGGATGATAAATACGTTTAAATTGGTCGGATCTCTCGGAAGCTTTTCATAGTGCTCTCTTTTGTTCAGTTGCCTCTTCACTTCCTTTATGTATTTCTCTCGATCCATGGCTACAATGTTTCCTCCTTTATCTGAGGCTTTAATTAAAATCGTTTGATTGTGTTGAAGATCATTTAGGGCCTCCCAATCTTCTCTGGTCATATTGCCCCTAGTACTTTCTCTTTTGCTTTGTTGTCCCTTATGTTATAATCTGTTCAATCCCTCAGTCATGATCTCTTGAAATAGATTCACCTTATTCCCAGCTGGGAGCTGCGAACAAAATCTAGATTTTAATTTGCATTTACTCCCCTTTGTCGCATCAGTTGCGATCCCCATGTAGTCACAATATTCCAGATCTGAAAGCCCATCCAAATGTCTTTGTTCAGCAATACCTTCTGCTTCCAGATCCGACAGGGGCCTAAGATGGCCTATATCACCAGTTGAGATTACTGAGATCTCCTGAGCTTCCCCTTCCTTCTGTTTGGTTGTTTTTGTGCAAAATATTTTATTAATTTCCTTGAAAACTTGTACAGATCAATTCTTGCATCTGGAAGGTTCATATTTATATCAGGGCAGAACGTTAAACCTTTGTTAAGCAGTTTGATGTGAATTTTTTCCAATTGTTTTGATGGGAGGTTGATCATATTAAATTGTTTTCAATTATTGTTATTAATACTGTTTCTTCCCTTTTCCTCTTTTCCTGCTTCCCTTTGATCTCCTTATCCTTGTCCTTTTGGTGTTGTCGTCATCTAGTTTGGGGCTCCTCTGCCACGCCTCCTTGTGTTTATTTGATACAACCTCATCTCCCCTGAGAAATCTAATTTGGGCATTGCTGTTAAGGGGCCCTCGTCCCCTGAACTGATTTCTGAGCTCTCCATAATGAAAAAGGACCATTTCTTTTTCCAGTTTCCTGTACATCACGTGTCTACTATATAGGGAGTCGAACCTCCTTGCGAAGGTATACACTCTGCGTGAGGCACAGTCATCCTAGCCCTGTTAAATGTCTTTATTTTTTAGGCTTGTATCATAACTTCATACTTTTCCAACCTTTTTTCCATATTGCCAAGTGCAGTCACCACCTCATCTGTGTCTTAGACTGATTCAAGAGCTTGTTCCAATTCCTTGATCCTTTCCAATGATTTGGTTAATTTCCTTTCTGCATGTGTTATTAACCAGCTCATCAATTTCATAGAACACTCCACCGTATGCATGTGCCATTGCTTCAATATATCGGGATCTATGTCATTCAAAGTGGGAAGTACAAATATTCTTAATCCCCTCAGGATTCTCTCACACTCCAGTTATCTTGTTAAAGTTGTAATTTCCCACCATTTATTTATTTCTATAATCTGTGATTGCTATAGTTCCTTTATTACCTTGCCTGGTGTTGTGTCTTCAATTCTCTGTGTGGCTACAGATGTCATTGCATTGCCACTATGCTCTCCAAATAGTTACTTTGCCTTCAATTCCCACATGGCACATCTATCTGCCATTCTGAGCAGTATTTCAAACTGTTTGCTAACACACTATATTCTGCTATTTCCTAATTCGTTTTCTGTCGATTCTTATTGTAACAAGATGCTTGGATAATCAGACTTCTCATGACTTTTTAATCGGTTTAATCAGTCTCCACTAATCTCAATAGTGATGCTGTCCAATACCACCAGAAAGATACCCTACTGCCGACTGATTACACCTACAATGCTGAATGGCGTGGGGTTTTGGGATTCAAGCAGGAGATTGCACCCCACCGTGTCTCCTCTGAAACGCTTGCGGTTGCTCCTCCCGCAGTTGGCCCCGTTCCCCTCTTACCACCTTCCTTACAAAGACAATTCTGGTCTTCGCTCGTTCAGGTGTCTTGGCTCGGCTGGGTAAAAGTGGAGCACTGTCTCTCTGCTCTCACGCCGACAACTACCGGATCTGGGCAAATTCACAAAAGCAGCAATGGCGAACCTCCTATGCCGCACCTCGTGCCAGTTCCTATATGTACGTTCGCTGTGCAAACTTCCCCTGCGCCAGCCGATGAGTGGCGTCACTGTGCTCCAGATCAAACGATATTGTGATGAATGGGGTGCGCAGCTCAAAAAGTCCAATAGACCAAAGTAATTTAGAAAAAATAACTTCTTTATTCCAATCAATTTC
The DNA here is from genome assembly GCA_963921515.1 of Calotriton arnoldi. Taxonomy (NCBI): domain Eukaryota; kingdom Metazoa; phylum Chordata; class Amphibia; order Caudata; family Salamandridae; genus Calotriton; species Calotriton arnoldi. The sequence goes on from CAWUFW010018600.1 coordinate 53,671, forward strand.
TTTTGTTAATAAAACATCAGGTAAAAGCAATCCAGCCAACGCGTTTCATTCCCATATGGGAACTTCCTCAGGACAAAAATGCATCTCTAGTACGGAACACTCTGTAAGAAATGCCTTCAACGTTTCATAACCGTAAGTATATAGCAGCAATTTACCTCTTTAGTTTGTTCTTTTGTATGTCTGTATTGACTGCATAGGACACTCCACAGAATTTGATAAATCAGTGTACACGAAAATTCACCAGAAAAAGTGATGTAGAATGCCTCAATGATATCTTGCTGTCCCAAAGTACTTTCCCAAAGGAGTCCAACGATATCAAAAAATTCAGGGATATCAACAAAAAAAAATGTATTTCAATAATGGGGGGGAACAGTGCATTGCACCATAGCCCATGTGCATTCATAACACATTACGGAACAGGACGGCTTCGTGCGTGACGGATTCCACATATTCGACTATGAATGCACATGGGCTATGGTGCAATACACTGTTTTCCCCATTATTGAAATAATTTTTTTTTTTTTATATCCTGAATTTTTGATATCGTTGAACTCTTTGGGAAAGTACTTTGGGACAGCAAGATATCATTGAGGCATTCTACATCACTTTTCTGGTGAATTTTCGTGTACACTGATTTATCAAATTCTGTGGAGTGTCCTATGCAGTCAATACAGACATACAAAGAACAAACTAAAGAGGTAAATTGCTGCTATATACTTACGGTTATGAAACGTTGAAGGCATTTCTTACAGCGTGTTCCGTACTAGAGATGCATTTTTTGCCCTGAGAAGATCCCTATATGGGAATGAAACGCGTTGGCTGGATTGCTTACCTGATGTTTTATTAACAAAAGAAATTGATTGGAATAAAGAAGTTATTTTTTCTAAATTACTTTGGTCTATTGGACTTTTTGAGCTGCGCACCCCCATTCATCACAACTACCGGATCTGGGCTCTGTTTCATTCCCAGGGCTCACTTTGTGCGGTCCGGTGGCCGCACTTCAAAATCCATCCAGTACTTCTCCACAACTCCACAGTCTCTCGGACAGAGAGCCTCATCCGACACAGGAAAGGAAACAAGCAGCACAGCGGTTCATTGCGGAATCTTTTGTTTTTTATTTTTCAAAAGTGCAGCAGTGCGATAAATGACAGACGCGTTTTGGCCGTTGCCTTCAACTGTGCCAAACATTTGGTGTATAGAGTGTCCACTTAAAGGGACAAAGCCCATTAACCACACCCATTAAAGCAACAACTAGACTGCTCAATGCATTCTTCTTGTTGAGTCCCACAGAGCTCTCCATTTCGGTGTTGTTTAAACACTCAGATGTTACAATTCATGCGCTGATATACACACACATATATATTTATAGTATTTAGTAGAGTGTATGCAGTAAAAGTAATTTTACTTTATATATATACACACACACATATACATATGTATCTATTCACAGAAAAAAGGTTACAATAACATTATAGTTAGGTGTGATAAAAGATATTTTTATTTCAAAAAAAGCTTTAGAAATTCACTAAAAATTCCAAAGGTTAAAGTGACGTTATAGTTAGGTAAATATGTCAGTCATAACATTAACGATTTGAACTAAAAAAACACAGAAATTCACCAGTTATAGTTAACAGAGCTAACTATAAATTGTGCACTCACCATGCACTGCTTATGACCTCACATATTACATCACTCATGACATATTCTATGACATAATTTATGACATCACGGATGACATCTTAAATGACATCAGCTACAATTCCATCCTCCTCAATGTCTGGTTATCAGCAAGGAAATTAAGATTTAAGTTTCTGATGTCCATTTGACTAAGGCTGGCCTCCAGGAACAAAATGATCCAAAGATGATGAGATTCAGCTCAAGAGGGCCAGAGCAACAAGCCTGTTAAGTCTGGCCCAAGGGATGAAATGGAAAGAAAACCATAGCGCTCTGTGTCAAAGTTAAGAAAATACCCCGAGGTGGCCAGGGCCCGGTGCAACATTGACATTAGCATTCGTTAGGAGAGTAGGCAGGCGTGGGACTCCCACCCCCAAATCATTATTGCCCCTTGAGGCCACCAATTCCCCTGGGGGCGGTGCAACCACAGCGAGGGGGTGGTGGGACACAGGAGATGTGTGCGTGTACAGGTTGATGGCCGGGCCGTAGTTGCATTGGGACTTCTCCCAATGTCTCCAAAGCCTGCTAGGACACGAGACTCGGAACTTAAAAAAACAAGGAAAATAGAGAGGCACATGGCTGCTGAAAAATAAAGAACTGAGAACGGATGAGCTTGTAAAACAAATATTCACTCCTCCGCAGAGGAGCACCCCATAATTCCCTTTACATATTTGGCTCACTGAGGTGCGCCAAGAAGGGCAGGAGCACCACCAACAGTTTGATGATGTGTTTAGGGGGCTGCATACAGTGAAGCTGCCCTCTAGAATGTTTTATTAAAATGTTATCGTAAGTCTTCGAGGGTATTAAAATTATGACCTTTGAGGAGGGATTTCATTGTTTCAAAGTTTCCTGCTTTTGATCTTGGGTTCAGGAGCACAGAGACCTTGAGTGGTTGGACCTAAGGCTACAATTTGTGCACTAATTAAAGTATAAGAAAGACTCAGAGACACATTTTGATTTTGAATGCTTTCTTGATAATGACAATATTGACAATATATTTCCCATTATAATGAATGCTTTTGAATATTGATATTGTCCCCGTTGTTTCCAGTGGTGCTACAATGTTGAATCTAGTATGTAGCTGCTTTTACTATTATGATGACACCCTGACAAACCCAGTAGGTCTACCTTATTTATAACGACACCCCCTATATTGAGAGGGTGCATCTGGTTAGGTGAGGCTATTGTGGTGATAGGGTTCAGGACCCAATAGGCGTGTATGTAATATGATGGTGTCACCAACGCTACACTTACATCTACCTGACTGTATATATTTGTAATTTAAGGAGTAGCATTTAGTAGAGTGTGTGTAGTTAAAGTACTTTTCCCTTTTAAAAGAGAAAACACTGCCTGGACAATGATTTATTGAGTGTTGTTGTTGGGTTATCAGCAGACTAGGGTTACTAGCCCACACCACCTCTGCTGAGTAGGCCTCGGACTCCTCTGCTGCACAACCTGAGAAAGCCTAGTGCTACAATGGGGTACAGGATTCCCAGTATAAAGACAATTGCAGACTTATTACTTCGCAAGGCTTCACATCCTTCGCAACTAATAACTCAATTTCTTAATACGCCCACCTAAAAAGCGACAAGACCAAAAGAGTGAAGTTCTAGCAGGATAGATACAGGCAAAATTTCACAAGAAAGTAACCGTATTATTTGTAACCTCTCTGGGACTGGAATCACCCATTGAGACTAAAAACATGGTTGTTCCCTTAACTCTCACGCAGATAGCTGTCTACACCTGCTGTAGCGCTGGAATGCCTGCGGGTAGCCATGTGCTCTATAAATCCCCTAAAAAAAATAAAAAACTTTTTAAAAAATCCTAATTTCTCAAGTGTACGGACAATATAAATGCCAATGCTGTGCTACAAACAGGAGGAACACTGACACGAAAGGACAATTCACATCACAAAAATTTTGACTTATACCACATAACTAACACATCAAACAAATAAAATACTGAATTTATAAACTATATACTGTACTTGAAATAACACTCAACATTTATATGCAGGGGGACATTTAGAACCTCAATGATGGTGAATACACCATTATTGCAGGTGACAAAAGTGTGCTGTCTCCAGATAATAACGCCAAGTAATAGTAGACCAACTTATATTGTCCATGAATCCAGTGCATACAGTTGTGATTTTAACAATGGTCTACAACAGGATTTGAATTCTTCATTACATCTTCTTGTTTGGCATGAGCTCTGGGAAACAAGGGTCGACTCCTTTCGGTCTTTTGATTTATGGCCTCTTCAGGACTATGCGGAACAAATGTCACCTCAACAGTTGCTACTTAAGGTGAATCAAATGTCAAACCTCTATGAACAGTACTGGGTAAGGAAAGTGCTGTGTATGCTTTCAGGGAGGTGCCCTCGTGAAGAGGCTATGTTTCCCCTTTTATGTTTGCCCTGTAAAAAAGTGAAAAATAGAACTGGGTGGCAGCCAGCAGAAGTAAAAGGACCTGAATAGTGGCTTGGGTTTGGGTCGTGAAGCATGGCATAGGAGCTTTGCGACCCAAACCTCGTCTGTGCTGTGTCCTTTCTTCGACCTGATATTACGAAGCTGCCCCTATTCAGGTCCATTGACATCTGCTGGCTGCCACCCAATTATATTTGCCGCTTTTGGTGTATTGCTAGTCATTGCGGTTCTAAATGTCCACCTGCATATAATTGTTGAGTGTTAATATTTCATGTAATGTATGTTGTTTATAAATTCTTTATTTTATTTATTTGATATGTTAGTTATGTAGTACAAGTACAAGCTCTTGTAGTATCAGTACAAACTTTTGTAGTATACGTTCTTGGTGTATTGTCCGTCATCGCGGTTCGAAATGTTCACCTGCATATAGTGTTGAGTGTTATTATTTCATGTAAGGTATGTTGTTTATAAATTCTGTATTTTATGTATTTGATATGTTAGTTATGTGGTATAAGTAAAAACAATTGTGATGTGAATTGTCCTTTCGTGTCAGTGTTCCTCCTGTTTGTAGCACAGCATTGGCATTTATATTGTCCGTACTCTTGAGCAATTGGCATTTAATCTTAATGGGTGATCCCAGTCCCAGGGAGGTTACAAATAATATAAGCTTACTTCCTTGTGAAATTTTGCCTGTATCTATCCTGCTAGAGCTTTACTCTTTAGGTCTTCTCGCAGATGGTGTAGCCCAAGCTCTAGAGGGTTATAGGGGCTCCCCCTCCTCCTTTTTGTTGCATCTAAAAAGTGATATCAGAGGGATTTCCAATCTTCAGCAGGGAGGAATAAATTCAATCAATTTTTCTTTTCCGGACAGAACATACTCAGTTGAAGCCTAAAAAGAGATCCACACTATGCTAACATTCTAGGAAGAGGTTGACTCTCTTCTTTTACCCAGATTTGGAAAGAAGATTCTACAGAATCACAAAAAAACACACATAAAACCGTGGCCTCTGTCTGCATGTCAGTTTGCCTACAGCAGGTCTTGGCTAGCTTACAGAAAAACATGCCTATGTGAATTTGAAAGGGAAACACAACTGTCGGGAAATCCTTATGACTTTCTCCATTGGACCAATCTGGATGAAACTTTACATCACAAAAGTTATGTACATTCACATTTTTATTAGAGACTACTGATTCATTAAATAACATCACTGATATTACTGAAAGAACAATAAATAGAGAGTCGCTATAATCAACTCTGTAAAATAACAAGTATAATAACTTGTGCCATATATAAGTATCGATACTGGAACTCTGTTGTCTCTGAGTGAGGATGGAAGACTGAGTTGGTCTTGCTGGGATTTAAGCTTGTGACATACATGTCGTCTCCAATGGCAAGGGTGAGCATTAACTCATCATCATAATAACTTTATTTCGCCAATAGAATAACGGCATGAAATGTATTCTACTGTAAAAACATTACAGAGTAAAAAAGACATCTATTAAAACTCAATGTTATTAATACAATTTAAAAGAATATAAAAGCATGTTTGATAAAAAGAATTCATCAATTTAAGAACAGGAATTAATCAGATTGACCCTTATCTTGGTTATAAAATTCAGACTAAAGAATTCGACTTCTTGTCTTTATAGCAGATGAAAAGAACGAGGCCAGAGAAAAACATACGAAGGGGTCCGGTAATTGCTGCAAGTAATAAAGTGCTGTGCGACATTGTCTAATCTTTAATTTATGTATAAGCGGAAGGATGTATCTATTCCTTTCATTCGTATAAAATTTGCTGAAAAAAACAATATGCAAATTGTCCTGAGGAGAATGGTTATCACGTGGACATGAAGAGAGGGCATTAATGGAATAAGTTTTGGAGGGATAACCTAGCATAAGCGGGATGTATTTTAATCGGAATCTCAGTAATATATATCTGTGGTGGAGATTTGTTACAAATGATAGGTATGAGGTTAAAATATTACTTATGCTAGGAGCTAAAAGATAATATCTTACTGTGGTCAAGTTACAGTTGAGGTCATACGTCTTTCGATCAAAATGATCTAATAAACACAACTTAAATTCTTTTTTAGAAATTATCAGACAAGACTTCGGGTCCTCGTATAAATTATGTTAGCCGATTGCCTGTAGGTTAGCCTCGATGTATTTTAGCCATTTGATTTTGTGTACACCATCTAAATTCAAGCAGTCCGTCAGGATATGTCTAGTCAGACTCAAAGTTTCTTTCCTCCAGACTGAGTGCCACAAAAGAATTGGTGCAATACAAATGATATCTGTTATATAAGGGACACTCAGCTCAGAGTGGGCTATGTAAGAGGAGCAGGATTGTGGAACAGATATCAACCTTTTAAAGAAACCGTCCTCTATACTCTGCAATTTTAAAATATCCGAGAAACCCCAGATGGCTGCCCCGTAAGCAGCGATAGATAGTGTTTTTGCCTCATAGATCTTTTTTATTACATTTAATGGCTTTGAACCAAGTTTCTATATAAATCTGAAGAGCCCTCCAATACTTTTTTCCATTACAATGGCTCTATTGGTCACCATATCTAGCCATGTATTTTTCCTATTCAAAATAATCCCAAGATAATTAAAAGAGTCCACAGTCTCAAGATTTTGGCCTTCAATGGACAAAGTGGGGTGTTTTGTTAGTTTCGTACCCGCCACAAGTACAAATGACTTAGTTTGGTTTATCTTCATGTCCAAATTATTCATGAATTTTACATACTCTTCTATGAGTCTCTGCAGTGCATTGCCAGTTCGTGCCAAGAGCACTGGATCGTCTGCATAGAGAAGTATCAGGACAGGAGAAGATTTAATAAAAGGTACATCTGGGGTAGAACCTACCAAGGCCGATTCCACCGTGTTAGTATATAAAGCAAATTAAAATGGGGCGAGTACACACCCCTGTCTCACACCACGGGTAATATTAAAATATCTTGTATGTTCTCCCTTTTTTCCGTAACGTACACAGGCCAAAGAATTAGCGTACATCTCTCGAATAAAGCTGATTATCTGAGTCTCTATTCCCATGTCCTCCATTATTGGCCATAACTTGGAATGAACCACACAGTCAAAGGCTGCCGATAAATCCATAAATGCCATATACAAATGTGTATTCTTGGCTGCCGTATACTTCGCAGTTATAAGGCTTAAATTAAGGCACTGGTCTACGGTTCCCTTTCCTTTTCTAAAGCCGTATTGGCTAGGGATTATTATGTTCTTTTCAAGGGCCCACTCCTCCAATCTGTTCAAAAGTACCCGCCCCATTAGCTTTGCTGTCGTATCTAGTAGTGATATAGGTCTATAATGTTTTGGGGCGGCCTTATCTCCTTTCTTGAAAATCGGTATTATGACTGATTTCTTCCAGGATGCCAGCGGACCTGTCCTAACTATGGTGTTAAAAACATTTGTCAGTAGTGGAGCCCAAAGGTCCTGGTTATCCAATAAGAAGTCGATCGGTACCCCATCGGGTCCAGGGGCCTTAGATCTGTTAGAGTGCTTAAGAGCGAGTTTGATTTCATCTGGACTAAAACATAAGGGGTCTCCAGGATGACAAGATGGAAAGGCCGCACACGGAACAATTGCTTGCCCCGGTTTCCCAAAAAGTGCTTCAAAATGTTCGACCCATGCGTCCTCATCCACATGGGACTCTAGGGAAATCTCATTTTCCTCTCTTAAAAAGGGGGCGTTAATTATGGACCAAATATCCCTGCCACTATTTAATGCTGCAGCTCTTTGCAGATTCTCCCACGCCTCCTCTCTCAACAGATGTAATCTATCTAATCTTGCTTTTTTATAGGTCAGGCGTGATGACTTCACTAAATTCTGATCTCTAGGTTCTGCCCTTAAGGCATCATGAAGATTTTTAGGGGCCTTTGCACACGCATCATCATCAAACCAGCGAACCTTCTTGTGAGTCCCGTTTGAGACCGGGCAAAACAAATTATCCTTGATCTCCAATAGGATCCGCCGGACGATCAGTGCGAGATGTGTCTAAGTCTAAGCAGGTCAGAATCTCCTGGTCCATTTTACTCACAATTCGCCCAGTAAACTCTACAGTATCCACCTTTTCCCACTTCAGAAAAATCCAATTTTTCCTAACTATAGGGAGCTTTGGAAAAGGTTTCTCTGGTGATTTACGCCTTTGGGCAATTGTAGTGGAATAAGTGATTGCCGCATGATCACTGAAGGCATTAAAATGTATCTTAGTATTAATAAAGCATGATTTAATAGAATCCGAAACTAAAATATAATCAAGGGTCGAGTAATAAGAACCTGTAGTAAAAGTGGAGAGCAACTGGCCAGTTGCACTATCATATGGATTAATTATCTCAAGGCTATTTGCCATTAGTAATTAGTATCCTATTTAGAGCATTTCCATAATCATTGTGGGAGAAGTGAGGAAGAGGGTCCCCATCAACGTCTAACATCCCACATACAGTGGAACACCCCCTTTTACAGCTGTGGGCGTTAAAATCCCCCATCCAGACAATGTCGCAGATTTTATGAGATCTTTCCAAAAAATCGGCAATGTCTGTTTCCAGGGGGTCCAGCACCGTTGCCTGGTTACCTTCAAAATTATTATTATAGACGTTAATAAGGATCCAATTGCGGCCTTTATGTGCCTCAAATAAGAAGATTTGGTAATAGGGTGCAGTATTTAAGAATTTTATTACCTTTAGTGTCAATGTATTTGCCACTAGTGTTACTATTCCTCCTCTAGGGCGACCAGCCCTGGACCATATTGCGGGGGTTTGAAAAGACCGATAGCCGTCTAGGTTAATCTGATTGATTTCCCATGTTTCCTGAAAACATAGTATATCATAATGAGTCACCAAGGTCAGCCAATCAGAATTGGCCTTTTTTCTTTTCGAATCCCGCTATATTCCATGAGATAACTTTAACAAATTCTAATTCATTACCCTCTTTGCCTAAACCCTCACACAAGGAGTCCAAAATAATTTCAAAAGACGGTTGATCTTGGGAACTAGGGGGGGCTAAAGGGAGCATAACATTTTCTTTATGTGAGTTTAGAAAGCAAATTGCCCAGTCAGTCACATGCATCCAAGTCTCCTAATGGAGCAAATCTGTTAAAAAGAGGACCTGAGTGTAGGAAGGTGGAATCTGACTATATGGTTGCCCCCACTTTTTTTATGGTGTTTTGCTGGTTTATGACTTAGTTGGACTGGGATCCTGCTATTCAGGGCCCCAGTCTATCTGCTTTCTCTGTAAAAGGTTTCCATGTGCCTTAGGCACATCTCTGATTGGAATCTGGAGTGCCCTTATAAGTCCCTAGTATATGGTATACTATGTACCAAGGGCATAGGTACCTCAGAGGCCTACCAGGGGCTGCAGCATGTTTTATGCCACCCCTGGAAGGCCATCCAAACTGACACCACAGGTCTGCTACTGCAGCCTGGGTAAGGTGGTGCATGCACCCCTTACTGTGATATAGGTTACCTATATCACTAAATACATACACACATATAAACCTATAAGTCACTCCTAAGGCAGGCCTTATCAATCCTGAAGGCAGAGTGCATGGTTCCTATGTGAGAGGGTGCCCTGCATGAGCAGGGCCCCTCTGCAGCGTTCGGAGACCATCTCTGATGCTGTTTGTAGTGCAGCCTGACCATATACTCTTAAGCGCATTATATCCTCGCGGTAAAATGCTAACTTTGGAATGGCTGCACCTAAACATGTCGTGTTTGGTGTCAAACATCTTGGAATACTACCCCCCGCCAATTCTGGTGGCGGGGGTAGCATTCCACCCTTCTAGAGGGAAAGACATGTTAACTCTGACTAACCCGGTAACTTCTCTCCAAAGCCCTGGCATCACAAAATGGATGCTGCTGCCACAGACACGAGTCTGGCCTCCTGCTGCTGGACGAAACTCCGGCAGGGGAGGCCTGGACAATAGGTTTCCTGTCCCAGGGAGGTGTGACCACCTCCCCAGACAGGATAATGTGTATTGGGGCTGGGCGGGAGCACCATCTGTGTGCTTTGAAGTCCTGCACTGGGGGCACATTTGGTGTCCCTGTGCATACCCCAGTTCAAACCGGATCAGGGGCTTGCAGCCCCTGCTTTGGCGCGAACTGGACAAAGGAAAGGGGTGTAGCCACCCCTCTGCCCTGACCCACCCATAGGTGGGGCCACAGAGTAGTCCAACCCCTATCTTTAGTATAAAGGTAGGAACCCAGTCCTTAGGACTTTAGATATACCTGGACGAAACTCTGAAACTGAATCCTGGACCTTCGACGCTCTACGACAAGATTAGAGGACTGAAGAATCTCCTTGGGGTCAAGGAGTGACTCCCCTGCTTGGCAGGCACCAAAGAAGCATCTGTCCGGTTCGCATTTCTGAAGCTCCCGTCGGACGCCGAAGTCATCGCATCACCAGAGGTGGATTCTCAGACTTCCCGAGGCTACCCTGAGTCCTCAGCAAAGCTGAGGCCCGTGGCTATCGTGGGTGACTTGAGACCGTGACCCCTGGACACCGAGCACATTTGCAAGTGCACCATCTTCTGGGTCTCCCAAGAAGTCGTGCTTTGGGCTCCGAGTAGCCCTAGCCTCCAGCACCACCTGCACCGAAGATCACTGGCTCCCACTCCACGAGTGTCCTGTAAGCCAGCTCCACGTGCGGCGTCACGAGGCTCCTTCGCGGTCGCTAGCCCGTTGGCTAGTAGCCCTTAACGAAGGCCAATCCTTTTCTTACTTGGCATCCTGGTTGCTCCAGGCCTGCCCTCAATTACCCTCGCTGGGTGAGTTCCACAGACCTTGCTGGTCTGCACCATCGACGATCTACATCTTCACCAAGACTTGCCGTTGCCAAGGCTTGTTGGGTCCAATCCGGTCGCCGACACCTCAGCACTCGACAGACATCGTGTACCAGCCCGAATCCTGCTCCTGGTCGCCGACAACGCCTCCTGGACCTCGTGGCTGAAGAGTCAAGACGACCGTCAACGCACCTGAAGCACTCGACATCGGTGGGCATCTGTCCATCGCCTTCCTGGTCACTGGCTAGTGACCCAGACTCTGTCCCCTCTGCTTTCAGGTTCTTCAGAACTCCGATCCACTCTTGGATCCACCCGGACACTTTTCTCTTGGCCGCCAGCAGCACTTTGCAGCAGATCGCCATTCGAATCGACGACGAAACCCGACCCCGAAAGGCACCTATGCACCCGGCTTCCTGGGTGAGGTAACACGAGTACTCCGGTGCTCCCTTGGGTAGAGGCTCTTCAAAGTCCTAGATCTCAAAGGGTTTTGTCCTAGTCCTCTTTTAAGTGTCCCTTTTCTATAATTTCCCGATCCCGACTTTCTCCATAGAAGTCAACGGCGTATCGCGGTTGTGTATTTACACTGCACGCGTCTCCCGTAGGTCCCCTGTGTCACTACCTTGGGTAGTTCCTTGTTGTCCAAGCACTTCTAGAGGCTCTAGGCCTAGTGTCTAGCTCAGTCGTGGTTCGCATACCACTTTATTGGTATATGGTTTGGTACGCCCCTAGGGCCCAAACGTGTATTTGTGCTATTACTGTGATTTAATACCTTATAACTTATGTACTTCGAACTCTAGCCTCATAAAGAGACTAGAGGGGTGTGTTTAGCAATAAATACATATATTTTGAATATATACCTGGTGTGGTGCTCTTTCATTTGGTCACTCAAGAGATTATAGACTGGTAAAACAAGCTGCTTTACATTCCTTCAAGACTTAGCCTGAAGGCTGCTCTCCATAGCTACCACTAGGATAGCTTTCAATAAGGTTGTCTTTAACCTATCTCCAATAAGGGGTTGTTTGGACTGGTGCAAGGTGCCCACTATAATTAGTGGACAGCATATGCCAGGCCAACTTCTCACATTGGTGTGCAGCGTGTGGGATTCCAGCTTGCTATTGTTTTACCAGATAATCTCAATTGAATTGATCAACTGAAAACCACTAAAGGTACCTAAGGTACATATAATTTAAGCTTAGAATACAGTAAGTTCTACTGAACTTAGAGTTGTGTGTTAAGGGATAGCACAACCCTTTCTACAACTCAAGAGAGTTTAGTAGGCCACACTAGAGTAGGTAGTGCATACACCACACCACACTAGTAATGTCTTTAAGGGAGGATCCAAAGAATCCTTGCAGGAAGCCATTGAGCTTCCACCCTCCAAGTATGATACACTCCCATTCTTGGAATTGAGAGCTTTATGTAACTTGAGAAAAATAAGGACAGGCCAAAGCCCCACCACCCAACACCTCAAGGAGTTGTTGGTGGCTTATGACCTTAGTAAGCCCGTGGGGACTGAAGGGGTAGGAGCTGAGGGTGGGGCAGGAGAAGAGGAGGAGGCCAGGGGTACCAATACCCCCAGCCCCCCTCTGAGACTGGCCAGGAGGGTGACAATGACCCTGACCTGGATAACCCAATCCCTCCTGTGGAAGATGATGAGGATGATCAGAATGATGCCCTCTTTGTCCCCCAGGAAGGATTAAGAGTGTGCCCAGGAAGTCTAGATCTCCTTCACAGGAGTCTAACCACTCTGGCACCTCCATAGGGAGCTCTATCTCCTCTCACAGGAGGGAATCCTCCCATGAGAGAAGAGCCAGACTGGTCCAGTATGAGGAAACTCAGCTGGAAATCAGAAAAAGCAATTGGCTTTAGATAGGGAATCCCTAGATCTCCTTAGAGAGAGAAGAAAGTTGGGACTAGAGTCCCATGGTGGCAGCAATATCCCTAGAGATAGGGACAGGTCTTATGGCCATAGAAACCTAAACAAGATTGTCCCTCCCTACCAGAGTGGGGATGACATCCACAAATGGATAACTGCACTGGAGAGGGCCTGTAAAGTTCAGAAGGTCCCCCAGAGGCAGTGGGCAGCAATCTTGTGGCTCTCCTTTGCAGACAAAGGTAGAGACAAGCTCCTCACTGTAAGAGAAGAGGATGCTGACAATTACACAGTCTTGAAGAGTGCTCTGATAGATGGGTTTGGCCTAACCACTGAACAGTATAGGTTGAAGTTCAGAGACACCCAAAAGCTCAGACTCAAGACTGGGTTGATTTTGTAGATTGTGCTACAAAGGCTCTGGAAGGTTGGATACATGGCAACAAAGTGCATGACTTTTTAGGATTGTACAATTTGATTATGAGGGAGCAGATCCTTAATAATTGTCAAAACCAGCTTTTGCACCAGTATCTGGTGGACTCTGATCTGACCTCTCCCCAAGAATTGGGAAAGAAGGCAGACAAATGGGTTAGAACCAGAGTAAAAACTAGAAATCAGGGTGGTGACCAGAAGAAAGATTCTACTAAGTCCCAAGAGAAAGGTGGGGATAAATCTAAGGATAAGTCCCCTACAGGGCCCCAAAATTCCTCTTCTGGGGGTGGGTCCCAAACTCCTTCCTCTCCTGAAAAGAAACCATATTGCCATGTCTGTAAGAAGCCTGGGCACTGGAAAACTGATCCCAGTTGCCCCAGGATTGGCAATAAAGAAAATGTTCCTCCCACAACTACTACCACCCCTCCTGGTACTACCAGTAGTAATCCTCCAGTTGGGAGTAGTGCACCCAAAAAGTTAGGTGCTTTTGCAAGAGGAACAGAGGTGGGCCCTAGTTTAGACAGGGACCCCTCAACAGACTCCTCTGACTCTGATGGTGGTATAGGATTTGCCACCTTTACCATGGGTCCCATAGCATTGGGCAGGTACAGATTGGAGCCAATAATTAATGGTCAGAAAGCTGTGGCATTTAGGGACACAGGGGCTAGTGTCACCATGGTGGCAGGAAACTAGTCCCCCTCACCAGCTTTTACCTGAGTTTAAATACCAGGTGACCAACATTGATGGTGTCAGAACAGATCACCCCATGGCCATAGTCAATCTCAGCTGGGAGGGGGTCACAGGCCCAAAAGAGTGGCAGTGTCCCCAACCCTACCTGTAGATTGCCTGATGGGCAATGATCTGGAAATTTCAGCCTGGGCTGAAGTTGAACACCAAACCCATCTTAGGATGTTGGGCGTCCCTGTAAAGGTTAGTGGGGCTGTGATGGCCACAGCCCCAGCCCAAGAATTTGGAGAGATGGAGCCTGAAAGAATGGCCCACTCTCCCCCAAAAGAGAGCACAAGGGTTGAAGAAAAGTCTTCTTCCCCCAGACAGTAGGTAAGGGTCAGCCTCCTCAGGGAACTGACCCTACCCCTAGTGAAGGAACTGCCCCAGAGGTAGTCAGGCCTGGCCTGGCCACACCCCTGATGGCAGAGGACCCTTCCAAGGTGGTACCCAGTCTGGAGCAGGTAACCTGCCCCTCTCTACCCTGCCTCAGCCAGCCCAGGGCTGCAGAGGTCAGGGAGGTCAGTGGACCTCCAGGGCCCCCTGTCCAGAGGAACCCCCCATCAGCAGATTAGGGGCACCCAGTCTAGTAGCCCTAGCCAGGTGAAAACTCCTCTACACACTGAGGGATCCCCCATGCCTTTATGTAGGGACCTCCCCCAGAAGGACTCTGGTAGGCAGGGGCAAACCTGGGACCTGAGGGTTCCAAACCTGCCCTGTCCCTCCAGTAGTCCATCCAAAGGGACCCAACCCCCAGCTGTAGGCAGCCAAAGGTTGACCCTTAGAGCAAAGTGCAACTCAGTCATGGAAAGACAGGCATACATGGTGACCAGTGATCTGAGGAAGCTGAGGCCAACATTCCTAGGGCCTCACTTCCCTACTCAGACACCTCACCAGCCTTGTACTTTACCTAAGCACACCACAGGTAGTGATTCCCCATGGTGGAGACCCTCTCATACCCTTAGGGTGAGGGATTGCTTAGTGGACCATAAGACAGGGGGCAACCATGCTAGTGCAGGTGCTTCCTTATATGACCACTTAGTCAATGAAGGCTCAACTGGACAAGGTTAGCCTTATCTCCTTTCGTTTGGGGGGTTATGTAGGAAGGTGGAATCTGACTATATGGTTGCCCCCACTTTTTTATGGTGTTTTGCTGGTTTATGACTTAGTTGGACTGGGATCCTGCTATTCAGGGCCCCAGTCTATCTGCTTTCTCTGTAAAAGGTTTCCATGTGCCTTAGGCACATCTCTGATTGGAATCTGGAGTGCCCTTATAAGTCCCTAGTATATGGTATACTATGTACCAAGGGCATAGGTACCTCAGAGGCCTACCAGGGGCTGCAGCATGTTTTATGCCACCCCTGGAAGGCCATCCAAACTGACACCACAGGTCTGCTACTGCAGCCTGGGTAAGGTGGTGCATGCACCCCTTACTGTGATATAGGTTACCTATATCACTAAATACATACACACATATAAACCTATAAGTCACTCCTAAGGCAGGCCTTATCAATCCTGAAGGCAGAGTGCATGGTTCCTATGTGAGAGGGTGCCCCTGCATGAGCAGGGCCCCTCTGCAGCGTTCGGAGACCATCTCTGATGCTGTTTGTAGTGCAGCCTGACCATATACTCTTAAGCGCATTATATCCTCGCGGTAAAATGCTAACTTTGGAATGGCTGCACCTAAACATGTCGTGTTTGGTGTCAAACATCTTGGAATACTACCCCCCCGCCAATTCTGGTGGCGGGGGTAGCATTCCACCCTTCTAGAGGGAAAGATGTTAACTCTGACTAACCCGGTAACTTCTCTCCAAAGCCCTGGCATCACGAAATGGATGCTGCTGCCACAGACACGAGTCTGGCCTCCTGCTGCTGGACGAAACTCCGGCAGGGGAGGCCTGGACAATAGGTTTCCTGCCCCAGGGAGGTGTGACCACCTCCCCAGACAGGGTAATGTGTATTGGGGCTGGGCGGGAGCACCATCTGTGTGCTTTGAAGTCCTGCACTGGGGGCACATTTGGTGTCCCTAGTGCATACCCCAGTTCAAACCGGATCAGGGCTTGCAGCCCCTGCTTTGGCGCGAACTGGACAAAGGAAAGGGGTGTAGCCACCCCTCTGCCCTGACCCACCCATAGGTGGGGCCACAGAGTAGTCCAACCCCTATCTTTAGTATAAAGGTAGGAACCCAGTCCTTAGGACTTTAGATATACCTGGACGAAACTCTGAAACTGAATCCTGGACCTTCGACGCTCTACGACAAGATTAGAGGACTGAAGAATCTCCCTTGGGGTCAAGGAGTGACTCCCCTGCTTGGCAGGCACCAAAGAAGCATCTGTCCGGTTCGCATTTCTGAAGCTCCCATCGGACGCCGAAGTCATCGCATCACCAGAGGTAGATTCTCAGACTTCCCCGAGGCTACCCTGAGTCCCCAGCAAAGCTAAGGCCTGTGGCTATCGTGGGTGACTTGAGACCGTGACCCCTGGACACCGAGCACATTTGCAAGTGCACCATCTTCTGGGTCTCCCAAGAAGTCGTGCTTTGGGCTCCGAGTAGCCCTAGCCTCCAGCACCACCTGCACCGAAGATCACTGGCTCCCACTCCACGAGTGTCCTGTAAGCCAGCTCCACGTGCGGCGTCACGAGGCTCCTTCGCGGTCGCTAGCCCGTTGGCTAGTAGCCCTTAACGAAGGCCAATCCTTTTCTTACTTGGCATCCTGGTTGCTCCAGGCCTGCCCTCAATTACCTTCGCTGGGTGAGTTCCACAGACCTTGCTGGTCTGCACCATCGACGATCTACATCTTCACCGAGACTTGCCGTTGCCAAGGCTTGTTGGGTCCAATCCGGTCGCCGACACCTCAGCACTCGACAAACATCGTGTACCAGCCCGAATCCTGCTCCTGGTTGCCGACAACGCCTCCTGGACCTCGTGGCTGAAGAGTCAAGACGACTGTCAACGCACCTGAAGCACTCGACATCGGTGGGCATCTGTCCATCGCCTTCCTGGTCACTGGCTAGTGACCCAGACTCTGTCCCCTCTGCTTTCAGGTTCTTCAGAACTCCGATCCACTCTTGGATCCACCCGGACACTTTTCTCTTGGCCGCCAGCAGCACTTTGCAGCAGATCGCCATTCGAATCGACGACGAAACCCGACCCCGAAAGGCACCTATGCACCCGGCTTCCCTGGGTGAGGTAACACGAGTACTCCGGTGCTCCCGTGGGTAGAGACTCTTCAAAGTCCTAGATCTCAAAGGGTTTTGTCCTAGTCCTCTTTTAAGTGTCCCTTTTCTATAATTTCCCGATCCCGACTTTCTCCATAGAAGTCAACGGCGTATCGCGGTTGTGTATTTACACTGCACGCGTCTCCCGTAGGTCCCCTGTGTCACTACCTTGGGTGGTTCCTTGTGGTCCAAGCACTTCTAGAGGCTCTAGGCCTAGTGTCTAGCTCAGTCGTGGTTCGCATACCACTTTATTGGTATATGGTTTGGTACGCCCCTAGGGCCCAAACGTGTATTTGTGCTATTACTGTGATTTAATACCTTATAACTTATGTACTTCGAACTCTAGCCTCATAAAGAGACTAGAGGGGTATGTTTAGCAATAAATACATATATTTTGAATATATACCTGGTGTGGTGCTCTTTCATTTGGTCACTCAAGAGATTATAGACTGGTAAAACAAGCTGCTTTACATTCCTTCAAGACTTAGCCTGAAGGCTGCTCTCCATAGCTACCACTAGGATAGCTTTCAATAAGGTTGTCTTTAACCTATCTCCAATAAGGGGTTGTTTGGACTGGTGCAAGGTGCCCACTATAATTAGTGGACAGCATATGCCAGGCCAACTTCTCACACTGAGGCACTTGGGTGGGGAAAGGAGGAATTCAATAAGGGGCGAGGATAGCGGGCACATTCACCTTAGGGTGTGCTGTTGTAAATGGTTGAAGGGGTTTGTAGAAGAAGCCTAGAGGGAGGACGCAAATCTGAGTATCAAAGGTAGGAAAGTTAGGGAGTGATCTCAGTAGGTCACCTACTAGTCGCTGGTTATTAAAATTCAAAACTATACAATCCCCTCCTATGACAT
The DNA here is from genome assembly GCA_963921515.1 of Calotriton arnoldi. NCBI lineage: Eukaryota > Metazoa > Chordata > Amphibia > Caudata > Salamandridae > Calotriton > Calotriton arnoldi. The sequence continues at coordinate 71,680 of CAWUFW010018600.1, forward strand.
TCAGTGCAGAACCCACCCACTTCACTCTTCTCGCTATGATGAGATGTGGGTATAAATTACACCTTCCCTTTGAAAATTTTGAAAGCCAACATAAGGCTTTGTGCATTAGCTGATCAGTAGATTCCTGTTGATCAGGTTTTAATATGGGGGTACTATCTAAAACAATAACAAAAGGGGAAGCCGCCGGGGGGAGGTCTAACCTTTCTCCTTGCACCAATATCATATCATCTTCAAGACTTAAATGCCCTTGCGGTTGGCGAGAATCAGCAATACCCGTTTCACCAGTCTGCGCGCTATTTGCAAATGGAGCAATGCCAGTAGCCGCCTTCCCCAATCGGGCCCTTTCAATAGTTGGAGGGGGGTGATATCTCGGTCACCAAGTCAACCACATTCAACATTCCCAGGGGCCTTTTTCAGCCGCGTGGTGGTGATGAGGCTGTCCGAACAATCCGCAGTAGATGGTGGTAACTGTGTTTGTAAGAGTCCTAAATCAGTCCCCCATCCCAAACCAGTAACAATAGTGGCAGTTCTATTACAGAGTAGAGTCAAAGTATCCTCTGTTTTGGACAGTCTGGTTAGGAGCGGTTGAAAGAATGTTGTGAGAATTTGTTCCAGATTTTGAGGTGGAACCTCAACAGTGGACAATGTAGAAGCAATCAAAGGCATTAACGGGTGAGTGACAGCGGGAATACCCTTGTTAGAATTTTTAATACCCTTAGGATTAGACTTGGGCTTAGATAAAGCAATTTTTTTTGTCCTCCCTCGTTTCGTTTTTTCCGGAGGTTCCATGCCTGTGCTGCCTTCAAGTACATTTTCAGGTTCATGGTCTTTAAGAGTGTCAAGAGAGGCCACATTGCTAAGCCCTACATTATGGATCGGGGAGGCTGAGGGCATAGTCACTCCATTTAATTCCAGAACGGGTCTTACCTCCTCCAGTGAAAGGCGACGTTCCGTTAGCTCAATTTCCTTAGACAGGACGTCAGCTGCCCTCAATAAGAAGGAGTCCAGCGTGTTTACGATTTCTCCTCCTGACTCTGTTGTTTTTAACTTTCGTTTTGCCATCTATAATGAGGGGGGTATCACTCATCCAGTATTCCAGATGTTAGAGGGGGGCCCTGCCCAGCCTCTTCCGGGTGATGACGGGCGTGGACGGGCCCGCCCTTCGCCCGGGTGCGCCCCGGGCGCGTCCCGCGCCGCGGGAACACAACGTGCTTTTTTGTGCGAAAAGCAGCAGAGGAAGTCAGGAGATGTGGTCCTCCTCAGCGGTGGGAACTGACGTGGCTTCTCCTCTCCCAAGTGTTTCAGGCAAGCGGCTACAATCGCTGCGGGAACACGACGCGCTTTTGTGCGCGAAAAGCAGCAGCAGAGGAAGTCGGGAGATGTGGTCCTCCCCAGCGGTGGTAACTGACATGGCTTCTCCTCTCCCAAGTGTTTCAGGGAAGCGGCTATAATCGCCGTGGGAACACGACGCGTTTTTGTGTGCAAAAAGCAGCAGCAGATGAAGCCGGGAGATGTGGTCCTCCCCAGCGGTGTTAACTGACACGGCTTCTCCTCTCCCAAGTGTTTCAGGCAGCAGCTACAATTGCCGCGGGAACACGACGTGCTTTTGTGCGTGAAAAGCAGCAAAATAGGAAGTCGGGAGATGTGGTCCTCCCCAGCAGTAGTAACTGACATGGCTTCTCCTCTGCCAAGTGTTTCAGGCAAGCGGCTACAATCGCAGCGGTAACACAACGCGCTTTTGTGCGCGAAAAGCAGCAGCAGAGGAAGTCGGGAGATGTGGTCCTCCCCAGCGGTGGTAACTGACATGGCTTCTCCTCTCCCAAGTGTTTCAGGCAAGCGTTAACTCACAAGGCATTCTTGCTGGCAGAATTTAAGATAGAGCAACATATAACATGCAATGCCATAACTCAGTATACCATGTGATAACATAGGGGAGGGATATGTAGTGACTGATTAAGGTGCTGATTTTGAAACCTCGGGACGCAGGTTCAAATTCTGGCCTTGACATGACTGAAAATCATGTGATTCTTGGCAAATCACTTAAGGCTTTATTACAAGTGGACCGAAAAATTCTGAACCTCTGTTTGCGCGGTGGTCAGAATTATGAGTAGTGTGGACTTCATCACATCTGCTAATCACTGGATGCAATAAAGTCCACAGCCCCAGTTAAATTTCAGCATGCCAAGCTTGCTGGATTAAACAAGGGGAAAGGCCTTGTAATTGCCTCAACATGCTGATTTTGGTCACTAAAAATCTCATGTTATGTCCCATTCTCAGACTAAAACTTGTAATAGGTGCAATTAATTGCATCTGATAAATTCTGACCCCCCCTGTGGGGATAGATTTTATAGAGTAAATATCACACCTTTTTTTGGGGCACTCCTATTGAAGGTTATTATCTGCTTGTGCCTCAAAATGTAAATCTGTGAAAGATAATTTCACACTTCCTGTACAAGGTCTTGTTTTGTCCCTAAGCTCCTCCTAGAATGTACAGGGCTCTTTGGCAACACAGCTAGGTTTGTGCCATAAACATACCAATACAAACACGCACTTTACCATAGCATGGTATAATGCTATAATGTGTAACATAGAACAAAATATGTAAAACGTATATAGCATAACAATATAACATGCTGCAATATACAACATATGTATGATAACTGATTAAATAAATATATGACACACGAGTGACACTGAATGGCTTAGAAGAGGTCAGTGGTCAGCATTCACTCTATACCAGTTCAAAGTTCTGGTGCCGTGCTTACAGTATTAAAATGTCTTTGGCATTTTCCAGCTTGCCACGGTTAGCGCTGCAGCTGATCTCACACCTTAAGACTTTCTTGGAAAATAGTAAAAGTTGTGACACCATCTTAGCTTGGCATACTTGGCAATTGCCCTAACCCGCAGTTTTAAAATGTTGCTGGAAAAAATAGCTTCTGAGTTAGGCAGATGTACAGTGTTGCTAGAGATGTAGACGCACTCGGTCAGGACGAGGAGTTCTCCATATACAGTCAGAAAGCAGCCTAGAGGTTCCTAAGGCTGGTTTGCTAAATTCCTATTTTGATGGTACTTGGGCTGCTGTTGCATGTGCTAAACATGACTTGTATATGGTTTATATAGCGCCTCATAATGCTGACAAGGGGCTAAAGCGCACTGTAGGACAGTGCTTCGTTTTAAGAGCTTTAACGTTTCCATTTCGATTTTCATTTATTGTTTCAGCTTACAATAAAGCCATGCAATGATTAATTGTAAAAGTAACATGTTGCAAGTTTTCTCAGTACATATAGGGCCTCATTACGACGTCGGTCTGAAAGGCCCTGAACGCCATTCGGATTTTCCTAACCCGTGTCAGAACCCATGTTTCCGACCGACTGGGAACCATTTCCGACCAACCGATTACAACAGAAAGTAACCGTTCGGTCTTTCCGACTCAGTTTTGACTGCCATTTGGAGACTCCAACTCGGTCAGAGCCGAATCATAGAGGTCTATGGACCGCGTTTCCGACCGACGTATTACGATGTCGGATTCGGACAGCCTTTCCGAATCGGTCTGCCCGACACGATACGGCTGTCGGAAACTGACTTTGGGGGCCCGTAGCAGGCCCCCCTGCACCCGAAGGCCTCCGGTCGGGGCCCGTGGGGGTACCATGGGACCCCTCTCTACAACCATGCACAGTGTGGCAGGCACCATGGGGTGCCTGCGACAGGGAGCAAGGATTTCCGCAATAACCCCATTTTTCAATGGGAGCCTGTGTTGTCGGTCGGAACACAGGCTCCCATTGAAGTCATTGGGAGTTCGACAGAACTGTATTCGGAAACATCGTAATCGGTTGGTCAGACTCACCGAACCCGAGTCGGTCTGAACCGATTCTGACAAGGAGTCGGTCAGAATGCTTTCCGATCGACATCGTAATGAGGCCCATAGTAAATAACACATACAAAAACTGCCTATAACTCAAAAGTTGGAGTTATAGAGTGGCCTATGTGGGAATAGTACTGGTGTTCTGCAGGAGTGATTGGAGAGGCACTCATATGCATCTAGGCTTGTAATTGGAGGAAGAAGTGTGAGAAACAGCGCTCCTCGTTATGCCTGACTCTGCTGGTCTCTACAGATCCACTCGTGAATGGGAGAGGGGAAGTACAGTGTATGCTCTATACACAGGCAATCATTAAACGGTCGGTTCAGATCCTTAGGGATAAGCAAATTGACCTGTGGGCGTGGGAGGAGTATAGATCTTCAAGGTAATTAATTCAGGCAGCCCAAGGCTTGCACTGGGTGCAGGGAGCAATGATACAAAATCTGTTTAATTCCTCCTGAGACATAATAATGGTGACCCGTAGGCATGGCCTAAATGAACCTTATTGAGGTAGACCACAAGAGTCCGTCCAGTATTGATTTCAATCAGCCTGTGGCAGGCGTGGAAGTGGGGCAGTCATTGTAAGTGCGCATTAGGTACTAGTTGGTAGAGGTATGAAACAGACGCCTGCACTTGATCAGCCCGGGTCGCTTTCTGTGGGGACCCTCCCCACTCCTCACCTTTGGACCAGGCCCCCATCTGCCCTCCTCAACCTCAAGGGATGAAAGGCGCTTTTGGGCATGTACTTGTTGTGGAATGTGGGATAGACAAGCTATATGGAATACACAGAGATGACTCCTGAGCAGCCCAACATCTTCCACTGTATACAGGCAGCCATTGAGAGGAATAGAAGAGTCAATGGGTTCAGTGGCATAAGCAGTAGAAAAACACAGTAGATATATCCATGACCATCAGAGGATAATCCGCAAGCATTTACTGGTTACTGCAGCTATTATCACTTGTTCAAAAACAAACACTCATGTCAGACATGCCAATATGACATAGGAACGACACCCTGCGGCACTCTCAGACACCCTAAGCCACTCCACTCTACGCCACTCCACTCTACGACACAACTCCACTCTACGACACTCCACTCTTCACCACTCCACTCTACGCCACAATACTCCACTCTGTGCCACTCCACTCTACACCACTTCACAACACTCCACTCTATGACACTCCACTCTATGACACTCTAGGCCACTCTACTCTATGACACTCTGCTCCACTCTATGCCACTCCACTCTATGCCTTTGATGCTTTTCTGAAGGAAGTATGATGCATGATGGATTGTAACCCAACAGGAAGAGAATTGCGCAGCCTAGGTCGGAGGTATGATAGATTTGCCTCCAGGGTCGGCCTATGACAGAAAATAGGCTGGGGCACCAAATTAAAAGTGTCGCCATTAGCGAATCGCATAGCCACAAATAGTGTCCCACATTTGCAAAGCAAGGCAGTTTTGAACTTGTACAAACATGCTGTATAATTGTTTTGCCAGGTGCGGGAGACAACATGCATTTATGGTTGCTGCAGGCAACATCTGTGGTAATACAGCCCATACCCATAAAAGAGGTCCACAAACAGCCAGAAACTAGCACATACACGGACCAGTAATACCAGCCCTCCAAGAACTGCCAGGTTGCCCTGTAGGCCAGTCCGACCCTTCTTGCCTCCCATTCTAGATTTCCTGAGTGTAAAAATACTACATCATAACATGGCATTAGATCGAGGCGGTTTGGCCTGTTTATGAGTGAAGCCCAGATATTCAGTCCCGAGTAATAGACTTAATGCATAAGGCAAAGGGTTACAAGTTCCCCTTTGTTTAACAGGGAGCCAACTCCACTCTCTCTTGGCTTCTGAGATATGGCCATATTTCCTCAATTCACAGGTAATCCGGACAGGAAAATGTTGTATTCTCTGCAACTGTTTTAAAATTCAGGACTGGACACACAAACAATGTTCCATTTTTTGTATTTCATCCAGATGGATGCTGCAGTGGGTAAGAGACTTAATGGTAGTTCAAGGGGTGATGAGGCGACAACAGATTTGCCATGATACAGCGATGCACAAGATAATTTAACACACATGGGTCAGTCATTATGCATACAGGCAGACTTCTGTATTCAAAACTGGGATGAGGGACCACAAAATCAACCCTAGGAGAAAATCTATATTTAGAGCAGGCAATCAAAAATAAAAGGGCTCCACGCCTTCTCACCGGCCCTTAACATCATAGGGGCTTATTTACAAGCCCCTTGCGCCGCCGGTACGTCATTTTTTCCCATGTTAAAAGTGACGCACTGGCGGCGCAAGGGGCTTGCAAATAAGCCCCATAATGTCTTGATTATGAAGGATGCTTTCAAGGGTATGCTCTCAGACGGCCATATATTGTATGTAAGGGAAGGTTGCACTGGTGATGTCTGTGCCACAGGTCATGATTCTGAGAAAAGCCTGCTTTAGTATTGGGTCAGACAGTTTGAGCTGCTGATACGTATGCTCTGTGTTGAATGGAAGCTTATGCATTTTTCTAATGGGGTAAATACATATATATTTATTTCAGAAATCCATCAAAAACGAGAGCAAAAATATGTTATTTTGCCCATTTTCAGAAATCTGCGGATCCTGATCTGCAATGTAACTTCCAGAGAAGGGATCTGATTGACAGCAGATGGCAGATTATAGTTTTTGACAATGCGCCATGTTGGATTTATGGATCCGTGTCGAGAAAGTTATGATAGGCATAAAAATATCATGCTCTAACACACTCTGACACTGTACCCTGTCATGCTGCGACAGTGTGTCGCCGCATGGTATAAATAGGGAGCATATAGTATTTGTGGGAGAAAAGGTGTCAGATTGTAGGCGAACAAGCTAAGATACGAAGATCAAGTAGGTGGGGCTGTGTAAAAAAGGTACCCTTCCGGGAAATCCTGCATGAGGAAAAATCAGAAATGGACGCTTTTTGATGATCTGTACCTTGGATTCACATTGACCAATATTCGCCAAACTATCCGGAAAGAACGTTTGGACAGTTTAGAATGTTCTTGCTACATTTGTGGGAGATGGCGAAGGTGGTCAAATGTTGGATGGGAATCCTGATGAATAAATCAATTTTCAAACTTCTTTGGTGTTTTTTGCTCAAATGTAGCACAGATATAGCGATGCAGGGAATTGTATATCAGGAATTAAATAGAAATGTGTCTTTCGTCATCGGACTCGTGGATCCAACCAAAATTCTCAAATTCGTTTTAGGGGCATTATTCAGATTACCACAGCATCCTTAAATACTTAGGGGCCTATTTATAAGCCCCCTGCGCCGCCGTTGCATCACTTTTAATATGGGAAAAAGTGATGTACCGGAGGCACCAGGGGCTTGTAAATAAGCCCCTTAGTGCAAGGAACCTCATTTGTGATTCCCATAAACAGGGCAAAGTTGCAGACCACGCCTTGTTCTTATCATGCAAGAGGCTGAGTCATGGAGCATGCGCAAATATTTCCAATCATGGCCTTTTCTTTTCTTAAAGCTTCACCCTTCGTCTTAGGTATCAACTCCCGGTAACTCCCATAGTTGATTTACTTAATTTCTCACTAGATTCAGGGATAGTTTCAAAGAACTGGAACCATGCAATCATCAGGCCTTTGCTGAAGAAATCCCATATAGATCCGGCGATGCTAGGCAACTACCATCCTATCTCGCTGCTACCTGCCTTAGGAAAATAATTTGGGAAACATATCAATTATGCATTTTCAGATTTTTTGGAAGACAACCATCATCTACATCTGACACAGATGGGCTTTCGCTCACAGCACAACACCGAATCTGCTCTCCTGGTGGTAACTGAGGAGCTTAAAAGCATACTTGAACAGGGTGGCTCTGCCGCAATCTTGCATCTAGACTTAAGTGTGGCGTTCAATACCGTAGACCACACAATTCTGATAGAAGGCTCAGGGAAGTTGGGAACCAAGACAAAGCATTGGATAGGGTCACTTCCTTTCTAAAGGATAGATCTTTCCAGATCATGGAGACCACATGCTTTTCTGATATAATGCCACCTAAATGTTGGGTGCCGCAGGGCTCGTCACTCAGCCCTACTTTGTTTAATGTCTATATGCGCCCGCTGGCAAAAAATGTACAGGAGTTTGGGATGTTCATAGTCTCCTACGCAGGCAACACACAGTTTGGTGGTCTCCTTTGCAAATGGTTCGAACTTAGAACACCATCAACTAGTGCCCTGTCTGGAAAAAGTGTCGAATTGGATGGCTAGTTGCTGTCTGAAATTAAACGGCGACAAGACAGAGTTGATGATTCTGGGTAACAATCCCTGTCTCAGGGCATTGACCAGTTGGCCGAGCGGTATGGGAAATCCTCCTGTACCTAATCCCCCATAAAGAATTTGGGAATGTGGATGGACAAAGCTCTAACGATGGACGATCAAGAAAAAAAGCTTGCTGCTACATGCTTTGGCTTACTCAGCATGATTCCGAAGAATTTGGGGTTTACCCCGGAACATCTAAGAAGAATTGTGATTGAATGCCTGGTGGTGTCCCGCCTGGATTACGGTAACTCACTCTGTTTGGGATCACGAAAATATGTCACAAAAAAACTGAAGGTTGTACAAAATGCGGCAGCTAGCTGACTCCTCAAAATCCCAAGCCGCGAATCTGTGAAGGAGTCTTTAAAATTGCCTCATTGGCTGCCTATTGATGCAAGGATCAAGTTTAAATCACATTGCCTGACACATAAAGCAATAAATAGTAGGGTTTTTTTAGAATCAGAGGTCTTATCTCCCCTTATGTACCTACTAGATGCTAAAGATCGGCACATGAACGCCTCCTAAGAACCTCAAGAATGAACAGATTGAGATGGGGAGGTAGAACATCTTCACATCTGCTCCCATAGCTTTGGAGTTCCTTGCCCCTTGGACTGAGACTGCTGGAAGAGAAACCCAGCTTTAGGAAAAAGCTCAAGGCATGGCTGTTCCCCCAGTAGCCTCTTAGCCGGTTCATTCACCCCTTCTGTCAGCACTCTCAATCAGCACTAGTAAGGCCTAGGGCACCCATGCACTTAACAAAAACCTAATCATAAACATAAACAAGGGCCCTACGCTTGACATAGCGTAGCCATGAAAGTGCGTAAGAACTTGCAAGGGTTATTGGAAAGCGTTACAATATGAGACGATAGTATACGATGCAATTCAAGCTATATCTCAGTGAATCAGCTCAGTGAGACTGAAGTGTGTCTGGGGTTTCTTGTTTTTCTGTTCAGACCTGCTTGACCTTTTAGTTTTGCCTGGACTGTCTCTTTTGGAATTGTGGGCCAATAGTCATTTACATATGGTTGCCCCTTTTCAGTAAAACAATGAAATGAAATGCACCCAGTGGAAGAAACAGTTGTTCAGATTGAATTAAGTGTTTCTATCCTACACTTTTTCGCATTCGACATAAGTGGATCCATCCGCAGGCGTTTGAAAATAGTCTTTGGTGACTGGTGGCAGGAGGTTAAAAGAAAAAACAGGGGCCTGTCAGCATTACCAGCTTTGCATTCGTCGCTTTGAGAAGCGGTAAATGCACTATTCCTTCCTGGAGAGACACGTTGAGTGAGATAGGCAGTTACTGGATTTATCTGCACTCCGGTTTTTTCTTTCTCTCTCCTTCAAGTCTGCACGCGCAAATTCCATTAGCATCACTCTCAGCTGACAGTTATTAAATACTCGCGCGCCCACCTCCTCAGCGGCCCTCCGTCTGAGGGAGCTAGAGACGGAACGGAAACGAAGCGCGATCGCCTTCTCTTCCTGCCATGTGTATTCTCAGCTATTTGTTTAAATAATGGTAGCTTTGTAGGAAGAAAGGAGGCGGGGGAAGGTAAATAAATATATACATATACATATAGATATCTGTCTACTGAGGGGCGACAGCGGGATGCTATGAAACAGCCCACCATCTGTGATGTTATTTCTCGTTTTGGGAAAATAAAAAAGCAGCTCTTGAAGAAAACAGCATATGAAGGCAAGACCACCAGAATGTGGCACATTACGGCTACTTCTCTCATCCCAGTCATCACCTTTGAGGTTTTAGGTCACCTTCTAACAAGACAGGAAACAAAAAATGGAAAAGCTATGTCTAACCACACCCACCCTTAGCTGGGCGCTATAAAGACTAGCACCTGTATTCCTAGGGCCTGATTCACAAACGGCCTTTGCTCTGGTGGCGCAAGTGGAAGGCAGCACAAATAACTCCTATAAGGAAGAACCTTAAGGCCCCAATGGATGACTTGACTAATTATCGTCCTATCTCACTGTTACCTCTCCTGAGCACGTTGTTAGAAAAACATATTAATAAACATCTTTCAGACTTTGTCGAGGAATCTGGCTGTTTTGATCCATCTCAGTCTGGTTTTAGACCCAGACACAGCACTGAGTCAGCCTTGATTGCTGTCACGGAAAACATCAGACAGGCTCTGGACAACGGACAGGTAGTTATACTTGTGCTGCTTGACCTGGCGGCTTTCGACACTGTCTCACACCAAATTCTGCTCAGGAGACTCAGTGAGATTGGGATACAAGGAATAGCCTTACAATGGATGTTGAGTTTCCTCACGCACAGAACCCAGAGTATCAATATAGGTCCCTTCCGTTCTGAGACCACGGAACTGACCAAAGGAGTACCCCAGGGATCCTGTCTCAGTCCCACTTTATTTAACATCTATGTTGCTCCTCTGGCAGGTTTACTTAGGAAGTTAGGTTTTATACCTATCTCCTATGCTGATGATACTCAGCTCCTGCTATCCTTTGATAAACATGACCCTAATGCTCAGTCCATCTTCTCAGAAGGTATGAAAGCCATTGCCAGCTGGACGAGGCAAAATTTCCTCCAGCTCAACGCGGGAAAAACGGAAATTGTGCTATTTGGTGAAGCTCCTTTGAGATGGTCCCTAAGCTGGTGGCCAACGGAATTGGGACCTGCACCGGAACCCAAGACTGTGGTCAAGAATTTGGGGGTCCGCCTGGACCAGAAATTAATTATGAAGGAGCAGGTTTCTACCACCATTGGCGCCTGCTTTCATGCTTTAGGTCTCTTGCGAAGAGTATTTCCCTTTCTCCCCTTGTCCATACGGAAAACCTTGATCCAGGCACTAGTACTAAGTCGATTGGACTACTGCAATGCGTTGCTGATCTCAGCCAGTGAAGCATCTTTGAACAAATTGCAAGTGGTCCAAAACACCGCTGCCCGACTGGTCTCCAACGCTCCTGCTCTTACCCCTTCCCTCCCCTCCCCCTCCAACAGAGACTGCATTGGCTGCCAGTGCGGAAACGAATCTGCTTTAAGATCTTCTGCATTGTGCATAAAGCCTTAAATGGCAAAGGCCCCAGTTATCTGGCAGAGAAATTCAAAAAATATCAGCCTCCTAGGACACTACGTTCAGGGACCAAATCCCTACTTGTTGTCCCACGTTGCAAAAAAGCTCGGCTAGGCGGGAAAGCCTTCTTCCACTTAGCCCCTACTTTCTGGAACCAACTTCCTATACATTTGCGGGAATGCTCTGATCACCTGCAGTTCCATAGGCTTATGAAGACTACACTGTTTTAACCCATACCCCTGTTTCTGACCGACTAGTTCGCGAGCGCAGAGATACCCCTTGGGGGGTGATTCAGGCGCTATATAAATCCTAAATCAAATCAAATCAAGCTCCACAGTCAAGAGGGAGTCTCCGCACTCGTTGACGAATCTCCACAATGAGAGATTGGTGTTAGTCTTGATGTTTGTCTCACAATATATCTGTTCTGGAATTTCTGTTAGAGGGCGTTCACAAAAATATTTCTCTAGCAACTCTTAAGCTGCAATGGTTTTTGATTAATTCCTTTTGTTGTGAAGATCTGCCTCTACAGGGATCAGATTCCTTGTTTCTAGATTTTTCAGGAGTTTCTCCATTCCCAGACCTTTGTCTCATAATATGGCTCCTCTCTGGGATCTACCTCTTGTCTTAAAATCTTACAATCTCACTCTTTTGACCCTCTAGACGTGTTTTGCACAGCACTCAGCACTTTACCAGTAGCCAGCAAAGGAGGACTCCATCTCCCATGGTCCATAGCGGCAGGAGCAGCCAACGCGAGCAAATCGTGCCAGGAAGTGCATAAAAGGAGCTGCAGGGTCCCGCAGAGCGGGACGCACGCGGGCGCGCCTGGGCTGCCCGCGGGCACGCCCGATCGTGCCCGGGCTAAGCCCGGGCCAAGGGCGAGCCCGTCCACGCCCGTCAGAGCCCGGAGGAGGCTGGGCTGGGCCCCACCTCTAACATCTGGTTCGCGGGATCTCTAAGCACCATCACTGAGGTATAGTGCCATCTTTATTGTTACTAATATCGTCTGTGGTACGGAAATGAGCAAACGGAAGACCATTAACGATCAGCCGGGGCCGGGAGTAGCAGGAACACTTGACGCTTTTCTCTTGAGGGCTGAGTCAGTCCTCACTCACGAGATTGAGTTAACGGTGCGTCGGCTCTCCTTGGAGCCTTTGGTTTTGTAGAAACGTTCCTCACTTGGCAGTCACCATTCGGGTAGTATCCCCCTACATCCCCCTCAATCTCCACCCATACAACAACTGGCTCCAGATCTACAAGCCTCCCCTCCTCCCGAGTTAGTAAATGGGCCTAATATAGTTACAAGGGGTCAGGTTGCAAAAACCCGGCTAGACAATAACTACGAGCCACCTTTAAAAAAAAGAAGGGGTAGGGGTCTACAAAAACAAAAATCAGCAACAGTCACCAGCAGTGGAAACCAAAGTGGGAAGGGAGATTGCGAATTCGGGTCAAGTTCTGTATTGTGGACTATTGACTCTGCCACACTGCCTTCACGGACGATCGATGAGGACTTCTGGAAAAGATTAGAGACTATGGTTTCTGTTCTTATTAACCCTCTGTTACTAAAATTAACTCAAATTGAAGATAGACTCACAAGAATTGAGGGTTTGGGTATAAGTAATTGTTCCCTCCCCTAGGGTACATGCCCGGGCAGGGGTTCCGGGCCATCAGCAAACCAGGGGTTGGAGGCTGGGGCTCGCCCAATTGTAACCAACTCTGTGGGTGGTCAGCCGCATCATCTAAATATTAATGATGGCACTGTTGAAGCCCCTGCTCAACCTCATCGACAAATGCCCCCCCTACAATCCCTAGAATCCAGCGGGCATTTACCCAATATAGAAGGACTCACAATTTCCCGCACACAGGATGGTAGCATTACCAATAGGACCCCACCAAACATACGGGTTCCATTCTTGGGAGATGGATGCCCACACACAGCTGCAGCAAAGGCCTAACCTGAGTTACCTCATCATTCCTAATCAGTCCTTGCATCTCCAGCGGGAAGCCACTCCCTATACGATTATACTGGCAAATGTCCCTCCACTTCCCGCTCATGTTCACGAACCATGGACCACCCTAAGGAACAAATCACTGCATTTGCTGAGCACCAGAACTGGCCTAACCGATATTCTCTTCTCTGAATTTAAAATGGCAAGAAGAATAGGTTGGGTCGGCAAAGCAAGTAAAGATTTTGCAGGTGACTGCGTGGTCCTAACCTTTAGATCCCCCTTCTGGTGCAAACTATCCTTGACAGGGCGGGTAACCAATCTAACATGGCCCAGGGAATTAACATTCTCCCACTAGGGTATTTTTACCAACCACCAAAGGTACAGTGGAGCAGTCCTATGGCTAGGAGTTACCCAGGCATGATACAGCATAGTTATATGGTCCCGGTTAGTAATCGTTTTGACACCTTGGACCACCCTAAGGAACAAATCACTGCATTTGCTGAGCACCAGAACTGGTCTAACCGATATTCTCTTCTCTGAATTTAAAATGGCAAGAAGAATAGGTTGGGTCGGCAAAGCAAGTAAAGATTTTGCAGGTGACTGCGTGGTCCTAACCTTTAGATCCCCCCTTCTGGTGCAGACTATCTTTGACAGGGCGGGTAACCAATCTAACATGGCCCAGGGAATTAACATTCTCCCACTAGGGTATTTTTACCAACCACCAAAGGTACAGTGGAGCATTCCTATGGCTAGGAGTTACCCAGGCATGATACAGCATAGTTATATGGTCCCGGTTAGTAATCGTTTTGACACCTTCAATACCCTAGAAGACATAGACTGACTAACCAAAATTATAGATTCCGAACATATACAAAAGGAGGACCCCAATAGAAACAGATCTGGTCAATTAAACATATGTAGAATTATCCCTGACCATTTACACAAAGATATATAAAATACACGCTTTAGTACCAGCTCAGCCCAATTTGAGGGACCAAACACCCAAGGGGTACCAAACACCCGAATGAGGGCCTTAAATATATCCCAGTTATTAGCCCAAATCAGGTACTAACCGCCAACCGTGCATTAACCCTTGAAAATGTCTCTGTAACGAAGTCCATAGGCAACATTTACAGTGATTCCTGTAACCTGGTTTTCTGGAACATCTCAGGTATACGATCAAAGCTGGTTAACCCACTATGGGGTGACTCTATATCAAAGTTTGATATAATGTGTTTCTAGGAAACCTGGGCAAAGGATATAGTACACAATAATGGATTTAAAACCTTTTACACTACAGCTGTTTCTGTGGCCCACGGGAGGGCAAAGGGTGGGTTGTGACCCTACGTATCCAACAAGGTGAATGTGAGAAAAATTGAGTTACTCTCAGAAGAAATTTATTACCAATTGATTATACTTCACATTGATAAGAAGCAATGTATTGCCTTGACAAATTTTTATAATAATATCCCCCGGCCGAGACTGGGAAAGTCGTGAAGAAATTAGGTAATGATTTGAAAATAATCTATAGCGATAGTGTAAAGGACATATTTATAATCCTGGGAGGTGATTTTAATTCTGCTCTATGTTCCAAAGATGGGGTAAAACTATGTGGGTTTACAAACGAGGATGGGACTAGCCACACACACTTCTGACACTCCAAACTTGGCAAATTGTTCAATGAAGTGATGTTTGGTCTTGATTTAGGGTTTGCCAATAAGCTATGTGTCCCGCCTGTCCCCCTAAGGCATACTTTTAACGGTAGAGGATGTTTTACAACCATAGATTACATTCTGCTGTCAAATAGCCATTCGAGTAGAGCTAAACTATTTACTACTCATGATAATCTACTGAGCGACCATTTTCCATTGAGTATCACTCTCTTTCTGCCCAAAAAGCCAATTTGGCTCTGGGGATTAGTTTGCACATTTAGCACAAAACTTAGCTATTAATAAAACTAATGGTTATTCACGGCGCTGGTCGGTGGTGGATCCCTTAGAAATCTTACAGCAAGTGATAATTTAGTGTAAATTAGCTTTTTCAGTCTGCTTGAGTGAAACGATCGTGCCTGATAGTATCTTGACTTCATTCCAAGAAATATCGGGAGCTATCAAAGAGGCACTACTTGTGCAGAACAGGAAAACAGGAAGAAAGCAACAAGGGTGGTTTGATTCCAAATGTACACAAGCCTACGCAAATTTAAAATATGAAATACATAAGACACCAAGAAACCCAAACGATATTAGACAGGCTAGAGGGGTCTACAGGCTAGCACTCAAGGAACGTAAAGCAACATTGAGAAACAATGCTTGGCTAGCACTACATGATGCCTCCCTATCCAAAGATAGCTCGGCCTTCAGGAAAGCTGTAAAAAACCCATTCCTGGTACCTTGAGATGCCCCGACCATTGAAATAGCCATCGCAGAAAAGCAATGGGTCGAGCATTTCACCAGGATGTATAATTGTGGAGTGTGTGCTGATTCCTCAGATAGCCATTTGCATGGAGATGTTGCTTTGTCACCCCTGACTCACCTTATCGATCTCCAGTTCACTCTGGAAGAAGTTAACCGCGCCATTATAGCAAGTATGGGGGGTAAGGCCCCTGGGCCTGATGGGGTCCCAGTAGACTTATATAAGTCAAATGCAACATTATGGGGCCCGTTACTAACCCAGGTAATTACTGCCAGCTGCTCCTCCCATTTTATAACAAGCTGGTAGGAATCCATTTTAGTGCCCATTTTTAAAAAGGGGGATCGTGAGGATCCCGGTTGTTATAGACCAATATCCCTATTAGACTCTCTGGTAAAAGTGACTGGCCAAATCATCCTAGAACGATTACAGGACTGGGCTGAGGATAACAAGGTTATCTTTGACATACAGTATGGCTTTCGTGAAGGCTTAGGAACTGTCGAACAGAGTCTAAATTTAAACATTATCATAGGGAAGTATATTCGGGCTAGGAAGAGTAAGCTGTTTTTAGCATTTGTGGACCTCACAGCAGCCTTCGACTGCGTTAGGCACAATACGCTTTGGAAGATTCTTGAGGATTTGGGAGTGGATAATCAGATTATTCACTTCCTAAAACGATTATATAGTGATGCCAAGGCGAGAGTGCGGTTTGGTGCAAATGGAGAATGCTCTGCCCCGTTCCCAAAAACGAGGGGGGTAAGGCAAGGCTGTGTGCTGGCCCCCTTCCTTTTTAACCTTTATATAAATGGCTTGGGTAAAGCACTGGTAAATGATTGCCACGATCTCCCACAATCCTATGATGACGCCCCATACCTGCTGTCTTGTATGTGGACGACGCAGTTCTGATGTTGTGTACCCAAGTGGGATTGCAAAGGGTTTTAAACAGCTTTTCACTTTTTAGGTACGACCTGGGCCTGAGGGTAAACATATTGAAAACCTATATTATGAGATGTGGTAACGGCAGCCAAAAGTGCAGGGACATGTTTGTAGATAAGCAGAAGATAGAGTTCACTAAGAGATTCTCATATCTTGGCATTCTTTTTGACCAAAATGACTCCTGGGCCCAAGCGGTGCAAGCTAAAAAACTGTCATTTATGAAGGCTACAGCTGCCCTTGTTAATTTTTCAAGAAAATTGGGTAGGAGGCCGCTGGTGGGGCTTTTACAGATTTACAAAGCGAAATGTGTCTCCACTGCGATGTATGGTGTGGGGGTTTGGGGTTATGTTGACCTGCACCCTCTACAAATAGTGGAAAATGCGTTCCTAAGATATATATTGGCAGTCCCGAACAGCACATCCTCGTATGTCTGCCACTCTGAACTGGGCGTGCCATACATTGCAGACCTTATAAAAGGGAACCCATTCTTTTATGGCACAGGATATGGTCATCAACAAAAACACGCTTAATCGGGATATTTTAAATGATAGTTTTAAATTGGATGGGGTTTTAACCATCCCGTGGCTAAGGTAAGGCCGAGATTTTATGTGTGATCTGGGTCATCCAGATTACAAAGCCCAGTATCATGTCCACCATTACAAGAAAAGAGTTAAAAAAAGAGGGCCTAACATTATTAGAAACACTTAGGCTATTGGCAGAAATAACAAAGCCCACTGTACAGTGTAATCAGGTGATTTTAACAATTTTTAACATCCAACCATATTTATACATTGTCCCTGGTGGTTATGACAGGGTTTTATTGACCAGATTCAGACTTGGGATTTTGTATAGACTTAGAAGCTTCCCAAAAATGAATGACTGGTCGGGAGTTCTGCATTTGTGTCTCTGCGATGACCATTTGGAACAATCATCCCTACTTGCTGTCCTATTCTGCAAATGTTATGACGGACCTAGGAAAACGTGGATTGTACCAATTTTAAAATCCTTGGGTATTAGATAATGTCGTCCTGCCTTTATTGCATTACAGTTTTTGGAAAACGAACACATAGGGGCCGATTCCGATTCGGGCCAGAAATCTCTCCGACCGAGCCGGGCCCGGAGAGATTTCCGACCGAATCGGACCCGTGCAGCCCGACCGAACGAGTACGATGCGCACGTATGCTATCGTACTCGAGTCGGTCGGACTCCCATTGAAGTCAATGGGAGTCGGTCGTACAACGCGTACGCGGGCTCCCATTGCCTCAATGGGTGCGAGGCGAACAAGGGCGCCCCCTACAGCGGGTACGCGGTGAAGCGACTCGCGCCGTACACGCACAGGTAGGGGGGACCCATGGGTCCCCCCTGTGTGCGACTAGCGCGGCTACGCGTACAGGGGGGTCCGACACGGACCCCCGAAGTACGGCTCCGACTGCTCTTTCGAGCCGGACGGCGCTTGTCGGTGGGACTGCTCGCGGCGCGCATCGTACTTACCCGGCCGGGGAACGTCTCCATTGCGCGGTGCGAGTCGTGTCCGAGCGAGTCGTCGGTGCGGTTCGACCCGGGAACGAGTCGGTCGGAGCGGTTGGGACGCCCGAACGAGTCGGTCGGCGATTTTGCATCGTACTCGCTCGTCCGGACGCACGTACGAATCGGTCGGGAAATAGGGCTCCGAATCGGATCCGGTTAAGCCGAATCCGATTCGGAGCCCTACCGGCCGAGATCGGAATCGGCCCCATAGTTTGGAGAGTAGCAATGTTTTTAAAAAGTGTACTGAAATGCAGGAAAAGCATTGTATTATGATTGTCTGGCCTACCATGGAAAAAAGGACAGTAATGAACTTTTTTCTTAAAGGATTTAGGTGGCAGAACTAAAAGAATGAATTTTATATCTGATATTTTTATCTTTATTGTGTAATGCATTGTGGTTTATGTGCTTTTATGATTGTCTAAGACAGTAATCGAATAAAGCTTTGTTGACTTGACTTGACCCTCTAGACACACCAGATTTGACATTTCTCTCCTTAAAGGTAACTTTTCTGGTTGCTATTACATCTACAGTCATTTTAGTGAACTTTTGGCTCTGCTGTGTCATCCACCTTTTTAAGATTCTTGGAAGATGCAGTAGTTCTGAAACTGGATCCTTCCTTTCTTCCTAAAGTCAATTGAAAATGTAATTTACCTCAGGAGGTTGTTCTTCCTTTTTTCTTTCCTTCTCCTTTGTCTGAGGATGAAAACTTATTGCATTTACTGGATGTTAAACATACACTGTCTGTTTATATTGACAGATCCAGCAAGTACAGAAAAAACACTTTTGGTTTACCTGCTCATGGTAAGAAAGTCTCAAAGATGACTCTGAGCCACTGGACAAAAGGGACTATTTGTTTTGCATATTCAAGTCAAAATTTACAATGGCCAAATGGCATTCAAGGATGCTCTACTAGAGTGGCAGCTTCATGGGTAGTATTTCAAGGTGTTTCGCTTGAATAAATTTGTACGGCTGGGACTTAGGCATGTGATCACACGTTTGTGAAACATTACTGATTTGCAAAAAATCCTTTAGGAGGGGAAACAACTTGGAGTAGGAGATTTACAGTCAGCAAAAGAGAGATAGCTTGTTTTGTTTGTTTGGGTTGTACATTTATTTCATTAAACCACAAGGTGTAGCATGGTACTGTTGTCATATGTTACTGTCTTCACTGAACTGTATGAAGTATTGTTATATAGTTTTTAAAAAGTTGCTTATGTCAAAGGCCTATTGGATTTGGCATACCTCAAAGTTGATGACTGCGACGGGGATGAAGGAGGTAGAAGTAATAGCCTGATTACTTACTGGTAATCTTCATTACTCTTAGTCCTATTCGTCCTCGCTCAGTTATCACATAGGTCAAAGCCTTTGACTTTGGCTTGGTAATACAGGAAGTGCTGAGGAAACGCCAGTCTTTATAGCTCCCAGCTAGGAGTAGGTGTGGTTAGGCACAGCATGTCGTGGTTTTTTGTTTCCTGTCTTGTTAGAGGGTGACCTAAAACCTCAAAGGTGATGGCTAGGACAAGGACGGCTATGACTAAGAGGAATTAAGATTACCAGAAATTAATCGGGCCATCAGTTATGCCGCTTCCTTAAACAACCAGAGTTTCCTCATAGGATCCAAGTCCAGAGGAAAGAGTACTAGGAAGAGATCCAAGTTTCTCATGCCACTTCCAGCCATAGTTCTCTGACAGAGAGAGCAAAGAACGCTAGATGGAGTTCACCATCTATGATATTGTTTTCCATTACTAGAGGTAAAAATGAAATAAGAGATGTGGTAAAACATGTGATTGACAGATGGTGCGGGTGAGAGTCGTGGGTATAAAACAGGGTTGATCTAAACAATTCATTGTACAAGAAAGGGAGTTAGTCATGTGGGATAACCTATGAACTACAAGTAATATAGTCACCGTTAAAGTAGCTTTGTTCTACTGCTTGATTCGGTCTCTCTCCCATTCTCAACATGTGTTATGAGTCCACAACAAAGAGAATAGAAAGTGGGAGAAGAAGGCAGCATCCTGCAGCATAGACCTAAGTAATTAGAATATATAGATCCTCCTCACTAAATTATGCATTTCTTCAGGAAGAAGGTTCCACTTAAGACACGAAT
This sequence comes from Calotriton arnoldi, assembly GCA_963921515.1. Lineage (NCBI taxonomy): Eukaryota > Metazoa > Chordata > Amphibia > Caudata > Salamandridae > Calotriton > Calotriton arnoldi. Next base: position 91,822 of record CAWUFW010018600.1, read on the forward strand.
GTGTAGTTTGCCCACAGCCATGCATGTGTTTCTGAAAGGCACAAATCTGGGAAATGACACTCAATCTGAAGCCAGATTCACTCTGTCTGGCGATAGTGACCTTTGCCACAGCTCAGTCGACATCATTGTTTCCAAGTGGGGCAAACAGTTGCTCTGCACAATGGAAAGCTCATGTTCTGTCAAGATGGGCAGGGAAAAAGGAGGGAGGAAAATGTCCTCATTCAGGTGAAATTCAGTGAACACCTTGGGAATAAAGGTGGGCTTAGTCCTCTACACCACCTTTACCTGCATTGTTTGGTTCTGAGGTGCATAGAGTCTGAAGCTAATTCAGAGGTTTTTAGAATACATCTTCCAAGAAGGAATCTTCCACAGGAAGCAATGAAATGAAAGACCACGATCCATATTCCAAGTAACCACACAACATTTGACAACATTTGACAGGAGGAAGCGGATGCATTAGGCCTGTCAAATGGTGCTTGATGACCCCATGTGAAGTGGAGGATTCTGCATCCGTGATCCGATTGCCACTAGGCACGTCTTGCAGATATCCACCTGGATGCCTGCTTCAGCAAGATGTCCACACTTGGACATGCCTCCATCTACCGAGCACATGAGCAGAATCATCCTTTAGCACAGGTGCAATAGCAGACCCATAGACACCAGCTTGTGTACTGTGCTCTGATCGAAGGCTTTTTGGCTGCCAATGGATGCCCAGATGTTGTGAGCAGAGGACAGGGTGGATAAAGGCTAGCTCCTTTGAAATTCAGCACTGAGTTGTGTGAGGGTAGGGAAGGATACAGCACGATTCTTCCGTCCATGGACATAGGGTTCAACTGTGAGTAAGACATAAAGTGCAGAATGTCAAAGAACTAGATCTGGCAGGGCCTAGCTGGAACCAACAGAATGACAGAGCACCTGGGGCTGTTTCTGATCTTCTGCTAGACTCTTAAAATCAGGGGAGTTGGAAGAAACACATACAAGAACATTCCTCTCCAATACAATATTGTATTGTCCTTGTGGGTTGCAAAGCTGCTGATGGCTGTGCATTCCCCATATTTGAAGCTGGAGTGAAAGGCTTCCTGGTCGGGTTCCCATGCCTAGGGGAAGTAAAGACACCTACTCAGGTTGCCCACCTTATGGTTGTGAATTCTTGGAATGTGGTAGACCAGCAGGAAAATATCCTTATTTCTACTGTCAGCCTGCACATTTGTGGGGTGTGAGTGCATCCTTGCTTCCTAATAAAAGAGACTACTGTGGCGCTTTCTGTGTGGACATGACCGCTGTGAGGAAGGCGTTTAGGGGCAACAAGGCCTCCTTGAGATCCAGCACATTTATATGGAGGAGCAAAGCGAATCTACGCACACGCACTGACTGAGAGATCTCTTCTGTAAGCCTGTAACACACCAGGTCCAAACACATACTTAGACTCCCAAAATGATGCCAAATGCTTTCATATATAAAATGGTATTAGGCTTGACTCAACATTACTTCACAATGTCCAGGGTTAAATGGTCAGACGCCTCTAAATACATCATTATGGGATGTATAGCCTTTCCTTATTTGAGTAGCTCAGGGTATCCCAACAACTCCTGGAGGCAGCCGACAAGAAGTTCATCAGTTAGCCTTCTCTGCTCCTTATGTCACCTCAATGACCAGCAGTATGAGACTCGATATATAGGTCAGGCCTATATTGGCTCCACCCCCTCTGTTAGGGTGACCAGGCGTCCCGGATTTGCCCAGACAGTCCCGGTTTTTTGCCAGTTGTCCCGGCAGATTTCAGGAAATTAAGCTCATGAGCCGGTTTTTAGAGAGGGTCGGCTGAAAACGGTGGGAGGTATATCTTTATGTTTTGCAAAGCAGAGCTAGTTAGCAACTGTTATAAGAAAGCAATTTAGTTTAACAGGCATGCTACTGGCTCTAAAAATTGAATTTTATGTATTATCTTACTGCCTCGTCTGTAATTCTCTACTAAGGAGCACTGTCATTCTGTGCGCTGGGTTGAAGTAAAATTGTAGTCCTTCTTCTATTTTTGGGAAATGTCCCGGTTTTTGGCTTTAAAATTCTGGTCACCCTACCCTCTGTTCCTCCTTATGGGGATAAATGGTGGATGGAGAAAAGGGAGGTCTCTAAGAACAGAGACAGATCGTTGATTGGTCTGTTTCAGTGGAAGACATGTTGTGACACCACCCCCCTCCCCCTTTTAAATAGCAGCTCTGTCATTCTTATGTGTAGCATTTTCTCATGCTCTGGTTCCCCACAGCTGCTGCTACTCCCATTTCTTTCAACCTTAAAGGGGTGTTCAATTTATTTAGGCAAATAGGCTAAAACATGAGTCCGAAGTTGTCTACCTCTTCCTCCCTTACGCGCCACCGCCCTGCCACACGAACCAAGCAGAGTTGGGTCCAACCCGGGTCTCCCTGGTGGCTGAAATCTGACTAAATGCTACAGCAGTGGGACTGACTGAGCCTTGATGTACCCTGGTGATGATTCCACACTAGGAAGCATATTGCAGCAACGTGTCAAAGAGGCAGCTGAACAAGGACCAAAATAGAATTCAGAACAGGAGTTCAAAAATATCCAATAGAGGACTGAAGAGACGCGAAGGACTGTATGAAATTGCCAGCGGGTGGGATCACTTATGCTTCAAGAAGAATGTTAGAAACACCCTACGAGAGAACCTCACACCCAAACTCTAAGGAGTGGGATGTGAATATGATTTATGACCATGGTAGGGAGCAGGGGCACCCCACCAGATGGTTGGCAGCTTGGGCTTACCAACTTAAAGTTGGTACCATAGACAGATGGACCGTACAGACCTCGACCAATGGTTCAAAATTTGACCCCAATACTATGCTAGATGGTACTGCAGAGAGTACAAGCAAAGAACAGTGTGCGGAAAATATGAAGCAAAGTCCATATAGTCCTAACATGTGTTGGATTCAACATTTTCTACAGGGGGAGGGAATTCTTTTATGCGTCTAAATTTGCCCCAATTACCTAGATCATTTGATGATGTTAAGAAGCAGTTTCTGTAGTAAACTTGACCTGATAGGATCCTGATGTTTCCTCATGGTTCTGCTCTGCAAGTTCCCTTTAGAAAGCTCTAGTAAAGCTATTGAACATTCATGCAGAACGGGCACACAACCGTAAGCATCCCACTGGTTAGCTGAGCGCTGCCATACAGTTTTTTGCCAGTTGCTAGGATCTGGGCATCTTGAATTATTGCAGGGGGAGGAACTGGCTGAGCCCATAGAAAACCAGGATGGGGAAGAGCTCAAACCTTCACCCCTTACAAATAAGTAGTTATGCCCTATTCCCAAGGGCTGAACCAGCTCCATTGCTCCTGATTGGTAGTTACTCTGTTCCTTTTCCCCTCTGCAGATTCTATTTAATTAGACACCCACACCACTCCTGATATAGGATCCTCTTTCAACCATTTGACACCACAATAGCTCCCACCACGAGGGCCATAGCTCATACTGGCCTTCCAGCAGTGTGGCACATGCCATCCTTGGGTGTGTGAGGGTTTTGGTCCTTTATTGGATTAAGTCCATATATTTGAGACTAATGTTTCGGTTTGAGGCAGATAACCTGGATTATTTTTTGTGGTGCTATTAGGAGGGCATAATCCATGGTTTTTCCTCCAGGTTCCCTTTATGGTAGGATATAACCAATTTCATTGTGCCAGAGTTTTTGAGAAATAAATGTATAAGTTGACTGTCAAACTCCGCTTTTAATCACTCTGCCCCTCGTGACTCCACCCCCTTTCTGATGCCACACCTTAACGCCCAATTTCTGGGTTCATGGAGTAAGTATTTTCCATTTCCAGCACAGGATGAGGGTTTGGTCCTGAGAGGGCCATCAAGGAGAAACTAGTGATTGGTACCGCGCCCTGTTTGAATCATCTTTGTGATGAGGAAATCCACTATCTCTTGCAGGACATGCTTGCCCTTACTCTGCATGCATGTCAGAATATTCTGGGGGCACCCATGGACGTCATTTAGGGGTCGCCAGGGGTTGCCTGCTGCAACCCCTGGCTTGCCCCTTGCGACCCCTGGTACTGCCTTTGCAGCCCCTGGCCTCAGAGGGGGCAAAATCAATGCCAGGAGCACAAGGGCAGCTCCACTTTCCTTGTTTTCTGCCAATGTTTTATTACACTACAAGTGAATAATATTGTATTATTCACAATCACAATTTGCTAGAATATGACCCTCCCTGGCAGCTGAGATGAGTAAAAAATTATTTTAATTGTATGTTGTGTGCGTACTTGCGGGTGAGAGTGTGTTTAAGTGAGAGCTAGTGGGTGAATGTGTAAATGTGTGTGTATGTGAAAGCATGCATGTGTGAGTGAAAGTAAAGGTTAAATGGTGTGTGATGTCACCTCCACTACCCCTGGCATTTATTTTGGTGAACTGACGTTCATGGGGGCACCTGATAACAATGGTAGCAAGCAGGGCACAGCCACACACCAGATGACTGCTCCACAAAGGAGAGGCACAGAGGTTACAGAGGAAAGATGCTGCAGTGACTGGTGAAACAAATGCCATTGCATAAAACTGGACTGTTGGTGCATAAGCTACACAGGCTGACAGACGAGTAGAGCATCCAGTGGAAGCAGCAACAAAGGAAAACTATGTTTCAGCCCCACATACAAATGTGCTTAGCACAAGAGAGGGTTTGATATACCTCGATAAGGGAAAACGTCTGACTTTCATTCTGCCCTCCTGTTAGCTGTGACCTTTCAAAACACTCACCCAGCGCAATGTAAGAGAAGTTCAGTATGGCCATCATGTGCATGTCAAATGAACCTCATTACTGCTTTGACAGGTTGAGAGCAGCTAGGCCTGTGTTTGTGAGGGTAGTTCTTGTTTCATACATGTGGCACTCCGAGAAAGCAAACGTGTGAAAACAGCACCTGAGAGTCTCAGGCACCTGATGGAGAGTGCTAACTGCAGTGTCCAGGGAGCAATCAGAGGGGAAGAAATGGAGCGGTAGTCCCAAACAGCAAAACGTGATTTGTGGAAGTGTTAAAATACATATTTCTGTGGGTACTTGTGCTCCTGTTAAGAACGTGAGAGGGCTAGCTGCTCACGCTGGACTGTCCCTTTTGGGGCGAGGATAACACTGACGTCGAGACAGTTGGCTTTCATCTGTAACGGCAGAGACTGGTTCAAAAACTCGTTATTCTGCACCTGTTTTACTTGGAAGTGATTCAGCCTGGGTCAAACATTTCCACACATCAGTTCTGTGCTGTGTGTAAATGAGTCACCCTAAACGGGCAGATATCTTCTGCGCCTGCGCAGAAACTGATAGAGCTGAAGACGCCATGACGCCATGACATTTGGGAATTAAAGTAGAGGTTCTGCTTTTAGTCTATCTTTCTAATGTTCTCTTCCAGTTGTGTATTATTTCTGCTAAGGATTCTTCAGAAAAGTTGCTTCCTTCTCATTCCTAATGTGATTCTTTTAGTCTTTTTTATACTCTGTGGTACAGGACAAGTGGCAAATTAAAAATGGCTTCAAAAATGAATAAATGAAAGAATTCATAAATAGAGCTGTGTTTGTGGCTGAGAAGCCTCCCTGCTTCAGGAGAGAATGGTAGCTGTTATGTGTCTCGGGTGTGCACGAGTATTCAGAGAGATGTATTCAAATATTTTATAGCGCCAAGACCAAAATACCTATGGGGGCATTTTACAGGCATGACAACGAGTGGACTACAACCATTACAAAAAATTTGCCCCGGGAATGGATACCGGTCAAAATTTGACATTGAATCATTTTAAAGGAGTAAGGATTTTCATTGGATTTTTACCCTCTCTGATGGTAATGGATTCTATATTAGGGCTTCTGCTGCTGAAATCGACACATTTCAAGATTGCAGGAGTGCCTATAGAATAGATATAGTCTGAGTCTTAGCTATAGCATGTGACGTATTAGCCTTTGTGCTGTTGTCCATTAAACCCCTTCGCTAGGGTGAGGGAGCCAGGCTCCAGGGGCGCTGCATGCAATGTACTTTTTCATTGATAGCCTGGGTAGAGACGCATTGTGAGCTGGGATCAGCAGAAGGCAATTCCATTTAATAACGAGGGTGAAATCAATACACCACACGAATTCAATCAGCAAACCGAGCCCGGGGTGAGGTGGGGTGGGTCCTCATGAGGTTGGATGTGGTAGGGGAGACCTGCGATGTGAACATATTTCATGATGACTACTTGGGCCAGGCCGGGCTTTTTAGCTAACAGCACTTTCAGTGGCAGGATTTGCGAGCCCAGTCTTTCAAAGTTAGCAATGAAACTACAAGACCCACAATGCAACATGCAGTCGAGTAAAACAATTTCCGGACCATCTGAATGTGACATGGGGATACTTGGCATCTATGCAGGTCTTAGACCTTTCTTCAAATTCCCGACATAGTCATCCATTTGCAGAGATGTAGCAGTAGAAGCCCTCAACTGACTATTCCAGTACTTACTAAACTTTCCAAAATCTGAACCACAGGGAAGATAGTTATATTTTCCAGTGGCGTAGCGAAACTTGAGGGGGCACCCCTGCAAAGTACATGGAGGGCTACCCCACGCTCCAGACCCAGTCAGGAGTTCTCAGGCCAGGGCCCTGTATCCCGTCCACCATGCCGGAGGGGCCCCAACTAGAGCTTGGGGGCCCTCCCGCACCGCTGGGGCTGCGGTAGCTGCGGGGGCTATTGTTACGCCACTGATATTTTCGACAGTCAGCCAAAACACAGGGGAGCTGATGTGATATTTTGCACCCATGCGCTGGTTGTCAACTCAAAATAATTAAACAAACAAATGGCTAGAATACAGGAGGGCAATTGAGTGTAGCACAAAGCCTGGCGCAGTAATTCCATATACACCACGCCTACCAAAATAATATTGACACTGCTGTCCATTCAAGCACACGCTGCACTTTTATATACTCACGCTGTGCACGCGACGGGCGTGTTGCGCTCTTTATGGAGCAATTCTTTTCTTTATTTGTATTTTATATGTGCACCGGTTACATTACACTAACACAAGGACACATTCATTTTTTGTTTTTTAGGCACCGGGGAGATTAAGCGATTTGCCCGCAATCACAGGATGTTAAACCTGTCTCCCTAGTTCCAAAATCGACAACTGTGGTTGCAGGAGCGGCTCCTCCATGAGAGCAGAGGAGCTTTGTCCCGCTAAAAAAATGCCCCAGACCAGCTGAAAAATAAAAAGGCAATAAAGTTTATTTATTACCATTTTATTTTTCAGCAACCCGTCCTGAACCGGGTGTCAGGACGCGGCGGGGATATTGCTGCTGAGTGGCAGCAGGAAGTTGTGCACTTATGTCTAAAGTGCGTATGTCCCTTTGGCCGGCCGTCTTGCAACGACCAGCCAGACGCTCATTTTAAACTTCTCTAATACAGCTGTCTTAGACAGCTGGTTTAGAGAAAGCGCAGACCTCCAGTGCTCTTAAGAGCGCTGAGAGAGGCCGCTCCCTCCAATCCTGATGCTTCTCTCATGCTGGTTAACAGCATGAGAGCAGCGCCAGGATTGGGTAGTCCAGTTTCCTGGGTCCGGAGCTTCGAGGAGAAAAGACACTCGAGCGAGGAGGACGTCGTGCGGCAAGTCAGAAAGTTAAGTGCCATTTTTAAAAATTATTTTAATGCCACCCGTATTTTTCCCAGCCCACCATTCTAAATACATGCCAGACACCACACCATCCCCATCCTCTTAGATTGGTGTATTTTACATTCAAACATATACACGCACCTGCAACCAGCGGCCTCCTGCGAAAACATTAACCGTAAACCGAATTATCCCCACCTTCCATTCGTCCAGGGACTTTCTGTCACAAGTATTAGATACAACGCATATTCAACCTCGTCATTAGCAGTAACCAAAGGTGTTCTATTCTTATCAACACTTGCTTGATGCATGAGCCGAGCTCTTCCTAACTTGGTTTCGTACTTTGTTCACTTCTCCTGAGTCCACTATGAAGTAGTAAGGCTTAGATTTCCAATACATTTGGGGCACGAGCAGTGCTTTAAATGCGCAGGTACTCTCCGGTACTGAGTACCTGCACTTCTTTGATTTGAAATGCCTGCACTTTTCAGCATTGCTGCAACACATTTAGTGGAAGATTATCAGCACTTCTCATGAGAAAACAGGTTCTCTAAATAGCGAGTACCTGCACGTCTATGATTTCATTTAATGGAGGAGAAATGACAACAAGACTGTCAAGTATTTCTTACTGCTACCTACAGAACAACTTGGTTGAGCTAACAAAAGTGAAAACTTGAGTATATCCGACAGGTGAGCCTTCCAGGGATCCGTATTGTTATTGGGGCACAAAGCGGCAAACCTGGTTCACTTCTAAAATACATTGTTTTTGTGCAATCACAGTGAGCTTACAAAATTTAATTCACTACCTCTGCTGGTATCCAGCTCAATCTCCAGACATGACGATGGGGTCTCTGGAGGTTGGGGTGCAGCACCCACTCCTCTGATAGCTGCGGCTTGGGGTACAGTACCTGACCCTCTGCCAGGGAGAGGATGTCCTCCCTTAGAGGAAGCCAGAAAGGAGGACAGAGGGAGACGTGTAGAAGGTCTGTCAACCCCACCATCCTATGCAGATCTGGGGAAATGAAGATGACTTGTGGCTGATCTTGGCAAATCATTCTCAGAACCTGCATAATTAAGGGTATGGGAGAAATGTGTAGTGGGTGGAAAATTCCACTTCTACCAAATTACATCACCAATGATCCCTGCAATGGATACCGGAGGGCGCAGAACTGTGGGCAGTGGGCATTGACATGAGTGGCAAAGAGATTTGCCTGAGGCGTAGCCCGAAGGGGAGAGATGTCTTGCACCACGTTCAGGTGAAGGAGCCACTCATGATCAGCATGATGATGCTGACTGAGGCTGTCGGCCCTGACATTCAAGGACCCAGTCAGATGTTTGATGACTAGGCAAATCCCATGCTTGCGTATTTAAGCCCAGCGTCTCAGTACTTTCCCGACAAAGAAGGTGAGACCCTTCTCCTCCCTGCTTGTTGACATACCATATAGTCGTAATATTGTCAGTCAAGATCTGGACAGACTGACCACAAACGGAAAGGGAGAAGGGCCTTGAGCACCAGCCGATTCACCCTCAGTTCAAGCAAGTTGATATGAAGAACTTGCTTCTCAAGAGGTCTCTGATCTTCAGTTCTTCAGGTACACTCCTCATCATAGTGTGGAGACATCCGTCACAATGATGTCCAACAAATCTCCCTTATGCTGGAACCACTGCCTGCAAAGGCACCAATGGAGAGCACTTACATGCCAGCATGAGTAGGTGACCGGGATCATGCAGGAACCCATAATATTAGAATCATAGCCTGAATGTCCCAGATCTTCTAGGGAGAAGGGTAAGCTTGAAATGATATTGTATCCCAAATTGCCCCTAAGCAGGAAGTGCTGAGAGGGTGCCAGGTGAGACGTGGGCACGGTGATCAAAAAGCTCAGAGTAAATATCATGGATGCTCTGCAAGTGGTGCAACACCTTTTGTGGCGACTTGACTTTGAGCAGTCAGTCGTCCAGGTACAGAAACACTGAACTTCACGACCTCCTGAGATGAGTCATCACAACCGCCATCATATTTGCAAAGACTTTTGGTGCCGATGCTAATCCAAAACGGAGAAACGTGAACTAATAGTGAGTGAATTGTACCATGAACTGCATGTACCTCCTGTGAGACTGCAGAATTGATATGTGGAAATACGCGATTTAAAAGTTGAGGGACACCGTCTAGTCTCCTGCCTCCAATGCCAAAAGGACATAGGCCAGGGATAGCATCTTGTACTTCTCCTTGCAAAAGAAGAGATTTAAGATCCCTAGGTCTTGGATGGGATGAAGACTGCTTCCCTTTTTGGGCCATCTCGAAGTACAGAGAGTACCACTCCTGACCAGGTTTCTGCTCTGACACCAACTCCACTGCCCCCTTCCACAGCAGGGCTGCCACTTCCTGTAGCAGAATTTGGAGATGATCTTCGGACTGCGGGCACCTTGTAGGAGGGATTGGGGAGGAGCCTGCTGGATAGGTAGGGTATACACTCTTACAATTTGAAGGAACCCACTGGTCCGAAGTTATTGTTTTCCAGGCCTGTGGAGAGGAGGACACCTTGCCTCCCACTGCCTTAAATGTCTGACAAAGGTTAACTAGAGCTGCTTTCCTGGTGGAACAGGGGAGGGGGAGGAGGAAAAGGAAGAGGAGGAAGCTGCTTGTTGGATGCTTAGGGTTCTCGTCCCTTGTAGTGCTTAAACAGTGAGTTTTGATACTGCTGCTGGAGCTGTGTGCACTGTCTTTGGAGAAAATTAAACTGTTTATAGTTGGTATGGGGAAGGAGGTCTGGAATCCCAAAGATCGAGGTGTCGCCCTTCTTTCTTTAAACCTCTGTTGGGCAGAGTAGGCTTTCTCATGAAACAACTTAGATCAGTCGAATAGAGGGTACATCAAGGCTGACTGAACATAAGAGGAGAACCTTGACAAACGTAGCTAAGCATAATGGCAAAGGGTTACAGAAGACCTCATTGCCCCTGCTACAGAGGCGGCACTATCTAAGACAGACTGGATTATGTGCCTGGATACATCCTGTTTATCTTGCCATAGCTCCATGAAATGACCTTGTAGGTGGTTGGCAAATTGGGCAAGACTAGCTGTGCCATGTTCCATAGGCATAGATAAACACCCCAAAAGACAGGTTGCATTCAAAGACTTGAGCACTAGACTGCCTGCTGAGAAGCCCTTCTTGCATACAGCCTCCTATTATTTAGATTATCTGTCCCCTGAGGCTGTAGGGAAAGCTATAGTTGATTGTTTGGAAGAGTAAGAGGCCTGCATGACTAAACTCTCAGGAGAAGGCTGGACTGACAAAAAAAGAATCACGAAGCCAGTTTACACCTTTGGGCCTCCAACCTGCTCACTGCTGGGGAAGATGTGAGTTTCTCATGTGGCTAGTACCTGGTCAGGGCCTCACTAAAGAGCAAAAGAGATTACGAAGACTGTGCAGAATGCTGCAGGAATTCTGTTCAGATGTTTAGTTTGGTCTCAATGGCAAGAATTGGGAGCCCTAAAACTTCTGCAGCTTTGCACACCCTTGCATGATATGAAGCTACCTTAGGTGGAGGGGAGTCCCCAAGGGCCAGAAAGTCTGCAGTATCAATAGAAAGAGTGGGCAGCCTCGCTGCTATTATCAATGTCATGTCTAACTATTTCTTACAGAGGATTGGGGTAACTGCAAAATAACTTGTGCACAGTCTCCCTGTACCGCCTGGTCTCATTGTATTGCTATTCCTTCAGTACCCATCGGGCCTTTCTCCGAGACCTGATTAAGGATGCCCCAGACTATCACATGGCTGGTCCCTGGGCCTGGTGCCAGAAACAGCACTTGTGGCACTGGCATTGGCATTGGGGTGGACATAGGCATCATTGGTGGGACTGTCAGAATAGGTCCAGTGAAAGTGTCGGTGACAGCCTTGGAGGCTGAGGAAGGAAAAGGGTAACTAGTGCTGAGGGATGATGCTATGGCGAGAACCTGAAAAGCACCCCTCAGGTTCACATGGGGCAAGAAGGCACTCCACTCCAGGAGGGACCAAAGAACTTTGAAAGACGTCAAACATTGCATTAAGGAAGAATCCAGGATTCGACACTGGAAACTCTAGATAAGCTTGGAGGACCTTGTGTCCTGGCAGGGGCTCCTGGAGTAGAGCTGGGCCTGGCGTTGGTGCCGGGGCCAATGACGCCACGAGCATCATGCACTCAGGGACAAGAACCTCAAGGAGTTCAGTCTCTGAAGACGACTTCACAGGGGATGAAGAGCATCTCAGCCACTTAGTTTTGGAGGAGCAATATTTAGAGGAGTCGCCGCTTTTCTCTAAACAGCTTGAAGCAGGGGACTTCAGCAACTTCAAGCGAGGGTGGGAACTAAGGGGCCTATTAGGATGGCGGTCGGATGACCGCCGCCCGGCCGGCAGTGGCAACCGCTGGACCGGCGGCGGACATCCGCCCGCGATCGCAAGCCAGAAAACCGCTGGTCAGATTAGGATGGCGGTGGTGACCGCGGCGGTGTGAAATTCCGACCGCCGCTTTTCCGCCGGTTGCCATCCGCACTCCTGCCTTGCGGACGGAAAAGGACCGGGATAATGGTGGCGGTGCCGCTCTGGCTCCGCCGGCAGGATTATGATGCCGGCAGTAGCCAGCCTTTCCTCAGCGGTCAAACCGCCATGGAAAGGCATGCAGAGCTTGTCTTCTGGGGGCCCGTTGCGGGCCCCCAATGTTTGAGGGGGGGTGTGGGTGCACTGGGGGGGTACCCATGGTCCCCCCTACATTTCCCTGTACCAGGTGGCAGGCACTGTGCAGTGCCTGCCACGCACTGCAGGGAAATGCAGGACATGCTCCTTTTGACATCGCGGCGGTGCTGTGTGCATCAGCAACCGCCGCAATGTTAAAGCCCGTGATCCGACCGCTGCGGTCGGATTTCGAGCAAGGAACATCCTAATGCGACCGGCGGTTATGTCGCGGGCCTTGCGGGTGGTCTTTTCCCGCTACCATGGCGGTCGGGGAGGTTTTCCGACCGCCATCGTAATAGGCCCCTAAGTCAGGCCTGGCGATCATTACGAGCCTTGGCCATGAACAACTTCACTTCCATTTCTTTGATGGCCACGGGGTCGGTGCATACTAAGATATGACTTGCACAAATTTGTGTCATGCTCAGACCCTAGACACTACAGACAAATGTTGTTGGGATCCATCTTCCCTCACAGTCCCTACAGGCTTTAAAACCTGCATGCTTGGGGAAGACTTCCTAACACTACACCAAAAACTTTTGAAGTACAACAAAGTTCACTTTTGTGTTTTCTAAAGTTTTGGAGCAATTATGGCAGTGGAAAGCAAAACACTTCTCTGCTGGTGAGCTACTGTTAGCTTCCATGCAATATTTATTGCAGCCGAGATTGCAGCCATTTCACAGGAACTTGAACTTTCCAGAGAAGACAACCAATTGGAGTAAGAGAACCCCGACGAACGAAAAGGATCTCCTCTTTATTCTTTCCTAGATGTTGTTTATGCGAATGGGAAGCACCTTTACTACTCGTCATCTTGGTCTGCCTAGGTAAGTTAAGGGTCATATTTGACCGTCTGATTTTTATACATGCTGAATCCAATGCTTTAATACTTTGCTTCCAAGTGTTGCCCTCAGTGCTTCTAACATTAGTGGTCACAAATCTCTGCAGCCATGGGAGGCCCTGGGCATGCCATGCTTGCAGCTCTTCCCGGATGGAGTGTAGCTGGGTTGAATAGTTTATATGAGCAATCGATGCTGTTCACTAAATCCATAACTATGGAACTGAGTGTGGTGCCCAGGTAAAGGGAAACTGTCTTTTAAGTTTCTTGCTGGTCTGGTGGGAATGTTATTTTGAAAATGTGAGATTTCTGTACATTTAGGGAGAAGCCTGAGACTTCCCTGAATTGTAAAATCCCCATTACCAGCTTCAAAAGGGATGGAACTGGAGTGGAGAGAAACAACATGACATTGTTATTGAACATACTTAGTTTAAGGGTGTCCTCCCCTGCTTTAACTCCTGTATGCCAGCATTCCTTCTCACCCTCTCCACTATCTGCTCTATGTAGACAGCAAAAACAAACAAGGTGGAGAGATGCCAGTGTGGTCTTGTGCCCCTCTGTATGAGGCTGGGAGCCACATCATTTACTCTAACCTTTGATGTTGGCTTATTATAACTGCATAAAACCCATCTGCAAAACTTGTGACCGAAGCGGACTCTGCTAAGAGCCTCTTTCAAATAAGGACAATGAACTTTGTCAAATGCCTTCTCCGCATCGATTGATAAAAACAAGTCATTGGTTATCAGTGATGTGTAAAATCTTTTTTGAATTTTCTCTGAAGTTGCGTGGTATGGTCTCCCACAAATTGGGTGCATATTAGAATGTTTCACTGCCATTCAGGAACCAGGGAAGGCAGTCATCATCTCGCAGATGTTTTTTTTTAAAAACTTCTTCTATGGTACTATGTCAGAACTTATCCTCATACATCTCTGTAGTCTTGTGTGCACGGAGAAGATTGTGATGTACAGCAACTTCTAAGTGATCATACTCCGTGTTGTGGTTTAACTTGCAGAACCATTTAGCCCCATTCACATAGTCCATGATATCATGTGGTGCTGTCCTTTGATGTTCGTGTTGGTAACCTCAAGTCCACACCTATCCTTCCTTACTTGTCTATGTTATTTGTTATTTTTAGTGATCATGATGGGGTTGCTCCCATTGTGGTTCATGTTACCCATTCATTGATGTCTGTTGCTTCCAGTTTCTGTAGATTCTTCTCGACCAGCATACAGGTGCAGAAGGGGATGCTAAAGTGCTGAAGGGTCAATGGTTACATCAATGTGTCCATTTACAGCCATATTTATCGTGCAGGACACACATGTCCTTGGAGATATTTTGAGACTTCTTGCGTATTTCATTTATCAGAAAAATGCAGATACTTATGGTAAAGTGAATAGAATCTAGTTCCTCTGCCATGAGGTGTCTCAAGAAAGTGCCTTTGACTGATTTTGTGATGTATAGCTTGGCATGCTTTTTGGCATCACCATCTAAGATGGTGGATTCAAATATGCCCTTTAAAAAAATGAGGACCAAGTCACTGAAGACCTATATTTTCTGGTCTGGGTTTCTGATTTTGGTCAAGGTTTGAGCCCTAAAATTGATCCACTGCCATAGTGTTAATTAATCCCAATGTGTCAATGAACTCTGTGATTTTTAATCCTTTCCAGGACCTTATGGTGTGTTTGTCACTTCTTATGTTTGTTGTCATCCAGTGAAATGATGAAAACTTCTTCTTTCTTAGATGTCTCTGTGTAGAAGATTTGAGTATATGTGATGTTCTTTTTGACTGCTCCCTTTTCCCCTCATATCTTGCAAAGTGTTTAGTTATTGTCAGGTTGAGCACTTTCTCCCTTCGACTAGGCACGCTCACTCATCGGACATGTCGTTACCACAGAGCTCACCCCTTTTCTTGCCTTTCAGGTTTCCCACTACTATTTTACTGATTATGCCCGAAGATTCCTGCCTGATTGAAGGCATTTGCAAATGCTGCTTTCATACGCGCTGCCTTCTCATGTGAGCGTGTATGTGATATTTGCAATAAGCGAACATTTTTGAGGGTCATTGTGGGTTCGTGTAGGATCAGCCATCTCATGTTCGATGACCAAAGCATTTGCATTGTTTCATCCCAGTCTTCTTGCTCCGGGTTGGCCATGTTGTAAGTGTGCACTGTGCTGACGAGTCCCCTGACTCCTGTTCCCACTCAGGCACTAGAAGCCTCCTCTGATAGCCGGCATTTACTTCTGCTTCAAAAAGAGGATTTAGAGTCAACGCAGTGGCTTCAATGTCTGCGTCATCACCATTATTGCGGAGAATGACAAGGAACTTGTGCTCCTCCTCTCCTGCGAAGTGTAGTAGCAGAGGGCCCCATCTGGTTCTTTCGCCCTTAACAGATAACTGTTGAGACTCAATAGCCAGTTTCCACTTGGACGCACTGGATCCTGGGGACACTGCAGCTAAAATGCTAGGAGTGCACTGAGTGCCATGAAGTTGTAGTACCTGGGTCTGCAGGTCCTGCTTTGACACTGGCCACTGTGTACACTTAAGATCTGTCGAAATGATCCTCGGCGACAGTTGTTGGATTTGAGTTTGAGTGGTGCAGGTTGTGGACTAGGACTAACACGCCCCCTCTCAACACGCCAGCTTGGATTCTATTAACAGCGCAGTTATGGTCCAAGCTGCCTTCTACATCATCGATATCCATACAGATTCAGGAAAAAGCGAGGGGTGGTGGAAGTGACATCATACCCCCTTTGACATGTGGCAACATTACAGGATCCCAACAAAATAAGGGAGGTACCCTGATACTTTAGAAAAGGGACGGGTCTGTGTAACACAAAAAAGAGAGAATTCCCTTTTCAATGAGATCAGATTTTAAAAAGGATGAAAATACAAGTGGTTATAAAAACCTACCTCCAACTTGGACCATGTGATATAGATGTTAATATTAACACAAACAAAAACTTCAGGTATTATAACAACAAAGAGGGAACAGAGAAAACCACCCACAGAATTATTATCCACGTTGCTAAAATATGTCGCAGTAATGGCTAAAAAATACAATCACTACAGAAAACAATCAACAATCATGTACTCATACACAAGTTATTTATTTAAAACCATAATACATACATACAAAAACCAAAATGGCTTATTTCAAAAAAACCATTTCAAATATCCATTTGTAAAATACAAATTCATGTATCTATCAGTACGTT
Organism: Calotriton arnoldi; assembly: GCA_963921515.1. Classification (NCBI taxonomy): domain Eukaryota; kingdom Metazoa; phylum Chordata; class Amphibia; order Caudata; family Salamandridae; genus Calotriton; species Calotriton arnoldi. The sequence goes on from CAWUFW010018600.1 coordinate 108,185, forward strand.
TTATAAGGGAATTTTTTTTTCTTGATTACATGAATTACATCTATATTCATTTCGTTGTTTCCAAACAAACTATCAAATACAAATTCAAATTATTCCAAAGAATAAAAATTTTGTCGACGCGGCGTTTCGGCACAAAGTTTCTTCGCCTTCTTCAGGACAGAAAATATTTCAATCTTATCAGATAAAATTCATAAACCCAGAAGAAAGTTGTCTCTTGCTTAAATGGCAATAATAAGTGGAGGGGAAATGTATTTTTCTCCCGTAGTCCACTAACCATAGGAATCTATGTGGTCGTCTCTCAGTAGTATTCGACTCACACTTTTGGCATCATTGTTAAATTTCCCTGATTTAGACGTGTATGGTAGAGCATGGATCACTGACATAATATTGATGACAACAATATCGACCTACCAGAATATCGTGTCAAGAATATCGATGAACAGAATATCGACATCCTATCTCTACAAAGGTAAGTACAAAAAGATCGAAACCAAAATATCTTTGTTTAAAATATCGTTGTTCAAAATATCGTTTTTTTTTAAATGTCTTAAAAATAATATAAAATAAATTTAAAAATAAATATAATTAATAAAAACATAGAATTATTTAAAAATGTTAAAAATTATAAATGATAAATATAATATAAAAATAAATTAAACATACATATTTAAAAAAAATGTATATATATATTTACCTAATAATATTAATAAATAATTATTTTATTAAATTATAAAACATTAGAAACATAATAAAAATTATAAATACATATATATATATATATACATAAACCTGTAAGATAAATATAAAAATAAATTGTATATATAATAAAATAAAATATTAAAATAAATATTTATCTTTAAAACAACATTTTACACTACATTAACTGAAACAGTAGGGAAAATGTTGGATAGCGTAGGGGATAAAATTACTATTCCCACTCCAGGGAGTGCAACAGTAGGGAAAGTGTTGGATAGCGGCGGGGAATGATTTACTATTCCCACTCCACGGAGTGCAACAGTAGGGAAAGTGTTGGTTAGCGGAGGAGATAAAATTACTATTCCCACTCCAGCAAGTGCAACAGTAGGGAAAGTGTTGGATAGCGGAGGGGAATAATTTACTATTCCCACTCCAGTAAGTGTAACTGTAGGGAAAGTGTTGGATAGCGGATGGGAATAATTTACTATTCCCACTCCAGGGAGTGCAACAGTAGGGTAAGTGTTTGATAGCAGAGGGGAATAAATTACTATTCCCACTCCAGCAACTGCAACAGTAGGGAAAGTGTTGGATAGCGGAGGGGAATAATTTACTATTCCCACTCAAGGGAATGCAACAGTAGGGAAAGTGTTGTATAGCAGAGGGGAATAATTTACTATTCCCTCTCCAGCAAGTGCAACAGTAGGGAAAGTGTTGGATAGCGGAGGGGAATCATTTACTATTCCCACTCCACGGAGTGTAACAATAGGGAAAGTGTTGGATAGCGTAGGGGATAAAATTACTATTCCCACTCCAGCAAGTGCAACAGTAGGGAAAGTGTTGGATAGCAGAGGGGAATAATTTACTATTCCAACTCCAGTAAGTGTAACTGTAGGGAAAGTGTTGGATAGCGGATGGGAATAATTTACTATTCCCACTCCAGGGAGTGCAACAGTAGGGAAAGTGTTTGATAGCAGAGGGGAATAAATTACTATTCCCACTCCAGCAACTGCAACAGTAGGGAAAGTGTTGGATAGCGGAGGGGAATAATTTACTATTCCCACTCAAGGGAATGCAACAGTAGGGAAAGTCTTGGATAGCGAAGGGGAATAATTTACTATTCCCACTCCAGCAAGTGCAACAGTAGGGAAAGTGTTGGATAGCGGAGGGGAATCATTTACTATTCCCACTCCACGGAGTGCAACAGTAGGGAAAGTGTTGGATAGCGTAGGGGATAAAATTACTATTCCCACTCCAGCAAGTGCAACAGTAGGGAAAGTGTTGGATAGCAGAGGGGAATAATTTACTATTCCAACTCCAGGGAGTGCAACAGTAGGGAAAGTATTGGATAGCGGAGGGGATAAAATTTCTATTCCCACTCCAACAATTGCAACAGTAGGAAAAGTGTTGGATAGCGGAGGGGAATAATTTACTATTCCCACTCCACAGAGTGCAACAGTAAAGAAAGTGTTGGATAGTGTAGGGGATAAAATTACTATTCCCACTCCAACGAGTGCAACAGTAGGGAAATTATTGGATAGCGGAGGGGATAAAGTTACTTTTCCCACTCCAACAATTGCAACAGTAGGAAAAGTGTTGGATAGCGGAGGGGAAGAATTTACTATTTCCACTCCACAGAGTGCAACAGTAGGGAAAGTTTTGGATAGCGTAGGGAATAAAATTAATTAATAAAAACATAGTTAGAATTATTTAAAAATGTTAAAAATTATAAAAAATAAATATAATATAAAAATAAATTAAACATACATATTAAAAAAAATATATATATTTACTTAATAATATTCATAAATAATTATCTTATTAAATTCTAAAACATTAGAAACATAATAAAAATTATAAATACATATATATATATATCCACCAAACCGCTGTACTTAGCAGTTCCCTGTCCCACGGTGTCGGTGCCAGCTGACGGCGACAGCAGCCGTAATTGTATGCAACAAGATCCTTAACAAATCCTCGAGTGACGAAAATAAGTAGCGGCACACCAGGAGACTGCACAAAGGGTTTATTGTGCACCAAGACCAAGACGACGCGTTTCGGCGTGTAGCCTTTTTCGAGTGATATGGGTACAGAAAATTCCCTTAGAAATAGGGGGCAATGTTCATAAACATAGTAAAAATACTTTCGTGTTCAATTTTGTATTGATAACAAATTTACAAAGTAAACTGCCTAAACGAAAATAATATTTCATTCTTGGCTTCAATGCATATCATTTCATCAGTGCTACAATCAGTCACAAATTTAAAGAACTTCAAAAAAACATCACAATAGACTTAATAAATACGACATATGTTATCTTCAATATCACAATAAAGTGAATTCAAAATTTGTCATTCTTATTTTCATATTCCATTAGGAAGCCATACAATTGTTGTTAATAAATGTCGCATTGCCAATTTGATGTATTAGATTGATCAAACACTCAAATTCGTGGCTATGCCACCTTTGAAGTTTTAATAAAGTTAATTCAAAGATTCTTTTCAAGATTTTTCAAAATTTGCGTTAAGCAGGTTTTGCTTTTGTATTCTCAACAATGAATAATTATATGAACGTCCTATGTCTAAGCATGTCTCGGGACCGGTGAAACCACAGTTATCCAATAGGTTTAGTTTGGAGCTTGGTGGCATACAGAGATATTTAATTGATATCTGGAAAATCCATTTGATAAATATATCTATTAGATTTCATACTGGCCCATCACGGGTAATGTACCTTCGTGAAGACCTGAATGCCTCCCCCTTCATTTATCTACCATCATGAGTTATGTACTCTACTAATCTTGGCTGTGACTAACACCGCCCTGATTCTAGGGAAAAGGCTGTGCATCGGTGCGTGTAATGTGAGAGGTAATGGGATAATTTGTGAATAAGTAAAACAACAACGTGCAATGAGCTAGAAATCAAGGAGACCAGCATGGCCATCTTCTGTGTTCAGTAAGGATGGACAAACCATCACAGTGGGTCACTATGTGTCCCTTAATACTGTGTAAATGAGCCGATGATCCGGATCATGGGTATGCATTAGCTGGACTACCTCCGAGAACTAGCATTAAAAATAAAGTGCTGCAGTGAATATCTTAAAACCAAACGGTCATGAGAGAAGGTCAGAAATTAGCGGCCTATGTGTGTTGCAAGTTCTTCCCAACTGTTCATTCCATTCTGAGTCTTGGTATTAAGATCAATTATGTACCTTGATTCCAGGACCCGGAGATTTCTCTCCTTGTCCCCCCCGTATGTGAGATAGAATTCTATCCACCCCAAAGAATTGGAGGAGATTGCTGTTACTTTTGTGTCTATCCGCGAAATGTCAAGCTACTGGATAACTAAAATCTTGATTAGATATAGCTCGCATATGTTGAAGAATACGCATTTTTAGTGGTAACTTAGGGGTCTATTACGATGGCGGGCGGAAAACCACCCCGACCGCCATGGTAGCGGAAAACAACCACCCGCCGGTACCGCGGCAAAACCAGCGGCCAGATTAGGATGTCCTGCCCAAAAAAAAACGACCGCGGCGGTAAGAGCCACCGAAAAACCGTTCGTAGCGGACGGAGAAGGCGAAAACCCATCACCGGCGGTCGGATTCTAGGAGGAAAAAAATCAAACCGCCGCCACGACAGCGGAGACACCGCACGGAACATTAGGATATCCCCGATGTGACCGCGGTACGTTCTGCTGAATCCGACCGCCGAAAACGCCAACAGAGATGAATGGGAGAGCCGCCGGAAGAACTGCAGCATAGCCACCGCTGCGGACGCTCCGTGACAAATATGGCGGTCGACAGAAAAAAATCACAACAAGGTCACAAAGTGCACACAGCAAACTAGCCATGCACCCAAAAACACATAACACACCCCAATGACACAACCACATGGCAACTACAAAAATCCAAATCCCAGGACAACCCACACAACACACCTGACAGCAATACCCCATTTGGACACACCCACATAGCTGGGTATAAAACCAGCCCCTTCCCTGACCACAATCCTTTGCAATACTCCACAACTGAAGGGCCCAACACCAGAGCACAAAGGAGAGGCAAATCTGCACACCATCACTACTCACACCACACACAGCACCACCACGACTTACACACCTGCACCTCTAACCCCTCTGCACATCACACACCATGGCACCACAGAAAATGCCAAAATTCACAGATAGTGAGTTGACAGTCATGGTAGATGAGATAGTCAGAGTTGAACCACAACTGTTTGGTAACCTGGTCCAACAGACACCATTAGCTAGAAGAAATCAAATGTGGGCAAGGATAGTCGATAAGGTCAATGCAGTAGGAACCATCCCACGCAACAGACAGGAAATCATCAAGCGTGGCATGACCTGAAGAGTGTTGTCAAAAACAAGAGGAGCAAGAATCATGAGCTGGCTCAGAGGACTGGTGGTGGCCCTCCCATTCCACCAAGAACATTCACTGCATGGGAGGAGAAGGTGCTTGCCATACTGCATCCAGAGAGTCTCACAGGAATACCCGGGGGAGTGGAGGCTGGTAAGTACAAACAAATGTAGACCATTACACAGCAATGTACTGTCAAGCACAACTACAAAGCTACATCTCAGAGGCACAAGTATATCCATATGCACCACAATATCCAACACATGTCCCACAGATGTAACATCCACTACATCTGAATCACCCCAAAAGGTAGCCAACATTTGCAGGGTTGTATGTGCCCAGGCAAATAGCACCACAACTCCTACCAGGCCCCCTGTCCCACCCCTGAGCAGGATGGAGCACTCCACACCCAGAAGCATTGGGAAGCCATTGTCTCACTACAAACAAACTAACAGCTAGGTAGCCATCTTCCCTGGGAGGGCTGTTTGGGGGTGGGAGGCCTGTACAACAACTGCCACCAGGCCCCCTGTCCCACCCCTGAGCAGGATGGAGCACTCCACATCCAGAAGCATTGGGAAGCCATTGTCTCACTACAAACAAACTAACAGCTAGGTAGCCATCTTCCCTGGGAGGGCTGTATGGGGGTGGGAGGCCTGCACAACAACTCCCACCATGCCCCCTTGTTCCCCAGCACATCAAGATGGAGCACTCCCTCCCACCCAGATGCATGTGTCAGTCATTGCACTGTCCACTTCAAACTAACAGGTAGGTAGCCATCTTCCTTGGGAGGTCTGTGTGGGGGTGGGAGGCCTGCAGTACTACTCCCACCAGGCCCCCTTGTTCCCCAGCACATCAAGATGGAGCACTCTCTCCCACCCAGATGCATGTGTCAGTCATTGCACTGTCCACTTCAAACAAACAGGTAGGTAGACATATTATGCCCTCTTGTCCCATCCCTGAGCAGGATGGAAGCCTCCACCACACACACACATAGATGTGACACAAATCCAACCCAAATGTGAAAACAGAACAGGTAAGTAGCCACTACATGCACCCAGCCATTCCTCCCAAAAAGCATGGTGCCATATGACAACACCAGCCCTCTCGTCACACAAAAATACACACAGATCCAATTGCCACTCACAGTGTGCAGACAGCTAAGCAAATGTAACTGCCACAGCAACCAAAGTGTGACACACCAATTCACATGCAGATGAAAGTCTGTGCACAATCATGCACAGCACTGCCATGTGTAAGTGCCATGTGGCCAGAGCAGCAAGGACTATGTAAACTAAGAAAGCCTGGTTGTTGGTACAAATTCATATTTGCACATGACACTACAAAGGTATGCATGAGATGACAGTGGCCAGGACATGCTCAGATGTAACGTCTGCCAGGGCAGAGTGACCAACAAAGAGGCGCCACAGAAATGCTTTGTTGCGCCAGTCCCTAGATGGCAACATGTCCCTGTAATCACAAAACATGCACGTGGCACATGGTATGTTGTGACACCTCACACCATGGACAACTAATGCATGTACCTCAACATCATCTCAGGAGGCACAGTAGTGCGCATACAAACAATGTGATGATGAGTCAACTGTGTGGTGTACAAACAGTGAATAATACACAGCCAACACAAAGCTTGCGGGGTGCACTACAATGAACATTTCTCATCTGTCCCACAGGTGACCAAGAACTGACTGCAGAGGACAACACCAGCAACCTGCAGAGCCAGTCTCCCCCCCGTAACATGGACTCTCGGATGTTGACTATAGGTATTCAGAGGACGATGACCCCAGAGCCGGCCCATCTGGTGTGCCAGGGTGCAACCGGTCCCAGGAACCCATCGTCCCCTCCACCACATCTGCAGCAACACCAACAGCTACGCAGACCCCTGTTGTTACGGCCTGTGCGTCCTACACCACCACCAGTGCTGCCTGCAACACCCTCCCTGTCCCAGAGGATGACCACCCCACACCACCAACTGAGGTGGGCAGGGAGAGGATGCGGGTGCCTACAGTGGTGATGCAACAGGTCCGTGGCAGCAGGGCAGGTGGGAGTGGCAAGGTCACTCACAGACAACCAGAGCCTGGGACCGAAGCCCTGGACAGCATAAACAGAGTTCTTGGGGCATATGAACGGGCCCAGGGACGAACGGCCCAGATAGAAGAAGATTCCCGCGAGCTCCTCCTGCTGAAGAGGTCCATGGACATCCGCATGAGACAAATTGTGGACCTCTTGGGCCAGATAGTGGCGGCACTGAGGGACAGGCCTGCGCCACAAACAACACCTCCACCTCCCCCTGCTGAGCTGCAGGATGACAGTTCAACATCCTCCCCTGCGGCCACAGAGAGGGGTGAGTCCTCAGACCCCACAGGCCCCACAGCAGAGGCCCCTCCTGCCAAGCGACGAAGGGGCCGTCCCAAGAAATCCCTGGGAGTATCCCGTGGCAAAGCACCTGCCAAACGTCAGTCACGGAGCCAGCCATGATGGCAACACTCTTCACCACTGCATTGACTTATTGGACTGTCCTTCCCCACACTGCCTTGTGAATGGCATCTGTCTGTTGGACTGGGTCACCACATCAATGTGGTGACTACTCGATTCTCTCACTTACCATAACTGTCAACTCACTGCTTCACTAATCACCTCAATGTAAATGTTCACCCCCTCATATGTCACCATTGTAAATAAAACTCCTTACACACATGTTGTTGTTTCTGCTCCGTCTTTATTCCAGGATGTGCAGTCATCACCATGATTAAAATGTACCAGGAGTATGGAATGTATGTAGGCAAGGAGAGGCTGAAGGGACCTAGGAAAACACAACAGAACAAGATTCACTAGTCTGGGTGTGGCATCACAGACATCACACAACACATACCATAAAGCTAATACAACATGCACACATCACAATGAGCAACAAGTGCCAACATACACATCCTGTAGATGTTCAAAATTACCCTGTCCCATAAACATTGTCAGCCACCACTGAGTCAACAACCGGCTGCAGTCACAAAGCTCACATACACCTTCACAACAACAGCAACATCATCAGACAATGGGTCCGTTGTACATTGAAAATCACCTTCAAGTGAAGTAGCGGCTGATGAGCTATTGACGCAGGTCAACACCATCCTCCTCTCCACTGTCCTCATCACTGGACACGGGTTGGTTTGCAGGTGGGGGCCTTGGCTGCTCATCATCATCCAGAAGCAGGGGGATATCCTTGTGAATGGCTAGGTTGTGGAGCATGCAGCATGCCACAGCAATCTGACACACCTTCCTGGGCGAGTACATGAGTGCACCTCCCGTCTTGTCAGGCAGCGAAATCGTGACTTCAGGAGACCAAAAGTCCGCTCCACCACACGACGTGTCCTCCCATGGGCATCATTGCAGCGTACATCAGCTGGTGTCCTGGGATTCCGCAGTGGGCTCAGCAACCACGGACGGTTGGGATATGCAGAGTCACCTAGGTGTGAGAGACACAGATAAACCTTGTAATCATACTGTGGCAGAGGACAGAATGTCACACACACAGCACGCTACTGGACTCTTCGTACTCACCCACAATCCATGCACACTCAGGAAGCAGATTAGCCATGATCTGTGGTACAATGCTGTTCCGCATGATGTATGAGTCATGGGCTGAGCCTGGATATTTGGCACACACGTGTGATGATCATGTCCGCCTGGCACACCACTTGCACATTTATGGAGTGGAAATGTTTTCGATTCCTATAAATGTGCTCCCGTGCCTGTGGTGGAACAAGCCCAACATGGGTGCAATCAATGGCCCCAACATCATGGGGGATGTGTCCAAGGGCATAAAAGTCTCCCTTTACAGCCGCCAATTCCGGCACCCTGGGGAAATGGATATACCTGCCCTTGTAAATCATCATGGCGGATAGGACATCACGCAGCACCATGCTGAACATGGGTTGCTACATCCCACCTGCGCTGGACACCGTGTGCTGGAATGATCCAGAGGCAAAAAAATGCAGAGCCGCCATCACCTTAGATGTTGGGGTGAAAGCTGTTAGATATGTTCTGCGAGGCTGCAGGTGGGGCTCCAACATAGCACAGAGGTTTTGTAGGGTGGCTCTGTCCAGACAGAACTTCCGGATGACCTCCTCATCCTCCATGTCTGCCAGCACGGTGTAGGGACGATGCAGATTTGGTCTCCTCCTAGTTGAGATGAAAGTGGACACATGTAATTTCAATACACCATGAGACGTGTACAACATCTTACGTTTTGACTGACACAACGCCAACAATGACTGTCATCACAATTGAGTTACAGAGCAGCTTACACGTAGGGACACCTTCAGCCACACTACTCGCACACTTGTCCCCTTTCACACAGCAAGTACATCCAAAACAACATCTGACTATGCGAATGCATGTAGGGATATGGCCACATCTAGCATGAGCAGGCCTGAGGGTATTTCATACAGCATATGTGTAAAACTGCAACACCACTGTCTCATACCTAGCTGCTGTACCTGACACACCTTCAGGCGCAAGTTGAACATGGCACACATCAACAACACAATGACCACATGCTGAGCGTAAACAACAAGTGTGTGCATGATCAAAGAAAACAAGACAGTCAAATCTGCACATTCTACATTAAGACATACATCACTGTGATTTGCACAGCACTTTCACACATTGACATGTGTACACATTTGAGAGTCCATAACAACACTGTTCGGTGTACATGCCCATCAATATCACTAGTGACATGTGAGTGAGTACATGCCAATGTACTACATGACATACACAAACATGGCATGTGTAGTCAGCAGTGTGTTAAATGTTACACTGGCATTGTGTGCACAATCATGTGCCATTAATCATGTGGCCACTGTGCACTGTTGATGACTGCCCATTGGCCATTGACACAGCATGATGTGTCCATAGGTGCTGACAAAGTGTCCCGCCACCCAAATCACGATCACTCACGTCAATGTATGGCACCCAAATCGCGGAAGCTCCCTCCTGCCACCAGCGGTGTGTCACCACTAATCCCTAGAACACAATCGCGGTAGTGAGAGATATATATGTATTGCCAAATGGCGGTTGGCATGCTCCGCCACCCAAATCACGGTCACAGGCACCAATGTATGGCACCCAAATCGCGGAAGCTCCCTCCTGCCACCAGCGGTGTGTCACCACCAATCCCTAGAACACAATCGCTGGAGTGAGAGATATATATGTATTGCCAAATGGCGGTTGGCATGCTCCGCCACCCAAATCACGGTCACAGGCACCAATGTATGGCACCCAAATCGTGGAAGCTACCGCCTGCCACCAGCTGTGTGTCACCGCCAATGCCCATGCCCTTGCAGCCAATGGGAACCGCAATCGCGGTAGCCTAATGCAATTTTGAAAATTGCGGAAGGCGTGCTCCGCCACCGCGGGGCCGGTCATTGGATGCAATTGAAAGATGCACCACCGTGGTAGCGCCCGCCTGGCCCCTGCGGTGTGTCACTGCCAATGCCCATGCCCTTACAGCCAATGGGAACCGCAATCGTGGTAGCCTAATGCAATTTTGAAAATCGCGGAAGGCGTGCTCCGCCACCGCGGGGCTGGTCATTGGATGCAATTGAAAGATGCACCACCGCGGTAGCGCCCGCCTGGCCCCTGCGGTGTGTCACCGCCAATTCCCATGCCCTTGCAGCCAATGGGAACCGCAATCGCGGTAGCCTAATGCAATTTTGAAAATCGCGGAAGGCGTGCTCCGCCACCGCGGGGCCGGTTATTGGATGCATTTGAAAAAGGCTGACCTGGCACACCAATTGCAGCAGCTTGGAACCACTGAAACTGCCCCAGGGGGCTATATATGTGGGAGAGAGCCTCACATTTCCACAGCTTCCAGAGACTGCTGCCTGAGACCCCTCACCTGCTGCTGCTGTCTCCAGGGACTGCTGCCTGAGACCCCTCACCTGCTGCTGCTGCTGTCTCCAGGGACTGCTGCCTGCCACCCCTCAACACCAACTGCTGCTGTCTCCAGGGACTGCTGCCTGCCACCCCTCAACACCAACTGCTGCTGCTGCTGTCTCCAGGGACTGCTGCCTGCCACCCCTCAACACCAACTGCTGCTGCTGCTGTCTCCAGGGACTGCTGCCTGCCACCACTCAACACCAACTGCTGCGGCTGCTGTCACCTGGCCACAGTGATGGCGAGGACTGAGAAGATCCGGGCCAGTCCCTTCACCAGCGAGGAGCTGGAGGTCCTGGTGGACGAGGTGCTCACACAGTATTCAAGGCTATATGGTGCCCCAAATGTCATGGTAAGTCTTCAACAGTGTGAGTGAGAGTGCAGGGGGGGCACACATGAAGTTGAGCTGCTGCAGTATGTGCCTGCGAGTGTGGGGTTATGTCATGCACTGCCTAGCACGCTTTCTCCAGGGGGAAGGGGTGTGTAGCCTATTTCCCACGTTTCCCTGCCTGCACATCAAGATTTGAGGGACATGTATTGTCTTGTCAGCCATACAGTGACGCAGCAAGTTGGTAATGCAGGAGTCAGGACAGCGATTGCTTGTGTGAATGGCTGTGTGGGTCCCTGTTGTCCTTCTCAGTGTGAGCCCACCTGGCCTGCACAGTCACCGCCCAAACTGACAAGGACACATCACTTTATGTACAGAGTGTTACATGTGTCTTTTTTTCTTTACTCTCCTTCAATGAGCCATCTCAGCCCTGTAGCTTGCACACAACAGGCCTTGTGAGAAGGGTGTGGGTTTGTGAGATCATGTCCCTCAATGTGACCTCCATGACACAGTGAGCCATTCACAGGGCAAGGACATTGAGGGCTGCGCAGTGTTGGACACAGTGAGTCGAACCCCCAACATATGTTGATATGTAATGTATGGTGGACAGTCAAAATAATGATTTTTAAATATCGAAGCACAGTTATATCGAGTTTTAAATATCGTAGGGACAAAATATCGAAGTCAAGAATATCTTCAACCAGAATATCGAAGTTAAGGTAAGAAATATCGATGTTGCAAATATCGATGTTAGTACTATCGATATTTATATCAGTGTTATGTATTTTAGTATGTATTTAATATGTATGTGTTCTATATTTTTTGTTAAGTATTGTACTGTTTTTTAAAATATATTTATACATTTTTTAGAATTTAGTAATTTTTTTTAAAGTAAATTTTGCGTTTTAGTACCGTAGCGGGTTGTGGGTTTATAGGGGAATAGGGTGGGAGGTAATTTAATTATAGTAAATGAAATAATAATTTTTAGGAATTATTAATTTATTTTAATTAAATTTTGTGTTTTATTTCTGTAGCGGGTTGTGGGTTTATAGGGGAATAGGGTGGGAAGTAATTTAATTTTAATTAAGTAATTATTAATTTTTAATTATTGTTATTAATAATTAATTTATTGTTAATTAATTATTAATTGGTAATTAATTATTATTAATTGATAATTGTTTTATTTTTATTAATTTATTATTGGAGTGGGTTGTGTGTTTTTAGGGGAATAGGGTGGTAAGTAAATTATTTGTAATTAAGTAATTAATTAAGAAAAATTGAGTATTGATAATTAATTTTTTGTTAATTAATTTGTAATTGGTTATTCATTTTTATTAAATATTATTTATTGGTATTGATATTTTTTTTGTTAATTAATTATTAATAGGGTATTAATTTTTATTAAATATTTATTGTTATTGATAATTAATTGTTTTGTTAATTAATTAATAATTGGTTCTTAATTTCTATTAAATATTATTTATTGGTATTGATAATTCATTTTTTTGTTAATTAATAATTAATTGGTTATTAATTTTTATTACATATTATTTATTGTTATTGACAATTTTTTTATTTAATTATTAATTGCAAATTCATTTTTATTAATTGATTAATTGAAAATTAATTTAATTGTGTGAAATTTTATGTGGAGTGTGTTGTGTGTTTATTGGGGAATAGGGTGGGAAGTATTTAGTATTATTAAAGTAATTTTTTTTTTCTACATTTATTAATAAATCATTATTTAATTACAATATTTATTTCATTTATAAGTATGTTATTTTTAACATTACGTTGTCCAACGCTTTCCTTACTGTTGCACTCACTGGAGTGGGAATAGTAATTTTTACCCCTACGCTATCCAGCGCTTTCCCTACTGTTGCACTCTCTGGAGTGGGAATAGTAATTTTTACCCCTACGCTATCCAACGCTTTCCCTACTGTTGCACTCTCTGGAGTGGGAATAGTAATTTTTACCCCTACGCTATCCAGCGCTTTCCCTACTGTTGCACTTACTGGAGTGGGAATAGTAATTTTTACCCCTACGCTATCCAGCGCTTTCCCTACTGTTGCACTCTCTAGAGTGGGAATAGTAATTTTCACCCCACGCTATCCAGCGCTTTCCCTACTGTTGCACTCACTGGAGTGGGAATAGTAATTTTTACCCCTACGCTATCCAGCGCTTTCCCTACTGTTGCACTCTCTGGAGTGGGAATAGTAATTTTTACCCCTACGCTATCCTACCCTTTCCCTACTGTTGCACTCACTGGAGTGGGAATAGTAATTTTTACCCCTACGCTAGCCAGCGCTTTCCCTACTGTTGCACTCTCTGGAGTGGGAATAGTAATTTTTAACCCTACGCTATCCAACGCTTTCTCTACTGTTGCACTATGTGGAGTAAGTATATATATTAACTTATATGTATATGTTTAATTTATTTTAACATTTGGGGCCCCATTAGGATGCCGGGCGGTAGCACCACCGCCGTGCTGTCGGATGTAAAAACCACCAGTTAACGTCCGCCCGCCGCGGCCCACACGCCCACCCAATTAGGATGTGAAAAGTCAGCCAAACACCGCCCGTAAGCCAGCGACGCCGTCCGCCATCAAAGTGCGCCCGTTCACGTAGCGGCGCGGCCCAATGGACACACATTGTCCGACGAAATCACGTACCGCCCGGCGTACAAATTACGATGCCGCAAACAAACAGCTCCCACGGCAAAGAGACACCGCACGAGAAACCAAGGCGGAAACTCGATCGCTGAGTACGGACACCAAAGAGGCGGGCCCCCGAGCATGAATCCAGCACTGCAGGCCCTCCCCATGCTCTACTTGATGCAGAACCTAGGAATCAACGCACCGCGGAGACGCAGGTAGGCAGACACACAACAAGGGCACGCAAACACCGCACACAGTGCAAGGGCGGAAGAACAGTACATGGCCCCCCCGACACCCCTGCATGTACACGACACATCCACCACTGCACCCACAAATGTCACACCGGGCAAATTGAAACAACTCGTAACAACCGGGCACACACTACCTGGGACCAGGAACTAACGTCCCCGTCACGGCCCCGCAGCGCAGCGGCGAAGACGCAGCCACACATGCGCACAACGCAGAGCCCAACGACAGCGCCATGTATGCGCCGCACACAAACAACACAGGGCACAACAAACACCACACACCAGCCCCACCCTGAACGCACATGTCACGTGACAGACCTGCCACAGTCATGTCCCCAACCGGTAATTCACTGTTGCCAACCTGACGTCACACAACTGACCCGAACATGTCAGTGATGTCACGCCAAATTAGGACACACCCATGTGTGCAAAACATGGCGAAGTACACAGCGGCGGAAATATCACCCAGCAGAATATGGACCCCGTCGGCAAAAGGTACGCCAGTACCACACAGAAACACCGATACCACCCTGCACCCAATACCAAGACATGCAATACGTAACATCAAAGATCCCGGGGACCGACAACAGGTGGCTCCAATTATAACACCCACACACAAGGCCCAATGTATAGCGGAAACGCAGCGTGCCGCCCACACACGGGAGAGGAGATAGCACTGAATGGCCTTCCATACCCACACCGAAACCACAGGTCAACCATTCAAGCAGGACAATACAGTCATTATCCCCAAAAAAGCCCAACACAGGCATGCAGAGGGAACCGTCCACTGGGCAGATAGCGCATAACACGAAAGAACATTTCGAACGGAAAAAAGAAATAATAACACTCCCCCATGTGGTTCACATGCAAGTTATCTGGAAGGAGTCAGACACCACTGACCTTGACCATTCATAGAAGCATGTGGGATGAGGGCCCGTGTCCTCCGCACAAGCTACTATAACCCAAGTCCTGCCTCCCTACGACCATTACAGAATTCCCAGCAACGTCGGAGGTTGCACACTGCAGACTGCACAGACAGCCGGAGCACGCCATCACATCGCCCTGCAGCAAAATGGCACTTGCACCACACCTACCCAACTACGCCGGACAGATGAAGGTGTACAAACATAACCTGATACAGATATTGGGATGTGAAAATCTGGCTCTGCTGAACGTAACTTACCGACTAACTTACCGCATCGCATTGTTCAGCTGCGTCATCCCCGTCTTCTACTGTCGGAGGTGTCCCTTCCACTGTCCTGTGGATTTATGTCTCTCCAACCCGGCATGTCCAATGGCGGACCTGGTACAACTGTTCAACCCCCTGGACGTCCACGACAGGATCTGTTCAGCCTATGGGGGCATGGCGTATGTGGCTGCAATCGGACCCACACTGCAATGGGACCACTGTGCCTCCACACGACGTATTCTGGATCACAGTTTCATCGAATGTCATCCAACATGTCCCATCAGGCTCCTACAAGGGACAACTTACGACCAACACCTTGACAGCCACCATCCGCTGCATTGGATGGCATCCATGTATACCACCAATGCCATGGAAGCCCTGCTGGAAGGTATCGCATACCTGACAACCTGTCAATTCATCGGACCCCGACGCAATACCCCCAATTGAACAATGATGTCCTACACCGTACCTATGCTTGGCTCCGCACGGACTTAGCAGTTACCAGTACAACAACTATACCATACAACCTGCAACTAACACCACACCATTAACAACACTGCCATGATATCGGATAATATCGGGACATGCACTCTGTTCCTCATCACATCCAGTAACTCTGCATGAACAGGGGGAGGCAGAGGCATGGGATTTGTGAATGGCAACCACATGGACAACACTGCACGTACAACTATGCCATAATATGTATCCTGCGCCCATGAACATATGCACCGGTCAGTGGACAGTAATCGTTCGGCTGTAGTATGTGAGAGCTGTCACCTCACCTCCCTCTGAACTTCCGTGCCAGGACTTTTGCATGGACAGCAAGTGAATCCCCCTACAACATGACCCCAGTGACTGTGTCATGTCCAGTAGCCACCACATTGCAACAACAAGTGGGACGCCGTTGCATGCACGTAGGCCCATGCCCTGATGACACCCCTCACGCACGTGTGTATGAGTAACTATAGCAGCAAACCTGTAACATGGAACTGAGATGTACTGTGCCCATGATGTCAAGCGGTCTGGTAGGCAAAATGTATACTGTCTGTGTCAAAGTCAGCAGCCCCACAGTAATTAGCAAATGCACATTAGCACAGCAACGGCTAAGCAGTTGTAACTCTGAAGCCCACATCCCACAGTCAACAACTAATCACATGTACCCCTACACCCTATGCTATGTGTAATCATGCTGAGTATATCCTCCACATGCATTTCGCTGCCAGTAGTGTCCACTATACTGCATCACAGAGGACATAAGTCCTAATACATGGCTTGAAGTAAATATGTGTCTCTGCTTATTCATTCCACGAGTACGAATGAGAGAGGATGAGAGTGTGTGAAGTACACGGCAGTCGTGAGATGACCATGTAGTCCACTGTCATTGGATGTCAACGCTAATGAGTAGCACAACTGTGGAAGACACACATGTGTCATGTGAAGCGGGAGTTACGCTTGGCTCAGGTGGGTGGGTGTGACGGGTAGGTGCGCACATGCAATGTTGAAACACGCTGTTTTGGGAGGATTCCGGAGCAGTACATCACCGCTCTCCTGGGAATTTGTAAAGACCACCTGTCTGGGGATGAATGTGAACTCGTGTGTGCACAACAGGCGGGCACACGATCAATGCTGCATCAGGTGTAGACGTCAGCCCACCCTCTGTGGACATGCTGGATACTGCTGTGCGTCCGCCAGGCCCTTGCCAAGGCACTCACATCCCCTGTCGACCAGGTGTATCCCCAACATTGTCCACCTGCACAGGCAATCCAGGGCACGGGATGGCAGTGGAGCATGGTGGGTGAGAGGTCATGGCGCGCTCCTCCTGGTCACATCACGCAGGCAACACACCCTCAATATGTAGTATGGCACAAGTCAAATGGAAGTAGTGGGGTGACGCACACATCACGAGCAGGAGTGACGTCACGGAAGGTGGCTCGCACCATCTCACACATTGCCTATATTCCCACACACGTTACATGCCATTGCAACAGAGAAGCCAGCGCGTGCACAAGCAGCTCCAAGCTCACCCCAGAGAGGCCAAAGAGTGAATGTGTGGGTCCATGAGCTCCAGTTGGACGCGGCCTGGGCCGCTAGGGCAGCTACAGCCTCTGTGTGTTGCAGGTGGTGTATCCGGACTGCGGAGCCTGTCATGCATTGTCAATGTTGCCCGGGTCTCGACTCGGGGCACCACGCAGGTGTATGGCGTACCGCCACTTATTATACCGCGAGGCAGACCACTTGTTCAACTGGCCCCACACATACACTCCTTGGCCTCTCTGGGGCGAGCTTGGAGCTGCTTGTGCATGCGCTGGCTTCTCAGGTGCAAACGCATATTTTGGTGAGCGAGGGGAGGCCATGAGTACAGGGTAACATATGACTGTCTGACTTCCAGTTAGTTTAAGGAATGACCCTGATGTGGTCATAAAAAGACGTGTCTCGTGTGTATTGCAACTAGTAGATAAGCCGATGAACTTCCCATGTCTTGCATGTAGCCCCGCACCTAGACCCGCACACTCGACACATATAAATGAGTACCAGCACCACATCCTTCCCATTCGTAGCACTGACTGGGTGTGACAACCATCGGACAGTCTTGTGTAGTCCACCCACGCGTACATGTGGGCCCTCCATGATACATGTCACCTGCGGCAAAGTGATGTCATGGGCAATGACGGAAGTGAGGAGAGCTGTCTGCCCCACGCACAGATGGTGCATCAGCTCAACAGACCCAGCACTGAGGGCAGCAGGGGTCACATGTGCAGGGGCAGCTGTGCCTGGTGTGAAGGCACATGCATATATACAGCACATCGTGCAATGTGTAGTCTGCCCACATCTACTGTCCATTGTCAGGCGGACCTAGCAAAATATCACAAGACAACACATCTGTGTGGGTGTACCCACTGTGACCAACACTGCACAACAATCAAGGTACTCGCCCTGTGCATGCCCCACCCCGCAACGGAGGTCACATTCAGTGCCACTAACTCACACACATCCCTATCACGAGGCATGGTGTGTCCAATCGACAGGGCTGAGTTTGCGCTTATCCGGAGGGACCTGAACAGGAGACACATGTAACCCACTAGGCAGTCTGTGATGTCACCTACTGGCATTGTGCAGTCAATGTGCAGGCCAGGCCTGCTGGGACTGAGAAGGGCAGCATGGCCCCAGCCTGACATTCACACGAGCAAAAAGTGCACTGAGACCTGCATTGCCAATTGTCTGTGTCACTGGATGTCTGACATGAAGTTGCCATGTACCACCACTCGGGAGGGACAGACATGTCAAAGCGCCCGAGAGCTCACATACCCCTGCCACCTGCAGTCAGCATGGTGAGCAGTGCATGTTTGAACCCCACAGGCTCTGACTCATAGTGCTGCGGATCAACGACATGTGTCCCCCCCACATGCACTCCCACACACACTGCAGTTGTCTCTCACACACAACTTTCGCAAGGAATAGCCATGTGCAGTGTGCGTGGAGCTCGGAATCCAGGATCTCCAGCTCCTCGCTGGTGAGTGGACCTGGACATATCCTCAGCATCATCGACGTGAAGGTGGACAGGTGGCAGCAGCAGGTGTTGTTGAGGGATGCCAGGCTGCAATCCCAGGTAGCTGTGGTAATGCCGGTCACACTCCCACACTCATATAGCCCCCTGGGGCAGGTTCAGTGGGTCCAAGCTGCTGCAATTTGTGTACCATGTCTGCCAGCTTCAATTGCAGACGATGGCCTGCTCCCAGCTGGCCCGGGACGCTTACCTCCATAGTGGAACACGCAGGGTGCAACCGCGAGGGTCATTGGAGTTGGCCGCAAGGGCCTGGCCCATGGCGGGTACAGTCCGCTGATGCCATGTGCACCACACAGTATAATGTGCGCAATGCATCTGCAGGTGTGGCCATGATTTGTGTGTGGGAGCAGGTCCACAATGGACAGGGCCACAACATGCTGTGTGCATAGGCAGTGACGGCCAGTGCCCAGCCTCCACATGTCTGTTAGCATATCATCATGTACATATTGGCATGGGATATGCATATGCACACACATGCCATCTTTCACAATGTACATCTGCCACCTGGCACGTGCAACGTTACGTGTCACTTGTGATGTGTATTGGCAATCACACAGCCGTGTTGGCATGGAGCTGTCAATGTGTACACCTGTCAATGTTTCTGGAGGTGTGATCCGTACAGTGCTGTACATAGGGTGAAGTAGGGACATCAATGACTGTCTCATATCCCCTCGTGCTACAGGTCCCACTTGTTTTGGCCGCTCATCCTGTGCCCATAGCGTTGTTGGTGTGTGCCATACTCACCCAGCCTCGGAAGCAGTGTCATGCACAGCAGCCAGTTATGTTTCCGTGGTATTGCCGCTTGCCAAATATGCAGCCTGATACCATAAGCATGCCTTACAAGTTATTAAGGCCTAAATCCCCATGTGCATGCTCATAGCAATGGTGTGTGTCACTGCCCATTGCAATTGGCAGGGGACCTGTGCAAGTGTATTGTGGCTGTGCTGTCCCTACTTGTCAGCTGTTCTGTGTTTCTATTGCTTGGTCAGTCATTTGTGTTTTGTGTATGTGGAAATGCCCTGTGGCGTGTTGCTTTCACATGTGTCCACTTCCATCTTTCCTAGGAGGATACCAAACATACATCGCCCCTACCAATTGCTGTCAGACATGGAGGATGTGGAGGTAATCCGGAAATTCCGTCTGGACCGACCCACCCTGCATCGCCTATGTGCCTTGTTGGAACCCCACCTCCGTCCTCGCAGGGTGTATCCAACTGCATTTACCCCCACGGCTAAGGTGATGTCTGCACTGCATTTCTTCGCCACTGGGTCATTCCAACACACAGTGGGCAGTGGAAGTGGGATGTCCCAGCCCATGTTCAGCATGGTGCTTCGTGATGTACTGTCAGCTATGATGCAGTACAGGAACAGGTACATCAGATTCCCCAGGGCACGTGAATTGGCGGCAGTGAAGGGTGATTTCTATGCCCTTGGACGGATCCCCCACGTTGTTGGTGCAATCGATTGCACCCATATTGGCCTTGTAGCACCACAGGCCATGGAGCACATTTATCGGAATAGGAAGCACACCCACTCCCTGAATGTGCAAGTGGTGTGCCTTGCGGACATGGTCATTTCACATGTGTGTGCGAAGTTCCCAGGATCGGCCCATGACTCGCACATCATGCGCAACAGCATCCTACCACGTCTGATGACCAATCTGCAACCGGACCGTGCTTGGATTGTTGGTGAGTATGTGTACTCGTGTAGCGTGGCTGTTGTGCGATGCTGTCTTGGGGACAGTTGGAATTGCAACTAATCTCGGTATTCCTCACACCCAGGGGACTCTGCTTATCCGAATGGGCCTTGGCTGCTCAGCCCATTACGTAATCCTCGGACCCCAGCTGATGACCGCTACAATGAGGCACATGGGAGGACCAGACGTGTGGTGGAGCGGACCTTTGGCCTCCTCAAGTCCAGGTTCAGATGCCTGGACCGCACCGAGGGCGCACTGGCGTACTCCCCACAGAAGGTGTGCCAGATAGTAGTGGCTTGCTGCATGCTGCACAATCTGGCTATTCGCAAGCAGATCCCCCTAATAGTGGATGACGGTGATCATCCAGGGCCCCAGCCTGCAGACCAGGACGGGTCCAGTGACGAGGACAGTGGAGAGGAGGAAGCTGTGAATGTGCGTCAGCAGCTCATCGCCCGCTACTTCACTTGACGGTGAGTGTCCATTTACGACGGCTGAAGTAGCTGTAGTTGTGCAGGTGTATGTGTGCTCTGTCACGGAGGCCTTTTGTTCACTGAGTGCTGTGTGTCAATGGTCCATGTCCAGGTTAGTATGCCACTGACAGTGGCTGTTGCATTGTGCCCTGTTGCTCTGTGAGATGTGTGTACATTGCTTGTAGTTGGTGACAAGTACTGTGTGATGAGTGTGTGACACACTCATTGAATGTACTCTTGTTCTGTTTTTCACCCCTAGGTCCCTACAGCCTCTCCTGTCCCATCGACATACCACGCAGCAGATGCATTTCTGCTCATGGTGGCGGTTGCACATCGTTGAATAAACACAGGGCACAAACAGCAGATTGTGATCAAGGTGTATTTATTTACAGCTGTGACATGTTATTGTGTGCAAGGTGTTGACAAAAGTGGTGCGTGCAGTGACTATGAGTTGACGGTCATGGCTGCGTGATGCTCAAGGTGTACCCATTTAGTCCTATGTCCACAGTCCAACAGACACATGCCATTCACATGGCAGTGTGGGGTAGGATCGTATTACAAGTCAATGCAGTAGGTGGTCAAGGTGGCTGGCTGACTCACTGGCGTTTGGTGCGGGCGAAGTCCTCTCTGGACACCTGTTTCCTCTTCGGACGACCCCTTCCACGTTTTGAAGGGGGGGGTGTGTTGGTGGGCTGCTGGTGGTGGCTGAAGAGTGCTCACTCTCTGTGGACGCAGGGGAACGCGATGCTGCACGACCCTGCGCCACAGCAGGTGGTGGCGGAGGTGGTGTTGCTGGCCTTGCTTGTGCCCTCAACACCACCACCAGCTGGCCCATGAGGGCCACCATTTGGCCCATATGGGCGTTCATGGCCCTCAACACCCCAAGGACCTCCCGCGTGTCGCTAGCCGACCTGGCCCATTCTCCTTGGGCCTCTTCATAGGCCCCAAGGACTCTGTCGATTTGCGGCTGGCCTTGGCTCCCAGGCACAGATGGCGTTGGCCTGACCCTGCTCCTCCTACCAGTACTGCTGCCACTGACCTGCCCACTAGCCACATTGCTCACCACGGTCCTCGTTCTGGCTCCCAGGGTGGACCCCGACGGCCGGGCCACCCCTTGCGCTGGGGCTGTGGCCAGGGATGACGTGGTGGTGGTGGTTGCGGCGGTGGTGGTGGTTGCGGCGGTGGTGGTGGCCGCAACGACCGTGGCAGCAGGGGTCTGTGACTGGTCAGCAGCCCTGGGCGATGGGTTGGTGGGTAGGAGGGGCCCTGGGGAGCAGTTGTGCCCTGCCACACCAGATGGGCCTGCTGGGTGGTCCACGTCCGAGGAGGTGTCCAGCTCCTCTACATCCGTGAGTCCGGGTCGGGGGCTTGCGGACTGGCTGTGCTGGCTGCTGTCTCCCTCTCCAGCGTCCAGCAGTTCGGCACCTGTGGGGAGAATGAGATAGGTTAATGTGTTGCACCTAGCAAAGTATGTATTGGTTGTCTGACATTCACAGTTCGTGCACTGTCGTGCACAGGTTTCCCAGAGTCGTGTGTTTGGATGTACGATGTGTGTATGCGTGGGCAAGGCGATGGAACTGTGGGATGTGAACATGTGGCATGGGACGGATTAGCAATGCCGATGGGTGTGTGTTGCTATACTCCTACATTTTGTGGTTCGGGTGTATGCGGGCTCCAGACCCATCGACGATGTTGAGGTGAAATATGCTTTTGTGGTTCAAATGGAACGCTTAGAAGCGCAGATGGGACAAGGGGGTACAGCCCCTCAATGCTTTTGAGGTGAAATGTGGTTTTGGGGTTCAAATGGAACGCTTAGTAACGCAGATGGGAAAAGGGGTACGGCCCCTCAACGCTTTTGAGGTGAAATATGGTTTTGGGGTACATACTGTGACATATGGGTGCAGAACGGGACATGTGTTTTGGCTACATGACAGTGCAGAGACAAAGGTGTGTGTATGTCTGACATCCCCAGCATATCTGCTCACTGTTATCATTTATGGACATTACACTGCAAGCATTGTAGTGAGTGAGTGATGGTTGTGTGCCACACGACGTATTGCAGATGGGCCAATTCCTTGGTGTGCGTGCTACCCTCGGCCATGTGCAGCAATGCAGTGCTCTTGGGGTGTTGACTATATTATGTATGTTGTTGATCACAGTGTGACATGCGCTTCAGTCACTGCAGGCACATTATTTGTCATGGGCAGGTATCTTTGCATAACTACTGTATGAGGGCCAGCTGTTCGGATGACATACCTTTCATGACACAGGGGCTGACAGATGAGAATGATGATATGTTGAATGTGCATTGTGTGCCTGTGTGTTTCATGGGTCCAGTGGTGTGTATGTGCATAATTGTGGTCCGCGCTGTTACTTCTAGGCAGGTTGGACTTACATGGGCGTTGTTGTACGATGTGTGGGTAACAGGCAGTAAGGACTACATGGTCAAGACTTCGATGGTGTTGCTGATGTGTGTGATGAGTGGCACGGTGCACGCCGTGTGGGTCTGTGCTCCAGTGGGACTTGTGCATGCAGACGTGGCTCCTTAGGTGTTGCTGTGTTTGTGATGGGTCATGTGGGGTATGACTCTGTAATACATGTCCGTGTGCACATTGGTGACATGATTGTGACAGGGAGCAGTGCTGCGTGTTCCCCTGCTACGTGACATGTCCCATGTGTTAGTCGTAATACAGTCCTCATGCCTACAGACACCCCGCCCTGTACAGTTTTCCACCTACAGGTTGTTTTTGAGTGCGCAATGCTATGGATGCCACATGGTTATGGGAGGGGGGTGCTCCATGTTGCTGGTCTGTGGGAGTGGGGGCGGTGTTGTGAGTTGTGGTGCTGGCTTACCACCCACAGAAACCCCTCCATGTAGGGTGAGATATCTACCTGTCGGCTGAAGGTGTGCACTGCAGTGGCTGACACATGGGTGTGGGGTGTGCTCCACCTTGCTGCGCTGTCGGACTGGGGCCTGGTGTGTGTTGTACTTCAGCTGTCCCCCCTCCCACCCACTGACTTTGTGTTCCGGCTACTTACCTGTTACTTGTCGGTTACTGCAGCTATGGCTGACACATGGGTGTGGGTGTGGTGAGTGCACCTTCTGGCACTTTTGGAGTACAAGGGGACCTGGTGGGAGTTGCGGTGCTGGCTGACTGTACACATGTCTCCATGGTTTTGTTAGTTGGTCGTTTTGGGCTGAGTGTGTGGTAGTGTCTGTTGCATGTGTGAGTGATGTCTTGTGTATTGTGTACTGGACATGGGGGTGTTTGTCCCTCGGAGCTATGGCATAGTGGTAGTGCATGTGAGTACATAGCAGTGTGCTGGTATACATTTGTTTGTACTTACCAGCCTCCACTCCCCCTGGTATTCCGGTGAGACTCTCCGGATGTATGATGCCTCGCACCTTCTCCTCCCACGCCTTGAAGCTCTTGAAAAGCGCGGGATTACCTCCGCCAGTCCTGTCAGCCAGCTGCTGATTCTTGGCCTCCTTCTTCTTGACCTCCCTTTTCATATCGTGCCACCTCTTGGTGATTTCGCCTCGGTTGCGTGGCATGTTCCCTACTGCATTGACCTGGTCTACGATCCTGCTCCACATCCGATTTCTGGTGGCTACTGTTGTCTGTTGGACCTGGTTGCCAAAGATTTGTGGGTGCACCTTGATGATCTCGTCGACCATGACTGTCAGCTCAGTTGAAGTGAACTTTGGCATTCTGTGTGCTGCCATGGTGTGTGGTTTGGTGTTTGTGGTGCTGGTGCGGTGTGTGTGTGTGGTGTGTGATGTGCAGGTCGTTTGTGGTGCTGGTGTTTGGTGGTGCTGGTGGGTGTGATGGGTGCGTATCTGTGGTGTGCTGCTGTCCTTGCTGTGTCGCTGTGTTCTCTCCTCTCTTCTTGGCTTTGTAGTGTTGCAAGGGATTGTGGTCTGTGAAGGGGCTGCTTTTGTGCTTACCTATGTGGGTGTGTCATGATGGTCTGTTGTTTTCAGGTGTGTTGTGGCTGGTGTTCTGGGATTAGTAGTTTATTTGTTTGTCCAGGGGGGTGTTTTCGGGATGTGTACTGTGTTTGTGCGTGGCTTGCTGTGTGGACTTGTTGGCCATGTTGTGTGTGTTTGTTTGGGTCCGCGGATGGTTTCTGTGCAGGGACGTGGCCGCCAGGGCTTCCGCCGTGTCCATTTCCATCTCTGTTGTTTACGATGGCGGGCGGTGTATTTATGTAATTACCGCGCTCATGTCGGAGCGATCCTAATTTCACGGGCGGTGTCTAGATCGTCAGGGCGGGCGGTTTTTGGTTGTCGTGCGTATTTGCGTCCGTGGCGGACGGGTGGACTTAGAATCGGACATGATCGGGCGGTATTTTTGGGTTTTTTTCCGCCGCGGGCGGTGTTCGCTTCGCGGCATCGTAATTGCTCGGTCGGTATTCAGACGGTGTAGGCGGGCGGATTTTTACCGCTATGGTGGATGGCGGATTTTTTACCGCCCGGTATCGTAATGGACACCTTAATGTATTAGTTATTATTTTTAAATATCTTTTAATATTTTTAACTATATTTCTTTTAATTATATGTATTATTTACTTAATTTTACATTATTATTAAAACATTTTAAAAAACGATATTTTTAACTTTGATATTTTTGACAACTATATATTTTTTCGATATTTTTGTACTTACCTTTATGTAGATTGGACTTCGATATTTTTGACTTCTATATTTCTGTGTCGATATTTTTGCAGGTCGATTTTCTGTCCGTCGATATTCTGTCATACATTCGTAATGTATGTCTTGCTCTACCTAACGATGGACAGTAGATGTGGGCAGACTAGACATGGCTTCATGTGCTGGCATCCTGCATGTGTATGAGATGGGCAGGTACTGTGTCCACCCTCACACCTGCATGCATTTACGTGTTGTTCTCCCATGCTGATGTACCATGTGAGATGCATTCTTGTCTCTGTGAGACATATCTGTGGATTTGGTATGAGTCAGTATCAAGCCACTGTACTGAGAGATATTGGTACATAACACTGTGTCACTGATGTTTTCCCCCTCTTGTCTCACATGCCTGCAGCTCAAAGTACACCAGCGTAAGGCCGTGTGGAGGGCCATTGCATGAAAGGTGCGGGCTCTGGGTGTCTCATACCGACGGCGCACCCACTGCCACAAGAGGTGGGATGACATCTGCCGGCTGAGCAAGAACGTGGCGGAGATGACACTGGGTCTGCTCCCTCGGACTGGCAGGTTGGTGCGGTGCAGCATGACACCACTGATGGCCCGCATCTTGGCCGTGACACAGCCTGAGCTGGATGCACGTTTGAAGGAGCATCAGCAGCAAGCTAGGGGTGAGTATTCTGGGAAGGGTGACTTTGGCTGTGATTGGCTGCATGTGTTCACAGCCTGGGACAGCGCTGGGCTATGTGATGTTGGTAGTGTGATGCAGTGGCTTGTGAGTGGCCTCTGTGCTGGGTGCAGCTGTAATGCATTTGCCCTACCTGTACTTCCTAGTGTGATTTGAGTACTGAGCATTGACATTGCATTCTGAGTCGTGGGCATCAGGTATCGTCTGCATTGGGGTACCCTGGGAAATCACATGGAAGGGAACGGCAGTGTGCCTAATCTGAGTGTGCTCTCATCAATGCGTGCATTGCCTAACCTCAGATTTGTGAGGCTTAGACAACTGACGCCAATGTGCTACAGTACTTGTGCCCCACAGTACAACATGGTGGATGGCATGAGCTCATGGCCATTGTGGACTGTTATGTTGGAGTCTGTATCTGTGTTGTCCCCTTCTGCTCCATCCAGATATGACAGTGGCAACATGTGGTGGGGTTCATCCTTGCCCACATCAGGGCCCTATGTGTGCTCAGAGCTATTTGTGTGTCTTGTTGAACGGAGCCACCGGCAGGATATTGTGCTGTGTGGTCATCACATGGCTCACTTATGCCTGGTTTTCTTGTTTACACGCACTGTTCGAGTTCAAAATTGAGGGTGCACAATGTCATAGCACAGGGTGGTGTGCAACATGTAGATTTCTTCATCTTCAGTGATGCTTTGCTTGCATATGTTTGTTCTGTTGATGCCAATGAACTAACCCGCCATCTCTCTCATGCAGCATCTCCCGTGGGCACGGAAGGACAGGGGACGGACACCAGTGGTGAGGCGTCAAGCACAACAGCTGCACACGAGCACAGTGACACAGATGTGACCAGCGCCTCGGAGGGGGACAGGAGTCTGCTGGAGGAATCACAGCCAGAGACGCAAAGCTCAACGTCATCTGACGCCAGCGGTGACGCATCCATGTTGGCGGGCACAGGGGATGGGGACTCTGCCTCCTCTTCCACCACACAGCGTACAGTGCCCACCCTCCCAGCTACTTCCACTGATGCTGCCCGTGTTCGCACCAGTAAGCAGGGAAGAGTGTCTTTCACCCCAGGCACCGCTGCCCCTTCCCCTGTCCCCCCTGCTGCCATCAGTGCTGAGTCTGTGGACCTTTTGCACCAACTGTGTGTGGGCCAGACAGCTCTCCTCAAAGCCTTCATAGACCACGACAAAAAGTTGGCACAGGTGGTTGCTTTCATGGAGGGCATACATTCAGACGTGGGTGGGCTACACCGGACTGTACAGTCTTTGTCCTCCGCAGTGACGGCAGCACTTCAACTGGCACAATCTCGCAGTCCAGCTCCAGTCCCTTTGTCCACCCCTGTGCCAGTGGCCACATCGGACGATAGTGACCACGCACAACAGACCTCAAGGTCAAGATACAGCACACACAGCACACAGCAGCAACAGCCCAAGCGGTCCAGGGCGCAGACACCATCCCCACAGAAAACTAAAGCCACCCCAGAGCGCAAAGACATAAGCCCGTCAGGCGACACCAAGGGCCACAAAGCCAAGAAGCAGACCTCAGGGTCACATGCCTCAGAGGCATCCCCAGCCAAGGACTCTCCTGTCCCAAAAGCGTCTCGCAAGCACAAGCAGACAGTTTCCGTGGCCGCTGAGAAGGTGGTGCCTGTTAAAAGTACACATAAGAAGGGCTCCTAAGCAGATTCACCCACAACCTCAACTCCCCTCCAAAGCCCTGTGAAGCAGGGAAATGCGGGCACTGTAGGGGGAAAACCTGGTAAACAGGGGATGGAGGGGCAAAGGCAAG
Source organism: Calotriton arnoldi (assembly GCA_963921515.1). Classification (NCBI taxonomy): domain Eukaryota; kingdom Metazoa; phylum Chordata; class Amphibia; order Caudata; family Salamandridae; genus Calotriton; species Calotriton arnoldi. Next base: position 136,503 of record CAWUFW010018600.1, read on the forward strand.
GCCAGGCCAAGCAAACAGCTGGATCCAGCATGTCCCCAGAGGGAGGGCCACCGTCTGCACCTGATGCAGCTTTGGTGGTGAGTGTGCCTGTTGTGGCCACCCCACCTCCCACTCCTACCAAGACCACACTTCCATTTCGAATCCCCAAGAAGTGGAAAGGTACCCCTCCACATTCTCCCTCCCACACTGTGTCTCATGGCAGCATATCTCCGCCTCCACGGGCCACCACACCACCCGGTCCAAGCAGCCCTCCGGCTCCCAAAGCCACTGATGCCTCAAGCTCAGCTGGTCTGCTCTCTCCCATGTCCAGTCCTCCAACTGGCCCCGACACTCAGCCAGCTCCCAGTCAGACTGACAGACAAGTCTGAGGCTAAATCCCCCTCACACACCTGTCTCTCCCACAGCGGTGCCTGTACTGCCCATTGTTATCCCTCTAGCTGTGTTGCTGCCCATGACTGTGTACAGTCTCACACATTCCCTGTGCAGCTTCTCATGTACCTACTCTGCTGTTTGGACTGGCCACTGGCCTTGCTGTACATTGCTGTGTTTGCCCATTCCTGTGCAGCTTCTCATGTACCTACTCTGCTGTTTGGACTGGCCACTGGCCTTGCTCTTGGCTACTTTTTATGCCTATCTGTGACATTTGTAATAAAGACAGTTGTTCCTGTTGTCTGCTTTGTCAGTCTCCTTGCTGAATAAAGGGTTTTCTGTGGGGTATGGTTTAATGTGACACATGCTCTGTATGCCACTTTAACGTTGCCAGTTTCTAGTTTCACTATTTCAGAGTTTGGCTGAGGTGAGAGGCACTTCAGTTCTACTTGACTCTGAGGCTTGGGGGTGCACTGATGGTTGTTTGTGATGATCTACTGTTATCCTAATGATTCTATGTTCAGGTTTGCTAAATTGTGCACATGTCATGTTAGGATGCACTACCAGCACAGAGTGGGATTCTATCCACAGAATTGCAGGCAGGCTGGCCAGGGTCATCATGTATGTGTGATCTTACTTTATGTGTGCCCAGCAGTGTAGGTGTATAGTCATCTTGTGATGGTCAGTCATCCTAGTCACATGGGTTACTTTCAATGTGTGCACTTGGGTGGTCAGGAAGTGTGCAGTGTGGAGGGGTGACTTTGTTGTGGGTGTTGATGTGTGTGTGCACCTGCAATGTCAACTACACACATGTGTCACCCAGGAGTAGGGTGCCTGTTTGTGTAATTGTTCAGCCCTGTGATTGTGATTGTGTGCACATGTGTGTGTTGTATGTTGTGCACTGTGCAGTGTGTTGGTGTGTCCTTGCAGTTCTGGCTGACTCCTACTTGTTGTTTTTGGCAATTGTGAGTATGCAGAATATGTGACTGTCAAGTCAGTGTTGTGTTTTGTTGATCATCCATGTGTCTTGATGCTGTTTGTACTCACTGTGCATCCCTGCTCAGCCACACTGACATTGTGGGTGTGTTTTCTCATGCATTGCTGTCACATGGGGCTTTATTGCCTCCAGTATGGCATGTGGTGTGTGGTGTCATACCATCCCCTATCTGTGCTTCAGATGCCTACCCATTGTGAGTCTACAATCCATCTATTTGTGTATGGTACACTCCTGCCATGTCCAATACTGACGTACACACCACTTCACTTTCATGTCAGCTGTCCCCTTGGTTTGCCTGTGTGTGTGCCTCCCCATCACTTCATTTGTAACACTGTGCTTTGTGGTGCAGATCTTTGCACAGGACCAATGTGCCACTCAGGACATTTTCCCTATTGGTTATATGTTATTTTCTTGTACTGTTTAGCAGTCATGGTTGCTCATATGCAGTTCAACTGTTTGTGCTGCACAGTCCTCTGGTCAAGTTGTTTCCACTTTGGTGTCCCAGACTTGTGCATCTGTGGGTGTTGGGTTAGGTGTATGTGTGTTTGCTGAGGTACTGCTTCACTTCCTGAGTGTGATGTTGTCAGTGTGCTGTTTTGATTGTTGTTGTGGGTGTTCATGGTGTGTCACTCATGTCTGTGTGGGACTGGTATGTTTGGTGTGCACACACTGCTTGGTGTGCATGCAGTGCTGTGGGTGTATGTTGCCTTGTCCTTGCCTGGTGTGCATCCCCTGATGTCCTGCTATGTTAGCAATTTGATTTATTGCCATGTGCTTCTGTTGTATGTTTGATGTGGCTGTGTGCAGTGTTTGGGCTGTGTTGTCTCTTGCAGATGACAGATGCTCTGTGTGTGGTGTTCTATTTGCATGTCAGTGTGTGTATTTTGTTGGTGTGGTGTGTTTCATTCAGATGTGTGTTGCCAGTGTGGTGTGCCTTACTTGTGTGTCTGTCACATGTACTTAGGTCTATTCTAGTTCCTGTGCTTGTGTTAGGTGCATCCTTGTTGTTTTCTCCTCTCATATCTGAGCTGTCTCTTGTCAGTCTTGTGCATGTGCAGGCACGTGGTACACTGTGACATCATGTTGACTTGATGGGTGGTGTGGTATGTCTGTCTGTGTGTCATTGTAGGCCCATTTCTCCCAGTTTGTGTCCATGATTGTTTTGTGATGGTGCACTTCTTGTCTGTGTTGTGGTATGTTGTCTGTGCATTGTTCCTGACTGATGGGGTTGTGCACTCTTGTTCTGTCTATGCTCCCATTGCCTTTCCACAGTTTGGCTGCACAGTTCATGTCTGGTCTTGTTGTGCTTCTGTGTGTGTTTTAGTTGAGTTAATTGTTTGGCTGCTGTTTTCGTGCAGACATTGGTTCTGGCATCCCTGTGTGTGTGTGATGTTTGTGGGTGCCCCCAGGGAGTGTGATTGTTTGTCTGTGTATTGACTGAACTTTATTGACACCCTTATGTGTGTCTGGCACTGGTGTTGTGTGCTGCAGGTGTGATGGGGGGGTATGTGTGAAGATTCCTACTTGTGTTTGACAGTCATGGAGTGTGTCAATGGGCCCTGTGTGTTGTGCTGCTGACATGCTCCTGTCAAGTAGTTGGATACATATGTGTGGCTGTTCACTGTTTGACTTCAGGGCCTTTCTTTCATCCCTGTGCCTATCCATGGGTTGCCTTGCTGTATCCCTGAGTTGTTGCACTGAGGTGACTGTGGTTTGACTTCACTCACTGTGCCAGCCATGTGTGATTTGATGGGCTGAGGGTGTTCTTATATATTCCTTGTCTTGCATGTGATGTACACATGCTTGGTAGTTAGCTCCTTGGCCTTCCAGTTGTGGGCACCTCACTTTAGCTTTCCTATATGTTGTACTCCATTGCTGCTGGCATGTGGTCTGTGTATGTGGCTGTGTGTCAGTGTGGGGTATGTCTGTGTGACTTGGCAGGCTATGTGTCCAGTGGAGTGATTGTTCATTTTCTGTGTGTGTGTGCATTTTCTGCTTGGACTCAGTTTTCTTGCCATGTGTGTGGTGTTGTTGTGGTGTGTGGGTTGCCCTGGCCCTGTGCTTCTGTGCTGTGTGTTCCTCTGCAGCCACTCCTGCTGTGGCTGTCTCCCTAGTTGTTTGGTGTGTGGTGCAGGGTGTGGGTTCACCTGGCTTGTTGTTGTGCATGGGGGAGCACAGGAGGGGCACAGGGCATGTCCCTTGAGGAGGGGGGGGCCTGGTGTGTGGAGGGTGGAGGTGTGGCCCTGTGGTCTTTGTGCACTACCCATGCCTGGCGCTGGCCCTGCCTTCTGCATTGTGCGCATGTTTTCCCACATTTTCACCGCTGCGGTGACGTGACCGGAACATTACTTCATGGTCGCGGTGGATGGGTGACCTGGATGCGGAGCGGTGATTTGGTGACAGGTAGGACATGTGTGGGTACACTTGTGGATGTGTTCCTGTCCCCACCAGGGTGTCTGGTGTGGACAGGAACCCTAGATCAGCCCATGCGTTGTGTGTTGTGGTTGTGTGCGGAGTTGTATTGTTGCGTACCTGCGGCGTCGTCCGCGACGGGCCATGATTTGCTGGTGATGTATCAGGTACAGCGCCGGGAAGACGTGCAAAGCTGGGTCCATTGCGCTCGGGACCGGGCGGTTGGGACCGGGTGGTTGGGACCGGGGATCAGGTTTAGCGCTCCGCTATGATGCTTCTGCCGTCTCTGGTTGGCCGATTTCACCGCTGCGGTGCGACTGGCTGTTTGGGGCATCCTGATTTGTACGGCGGTCAGGACGTCATTCCGCACGGCGGTGAGTCTCCATTGGCTCCCACCGCCGCGGTGGCGGGCGCACTTTGATGGCGGTTAGCGTCGCACCGTGCCGGACGGGAAATGGGCTACGTTTGGCTATCCTAATATGGCGGGCGTGAGGTCCGCTGCCGGCGTGCGGAAAAAAGCATTTTCCACCATTGCCAGCACCGCAGTGGTGCCTCCGCCCGCCATCGTAATAGGTCCCTTAGTACTGCCGACGTACTGGAGACCACAAGGGCATTCCAGCACGTAGACTGTAAAATCACTGTTGCAGGTGATTGCTTTTGAAATGGACCTAGTCCATATATATATATATACATAAACCTGTAAGATAAATATAAAAATAAATTATATATATAATAAAATAAAATATTAAAATAAATATTTATCTTTAAAACAACATTTTACATTACATTAACTGAAACAGTAGGGAAAATGTTGGATAGCGTAGGGGATAAAATTACTATTCCCACTCCAGGGAGTGCAACAGTAGGGAAAGTGTTGTTTAGCGGAGAGGAATAATTTACTATTCCCACTCCAGCAAGTGCAACAGTAGGGAAAGTGTTGGATAGCGGAGGGGAATAATTTACTATTCCCACTCCACGGAGTGCAACTGTAGGGAAAGTGTTGTATAGCAGAGGGGAATAATTTACTATTCCCTCTCCAGCAAGTGCAACAGTAGGGAAAGTCTTGGATAGCAAAGGGGAATAATTTACTATTCCCACTCCAGCAAGTGCAACAGTAGGGAAAGTGTTGGATAGCGGAGGGGAATAATTTACTATTCCCACTCCACGGAGTGCAACAGTAGGGAAAGTGTTGGATAGCGTAGGGGATAAAATTACTATTCCCACTCCAACGAATGCAACAGTAGGGAAAGTGTTGGATAGCAGAGGGGAATAATTTACTATTCCCACTCCAGTAATTGTAACAGTAGGGAAAGTGTTGGATAGCGGATGGGAATAATTTACTATTCCCACTCCAGGGAGTGCAACAGTAGGGAAAGTGTTTGATAGCGGAGGGGAATAATTTACTATTCTAACTCCAGGGAGTGCAACAGTAGGGAAAGTATTGGATAGCGGAGGGGATAAAATTTCTATTCCCACTCCAACAATTGCAACAGTAGGAAAAGGGTTGGATAGCGGAGGGGAATAATTTACTATTCCCACTCCAGCAAGTGCAACAGTAGTGAAAGTGTTGGATAGCGGAGGGGAGTAATTTACTATTCCCACTCCACAGAGTGCAACAGTAAAGAAAGTGTTGGATAGCGTAGGGGATAAAATTACTATTCCCACTCCAACGAGTGCAACAGTAGGGAAATTATTGGATAGCGGAGGGGATAAAATTACTATTCCCACTCCAACAAGTGCAACAGTAGGGAAACTGTTGGATAGCGGAGGGGAATAATTTACTATTCCCACTCCACAAGGTGCAACAGTAGGGATAGTGTTGGATAGTGGAGGGGATAAAATTACTATTCCCACTCCAACAATTGCAACAGTAGGGAAAGTGTTGGATAGCGGAGGTGAATAATTTACTATTCCCACTCCAGCAAAATAATAAACATTAATTAGCAAATACGTAAATAATAAAAAATAATTTACCTCAATACCCTATAAATAACACCACCACTATTGCAAAACATGACACAATTAACATAATTGCCTAACAATTAATTAATTAACTAATAACAATGAACAATAAAATTAAAAACAATGAGTAATAAATTAATTCATACTATTAAGACTATAAAATAACAATAATTAAATATTATATAAAAAATTACATTAATTTTTAATTACTTCCACACAACTCGCTCATAAAAAATTAACACAATTTACATATCCACCAATTAATTATTAATTATTAATAATTAATAACCAATTAATAATTAATAAATAAAAAGTTATTTAACACAATTAACAATATGGAATATTGAAATCACAAATATTAATTAATAAAAATTATTAATTAATGAGTTATAATTAAATTACTTCCCACCCTACTCCCTATAAACCCACAACCCGCTCTTAAAAAATAACACAATTAAGATATTTACCAATTATTATTAATAATTAATATCTAATAAATAACTAATTAATAACAAAATAGTTAACACAATTAACAATAGAAAATATTAAATACATAAATATTAATTAATAAAATTATTAATTAATTAATTATAATTAAATTACTTCCCACCCTACTCCCCTATAAACCCACAACCCGCTCCTAAAAAATGACACAATTAACATATTTACCAATTAATAATTAATAATTAATAACCAATTAATAACTAATTAATAACAAATTAATTAACACAATTAACAATATAAATTCTTAAATACAAAAATATTAATTAATTAAAATTACTAATTAATTAATTTTTATTAAATTACTTCCCACCCTATTCCCCTGTAAACCCACAACCCACTACGGAACTAAAACGCAATATTTAATTTCTTAAAAAATTAATAATTTCTAAAAATGTATTAATAAATATATTATAATTAAATTACTTCCCACCCTATTCCCCTATAAACCCACAACCCGCTCCTAAAAAAATAACACAATTAACATATTTACCAATTAATTATTGATAATTAACCAATTAATAACTAATTAATAACAAATTAATTAACACAATTAACAATATAAATTATTAAATACAAAAATATTAATCAATTAAAATGATTAATTAAATAAGTTTAATTAAATTACTTCCCACCCTATTCCCCTATAAACCCACAACCCGCTACGGAACTAAAACGCAATATTTAGGGGCCGATTTCGATCTCGGTCGGAGGCGCACCCAATACCATTCGGTCGGGAAAAAAGCCATGCGAAAGCCTGTTTCCCGACCGATCCGTACAGCACACCGAACGAGCAAGTACGATGCGCACAACAGCAAAGAATCCGGCCGAGCCGTACTCACCCAAACCAGGTCCTGTTCTCCGACCGAGGCGAATCCGGAAACGCCGAATCTAGTCGCACGGAAGGAAAAATGCAGCCCCGTCCGGCCGGACAAGTACGATGCGCTTTCCGTACGCGCCGAACCTGTCGCTACGCACGGCACGTCAAAGCATCCGGGAGAGGCGCACATAAGCTCCGATTCGCGCCACAACACGATCCACGGCTCCGAGACGAACACGGCAGCGACGAGGACGACGCGAAGCGACGAGGACGAGGCGAAGCGACGAGGACGACGCGAAGCGACGAGGACGACGCGAAGCAACGAGAAGGACGAACGACACGAACCAACCATGAATCCCTTCGTCCCGATCTTACCAATATTCTACATTTACTACCGGAACAGGCACGGACGCGTACGGCGCAGAAGGTAAGCCAGACACCAACCACAAAACACATACAACACGTACACGACACATCACACACACACACAGGGATGCAGAATATACTTGCAACAGCAGCACCATAGGGGCGGGATGCCCATCACCAATGCCACATATGCACACAGGGGCCTGAATGCGCACCACCACCCCTACCCAGGGGTGGCATGATGCCTACCACCACTACCACCCTCACCCAGGGGGGGCAGGATGCCTACCACTACTACCACCCTTAGCCAGGGGGGCAGGATGCTTACCACTACTACCACCCTCACCCAGGGGGGGCAGGATGCCTACCACTACTACCACCCTTAGCCAGGGGGGCAGGATGCTTACCACTACTACCACCCTCACCCAGGGGGGGCAGGATGCCCACCACTACTACCACCCTCACCCAGGGGGGCAGGATGCCCACCACTACTACCACCCTCACCCAGGGGGGGCAGGATGCCTACCACTACTACCACCCTTAGCCAGGGGGGGGCAGGATGCTTACCACTACTACCACCCTTAGCCAGGGGGGGCTAGATGCCTACCACTAGTACCACCCTCACCCAGGGGGGCAGGATGCCTACCACTGCTACCACCCTTAGCCAGGGGGCAGGATGCCCACCACTACTACCACCCTCACCCAGGGGGCAGGATGCCCACCACTACTACCACCCTCACCCAGGGGGGCAGGATGCCTACCACTACTACCACCCTTAGCCAGGGGGGCTGGATGCCTACCACTAGTACCACCCTCACCCAGGGGGGCAGGATGCCTACCACTACTACCACCCTTAGCCAGGGGGGCAGGATGCCTACCACTACTACCACCCTTAGCCAGGGGGCAGGATGCTTACCACTACTACCACCCTCACCCAGGGGGGCAGGATGCCTACCACTACTACCACCCTTAGCCAGGGGGCAGGATGCTTACCACTACTACCACCCTTAGCCAGGGGGGCTGGATGCCTACCACTAGTACCACACTCACCCAGGGGGGCAGGATGCCTACCACTACTACCACCCTTAGCCAGGGGGGCAGGATGCCTACCACTACTACCACCCTCACCCAGGGGGGCAGGATGCCCACCACTACTACCACCCTCACCCAGGGGGGGCAGGATGCCTACCACTACTACCACCCTTAGCCAGGGGGGCAGGATGCTTACCACTACTACCACCCTTAGCCAGGGGGGGCTGGATGCCTACCACTAGTACCACCCTCACCCAGGGGGGGCAGGATGCCTACCACTACTACCACCCTTAGCCAGGGGGGGCAGGATGCCTACCACTACTACCACCCTCACCCAGGGGGGCAGGATGCCCACCACTACTACCACCCTCACCCAGGGGGGGCAGGATGCCTACCACTACTACCACCCTTAGCCAGGGGGCAGGATGCTTACCACTACTACCACCCTCAGCCAGGGGGGCAGGATGCCCACCACTACTACCACCCTCACCCAGGGGGCAGGATGCCCACCACTACTACCACCCTCACCCAGGGGGGCAGGATGCCTACCACTACTACCACCCTTAGCCAGGGGGGCAGGATGCTTACCACTACTACCACCCTTAGCCAGGGGGGCTAGATGCCTACCACTAGTACCACCCTCACCCAGGGGGGCAGGATGCCTACCACTACTACCACCCTTAGCCAGGGGGGCAGGATGCCTACCACTACTACCACCCTTAGCCAGGGGGCAGGATGCTTACCACTACTACCACCCTTAGCCAGGGGGCTGGATGCCTACCACTAGTACCACCCTCACCCAGGGGGGCAGGATGCCTACCACTACTACCACCCTTAGCCAGGGGGCAGGATGCCCACCACTACTACCACCCTCACCCAGGGGGCAGGATGCCCACCACTACTACCACCCTCACCCGGGGGGCAGGATGCCTACCACTACTACCACCCTTAGCCAGGGGGGCAGGATGCCTACCACTACTACCACCCTTAGCCAGGGGGCAGGATGCTTACCACTACTACCACCCTCACCCAGGGGGGCAGGATGCCTACCACTACTACCACCCTTAGCCAGGGGGCAGGATGCTTACCACTACTACCACCCTCAGCCAGGGGGGCAGGATGCCCACCACTACTACCACCCTTAGCCAGGGGGCAGGATGCCCACCACTACTACCACCCTCACCCAGGGGGCAGGATGCCCACCACTACTACCACCCTCACCCAGGGGGCAGGATGCCTACCACTACTACCACCCTTAGCCAGGGGGGCAGGATGCCTACCACTACTACCACCCTTAGCCAGGGGGCAGGATGCTTACCACTACTACCACCCTCACCCAGGGGGGGCAGGATGCCTACCACTACTACCACCCTTAGCCAGGGGGGCAGGATGCTTACCACTACTACCACCCTCAGCCAGGGGGGGCAGGATGCCCACCACTACTACCACCCTCACCCAGGGGGGCAGGATGCCCACCACTACTACCACCCTCACCCAGGGGGGGCAGGATGCCTACCACTACTACCACCCTTAGCCAGGGGGGGCAGGATGCCTACCACTACTACCACCCTTAGCCAGGGGGGCAGGATGCTTACCACTACTACCACCCTCACCCAGGGGGGCAGGATGCCTACCACTACTACCACCCTTAGCCAGGGGGCAGGATGCTTACCACTACTACCACCCTTAGCCAGGGGGGCTGGATGCCTACCACTAGTACCACCCTCACCCAGGGGGGCAGGATGCCTACCACTACTACCACCCTTAGCCAGGGGGGCAGGATGCCTACCACTACTACCACCCTCACCCAGGGGGCAGGATGCCCACCACTACTACCACCCTCAGCCAGGGGGGCAGGATGCCCACCACTACTATCACCCTCACCCAGGGGGCAGGATGCCTACCACCACTACCACCCCCACCCATAGGATGGACAATGCATGACACAACCAGCACACCACAACCTAGGGAATGCAAGAAGAAGACATCCCCCAACACCATGACAAGCGTGTGTAGACTGTGTCAAATGCCTACAACACCGAACATGACTTCTAACATACAATGTGACCCCCTAGCACATGTGCCACACAAATATGTGTGTGGCACACACAACGCAAGCAGGCCATGACCATTGTGGCAATGGGGTCCAAACCCCCATCATCACAGTGACCAAAAGGCAAGTGTGGGGTCCATAGCTGCAGCACATTTTGAACATTGTGGCAATGGGGTCCAAACCCCCATCATCACAGTGACCAAAAGGCAAGTGTGGGGTCCATAGCTGCAGCACATCTTGAACATTGTGGCAATGGGGTCCAAACCCCCATCATCACAGTGACCAAAAGGCAAGTGTGGGGTCCATAGCTGCAGCACATTTTGAACATTGTGGCAATGGGGTCCAAACCCCCATCATCACAGTGACCAAAAGGCAAGTGTTGACAAAGTGAGAGGTGCAACTGCCAAACTGCTTGGATGATTCCTGGTCACAGAACAACAAACACATCAGTGGCAAAGTAGTGTATGTGTCCCATTGCAACATAAATTGGGGGAGCCAAATCCTGCAGTGCAAATAAGACATAACTCTGGCCATGTGCAGACAAACAACACCCATGGGGGCTGACACCGTCAACAATCATCAATGACCCAATGACAGAAGTGACCATCCGAATGCAGACCCACATATTTGCACCAATGGGCACACACATGCAGATACCCTGTGGAGACTGCAGATGTGAGGCGAACAGATACCATACCATGGCAGCAATGGGACACACAATCAACAATTAGCAACAAATGAGGGCTCCCGTCCCATCAGCCTGGTCATGGAAGTGCCAACGGAATCATCAGCACAGATCCAACACACTTGTATAGCAATGTTGCACTGACAACACAGATGAGTCCTTCCCCATTGATGCCCAAACCTGCATGTTCACTGGAGATGGCCACACGGTCAGGGAAGTAGATGAATAGAACAATGGCAGGCACAACAGATGTGCAGGGGTGGAAGCCACAGATGTGAAGTTGCCAATCTAAGTAGGAAATCTCATTGCCAAATACTGAACACATGACACCCTCAGATGCTGCTATGGATGACATGGATACACCACAGGATAGGACACATAACCCCTGGACCACATGGGTTCCTGCACAGTAACACTTCATAATCATGAGACCAAATATCACCATCACTGCAGCAAGGGCATTGTTAGCATCATCAACATCATGTACATCAGAAGCAAAAGCACTAGAGAACAGAAAGTTGCTTTATTAAGCATATGTGGCATTAAAAGTAGAAGTCCGGTAGAACATAAACAAAGGCCAATGGCCAGTCCATCAACAAAGTCACAAGTGGGTGACAGTGGCAGATGCCACCCTACACATGCCTGCACAAAACCAGGGACAATCCACTAGGAGGGGCAACTGGGGGGGTAGGCCAGGCACCGCAGGGACAGGATCAGGGCTCACCAGGAGGAAGCAGGGAAGGGGTGGTGGGTGCTGGAGAGCCACTGACAACTGCAGTGGAGGTGTCTGACATGGTGTGTGCCGGCACAACTGGGGGCATGGCTCAGATGTTGTGGGTGCCGGCACGACTGCAGTGGACCCTGCAGATGGAGTGGACAGGTCCGCCACTGCAGTGCCCAAGTCAGACAGGGTGGTAGTGGACTCCACTGCAGTGCCTACCACCAGGGGAGGAGAATGGGGAACAGGCAAGTTGGGCTGGACAGAGGGGGAGGACACCCTCACCACATCAGTGGCACAGACAAGCGCAGCGGGGGTGTGGTGCCGGGAGAGCAAGTGGCAGGGGAGAAGGCCGGAGCCTCTTGGGGATGGTATATCTGTGGGTGGGGGAACCTGGGGCAGGGTGTGGCGGGGGCACCTGTGGAGTGGGGGCCTGAGGGATGGAGGAAGGTGACCTGGTGCTTGAGCTGCAGGGCGGCGGCGGGGTCTTGCTCTTACCACTCCGAGGGGACTTGCGGGTGGGGGCCTCAGTCTGTCTGCGCCTGGGGGAGGGTGTCCGGGGGCGAGGGGCACTCTGCTCCGTGTGGGGGCTTCCTCTTCCCCCTGGATGCTGGGGCAGCTGGATCGGAGGGGAAGAGGCCGAGGTCACTGAGGAAGAGGCGCTGGGTCTTTGGGGTTGCAGGTGAGGCAAGGGAGGTTGCTTTGGAGGGAGAGGCAACTGAGGACTGTGCAGTGCCCGTGGATGCGTGTGTGTGTACCAGGGCCCCATCCCCTGTGAGTCTGGTTTCAGTCCCCTGACTGTGCGTGCGTGTGCGTTTAGTTTGTGGCGTGTGTGTCTGTGTGCTGGATGTGTGTGTGCTGGTGTGTGCCTGTGCCGGTGTGTGTGTGCTTGGGACGGGCAAGGTGCTGGGGAGTGTGGATGGAGCAGAGGCAGGAGGGGTGAGGGACTGTCTGAGGAGGGACACTGCTGCCGTCAGGGAGGAGTCCATGGACCTGTTGCCCCTCTGTAGGTCAGACATGCCCGATGAGATGCCCTCCATGAACGACACCAGCTGAGTCAACAGTGCGGTGTGCGCATGGAGGACACTCAGCATGGCTGTCTGCCCTACATGGAGCTGGCGAAGGAGGTACACAGACTCCTCACTCAGGGCAGCAGGGGACACAGGGGCAGGGGGTGCGGTGCCTGGGCCAAAGGAGACACGCTCCCGAACATGGGAGCCTCCATGGACCTTGGGAATGGGAGCCGATGGGAGGGCGGTGGTGGTGCTGGTGGTGGCGGGGACAGCAACACTAGCTGGGGTGTGGTGGCTGCTGACACCCGCCTCCACAAGGGAGTCATCCTCCGAGTTGCTCTGGTCCTCAGCTGAGGTGGATGGTGCTGAGGATTCCTCGGTGTGGCTCCCCTCGCCCTCCGTGCCACTGGGTCCCTCCGACCACTCCTCGGCTGCTGACCCAGTCTGGCTCTCTGGCTCCTCCTGGTCCGTGGAGCTGTCCCCTTCCGTGGCCGTGGATGTATCTGCAAACAATGGGGAAACAGACAGACATCAGTCACCTGCACCAAACGCACACACCACTGTGAGCACAGCACATCACAGAGCAAGCCCTGGCATCATTAGTTGTACATTGCTAAAAGTGCCCTAACTGAACAGGAGAAGCCAATTGTCAGTCTGATGCCAAGCATGGCACTCACATCCCACATGGCCTTGCACCCATCTGTCTGGTGTCTGTTGGATTGCAACACCCCAGTGTGGACACATGCACCAAGTACACAGTAGTTGGACAGTGCAGAGGACACGGTGTGGACACATCACAGCTCTTGCCACTGAGTGAGTACAGGTTTCCGGATGAAAGGGATGCCCAGAGTCAAATAGGAAATGCATGTGATGCATACCAGCGACAGACACCATGATGCACCCATGTCCTGATAGCCAGCGCCACTATGGTGTGCATGTAGCACATGTCACTCCCCTGCAGGACCACAAATAAGTTGACACATGCCATGGCAGAGGCATGACTGCTAAGTCATACATCACTGTCTCAGTGATGTATGACTTGGCAGCCAGACAACAACACTATGCACTGTGTCACAATAGTAGGTCATGGGGAATGCAAGTCCTGGAGCTGCACAAGTGCACATGTACATCCCCCACACAACACATCATCTCAACCCTCATCTGTCCAGGTCACACCTATTGGACATATGGGAGACCTGTGACACTACCCTCTGAACCTGAGCCCCTCACAATTTGCTGTGAATGGGGAACAGCTGCCTGAACATCACATTCGCATACCCCAGTCTGCACGGGCAGCTGATCAAACACCTATGTGACACACAAGTATCATCTCCTATGGTCACATCTCCAGGGGCATGCTGAGCCCCTAACAAGAAACACCCCAGCAGTCCTGGCAACTAATCCACAGCACACTGACACAGAGGCAGACACCGGAGGGGTCAAATCACTGTGCACAATGTGTCAGCTGATACACGGGAGTGGGAGTACAGAGTGCATTGCATGGCCTGGAGTAGGCATGACTGTCCTGCTCCACATGAATGAGGGATGTGCCCTGGACAGTGGATAGCTGGCTATGTATGTGTGACACACGTAATCTGCACACTCCTGGGGCACAAACATTGTTCCCACCCGCTGCATGGGCGTGTGCCACATACCCCAGGCACATGTGGTGGCTCAGCTCAGCAAGTGGACCGCATATCAAAGCAACACGCAGATCACATGTCCAAACACAGGCGTTGTGTGAACAATGGACCCACCCATGATGCCCACAACAGAGTTAGGGAAACAGATGCTGTCCCCCACCTTTAGTGAAGCAAACTGCAAGGACACAGTCCCAAGTGACACAATTCCCTGACTGTAAGGGCCACACCTGGGTATCAGATGAGCAGTGGGCAGTGCACAATAGAGGGACATGGCTCCTGGACAACAAGACTGCTGCACTGTGGCAGTTGAACCAGGCCAGAGGAGGGCACAAAGCATGTAATACAGAGTTCACAGTGCAGTCTTTGACTCACCCCCTCCTTGCTGCTGTCTGGCCTTCAGCTGCCCATCCAGGTCTGGAAACACCACCGCCAGGATCTGGAGCATGTGGGGGTCAGGGTCCGTGTTCCGCCCCTCCTGCGAGGAGGCGACAGCTTCAGCTGGACCCGTGCAATCCTCCGGGTCCAGCCCCGAAGGTCCTGCCACCTCTTCTGGCAGTTGCGGATCCGGCACTTGTAGACCCCCATGGACCGGACAGCCCGGACGATGTCCTTCCAGATTTCCTGCTTCCGATGGGCATTAACCTGTCAGGATGACAAAGTGAAAAGGCCATTACCACACATGCAACATATCCGTGCATGACACAGTTGTATATACATGTCTCAATCACAGGGGCACATGATGTACACAGGCAGTGCAAAGCTGCCCATGGACAGTTTGCCAGACGTCACTACATGGTATCATTGCATGGGAAGTAAAACCATGTTCAAATGCACTGTCACTGCACCATACCTGTCCAGTGCATGTCACTACACACTATGGGGGCGACAACTACTCAGTGAGCCTGCTAGCCAGTGGCGTGCAGACTTTCAGCCTTGCTAGTCAGACAATATGCACATTCAGAAAGGCAGTGCACAGAACACTCACCTGCTCCCCTGGTGTCCCATACAGCTTGCTGTACTGTGGAAGTAGGCTGTCCAGCAGGGCCTGGTTCTCTTCAAGGCTGAAGGCTGGGGCTCTCTCCACAGTACGTGCCATTGCAGGGTCCAGAGGGGCAGAGACAGCAGCAGTGCAGTGGCAGATGTCGTCCTGGAGCATGTAGTGCAGGCAAGTGGGCTCTCAGGGGAACAGCCAGCAATATATATGTGCTGGAGAGGCAGATACTGTCCCTTGTGTCCAAAGTGATAGGTCCAAGTCGTTTGCATCTTCTGAATCTGGCCAATCCATGGAATAGCAGCACCAAAACACGCCCACAGCATCCTTCAAATCTTCAACTTCATGACATACATGATCTTGCAACATTGTTGTGGGTGACCAACTGATTTTCCAGCAACCGACTCGTTCGAAATTCGAAAACGCGTCCGTTGCCAGGCAAGCCCATTGTCAATGGGTGCGCACCGATCGGTCCATTGCGGTACAACGCGCCCAGGGGTACAACGCGTACCCGCACACATTGAAAGCAATGGGCCGGCCGGAGGCACCGATCGGTCCATTGCTGTTCAACGCGCACAGGGGTACAACGCGTACCCGCACACATTGAAAGCAATGGGCCGGCCGGAGGCACCGATCGGTCCATTGCAGTTCAACGCGCACAGGGGTACAACGCGTACCCGCACACATTGAAAGCAATGGGCCGGCCGGAGGCACCGATCGGTCCATTGCAGTTCAACGCGCACAGGGGTACAACGCGTACCCGCACACATTGAAAGCAATGGGCCGGCCGGAGGCACCGATCGGTCCATTGCAGTTCAACGCGCACAGGGGTACAACGCGTACCCGCACACATTGAAAGCGATGGGCCGGCCGGAGGCACCGATCGGTCCATTGCGGTACAACGTGCACAGGGGTACAACGCTGTACCCGCACACATTGAAAGCAATGGGCCGGCCGGAGGCACCGATCGGTCCATTGCTGTTCAACGCGCACAGGGGTACAACGCGTACCCGCACACATTGAAAGCAATGGGCCGGCCGGAGGCACCGATTGGTCCATTGCTGTTCAACGCGCACAGGGGTACAACGCGTACCCGCACACATTGAAAGCAATGGGCCGGCCGGAGGCACCGATCGGTCCATTGCTGTTCAACGCATCACTGTACATGTGACTGGCATATGTCAGCATGCCTGTCTCAGATGGACATATGCCAGCCACAGATAGCTCCCAGGGAGTGAGGGGCACACCTACATCACGACAGCCTGTCCAAACTTTATCATAAGGCATGTAAGGCTGCATTTCCTATTGTGTGTATGTTGGTGTACATGTTGTCCTGTGGGTGTCACCTGTGGGCAGCCACCCCCAGGCTGTGCACGTGTTCATGGGGACAGGATCCTGGGTGTTACGTGTACGTGACCACTGTGATGTGCAACTGTTCATATCTGTGCATGTGCCATGGTCACATTTCACAGTGGTGTATGTGTATGTCATGTCACATACCCCGTGAGTCCCATGTGGGACGGTATGTTTGAGCCAGGGTGTCCCAGTGGCACAATAGTGATGGTCCTCCACAGTCTTTGTGCATGTGGTGTTTACAATGTCTCTGATTTCATGTGCACAATGGGAGACAGTCTCCACATCCACGTTGTGTGTGCATGGACTCTGATGTTGTGCATGTGTGTCACAGACGTCCATGTCTGTCCTGCCGTGGCAAGTGGGGCCACTACCTGTGAGGGTCATGGTTGTTTTGCTGTGGTGTATACATGATACTCCATGTAATGCCAGTGTCCATGTGGCATTACAGGGTCCCTGGGAATGTACCTGTCGTTGAGCTGTGGTGCCTGGGGCACATCTGTCCTCACATGTCCCTGTGGGGGTTATTGTGACACGGCAGCAGGAGATGGGAACTGTGACACGGCCTCATGATATCCAATGGGCCAACCTGGGACTAATTGATGCCACCTGTTGGACCGTGTTGACAGATGTTGGCCATGTATGTACCATACATGTCCTTCCGGTACTGCACACTTCATGTAGTTGTGCCTCATAATGATGTATGTTGGGATCTTTAGTGTGTTCAATGCCGCATATGTGGGGTGACTGACAATCTTGCTTACTTCTCCTCTGCACTGCAGGGCTCCTGCTGTCCATCGGCCATTCCCAGACCTGGCAACGATGGTGGAACGGGACAGCATCCGACGGTACCGCTTCACCAGGCAGCTGATTGAGGATTTGGCAGTGCAGTTGTCCCCACATTTGCAGCCTGGCCGGCCGTATCCTACAGCGCTGACCCCCAAGGTGAAGGTGATGGCAGCCCTACACTTCTTTGCCACTGGTACCTTCCAACATACTGTGGTGACTGCTGGTGGGATGTCACAGACCATGTTCAGCCATGTGCTCCGCGATGTTTTGGCGGCAATGTTGCTCTTCCTGAACCGGTACATCTATTTCCCTAGACTGCGACGACTCACTGACGTGAAGAGTGACTTTTATGCCCTGGGGAGGATGCCGCATGTCATTGGCTCCATTGATGGGACACATGTGGCTTTGGTACCACCACAGGCCCAGGAGCAGGCCTACAGGAACCGCAAGCACTACCACTCGGTCAATGCACTGGTGGTGTGTCTTGCAGACATGACCATCACACACGTGTGTGCCCGTTTCCCTGGTTCAGCACACGATGCCTTTGTGATGAGGAGTAGTCGCATCCCCAGGATGATGGCACAGATGCAGAACCAGCGTGCCTGGCTTGTCGGTGTGTACTGACTTTGTGCCATTGTGTGTGATCTGATCTGTAGTATTCCGCCCACTTTTCCAAGTCAGCTAATGTGCACTTGTCTGTCCGTAGGTGACTCGGGATACCCCAACATGCCGTGGTTGCTGACACCCCTCAGGAACCCTGTGACACCTGCCCAGATGCGCTACAATGAGGCACATGGTCGGACCAGGAGAGTGATTGAGCGGACCTTTGGTCTCCTGAAGAGCCGCTTCCGCTGCCTGGACAAGACCGGAGGGTCCCTCCCATATGCCCCTGCGAAAGTGTGCAAGATTATCATCGTCTGCTGCATGCTCCACAACCTGGCAGTGCGGAAGGAGTTGCCTCTCATCCAGGATGACAATGACCAACATCCGCCACCTGTGGAGGATCCTGGCCTGGACCACGATGCCAGTGACGATGATGATGATGATGATGGTGATGGTGATGTCCGCACACAGCTCATCACCAACTTCTTTAGCTGAATGTGAGTATCCTGAGGTGTCATGTCAATGATGTGAGTTGGCATGATGTGTGGGTGGTGCTCTGGTGCTGTGGGAGTGTGTCCATGGGCCACTTGACTGGATGTGTGTTGCGATGTGTGGTGACAGGTGGGCTGTACTCCCCAACAGTGTTGACATGCTAACTTGGTTCTGGGTGGGTATCTTGTAACATGTATTGTGCATGTGTTTTGCTGTTCTGTCCTGTACTCCATTGCTTTTGACTGTGTGTCATTTCTGTCCTTCACAGGGTACTTTCAGATTCGTTTGGTCAACTGTGTCCACCGACGACGTGATTGCACATCCAGGCTGGTAGCTGTTGTGTCCCTACAGGTGATGTGCGCCACACCCATGGACTTCCTTCCGTTTACAGTTGTTGACTGTGTGCCCGCTGCCAGGTGGGGTTACCTTGCATCTGTAGTGGTTACGGCATGTTGCAACTGTGTAATAAACCTGTGCTTCACTTTGTGATGTGCGTTGTCTGTGGTCACACATTTGACTGCCATTTGCTTACTGCACCTGTGGGCTACTTGACTACAACTGGGAATGGGTGTGGTGTCTGTGCATTGCACCGTCTTCCCTGGCAACATCAGTGTAGGCAATGAGTCAGATGGCCTAGGTGTGTATGTGTCGTGTAGCCCTGGTGGTGTGTCTCCCTCATGTGTGTCACGTTTCCTGTACTCACATGCCTGTGTTGTCCTTGCTGTTGCAGTTCGCATACACAGTGTAATTTTGCAGTTCATCATCCCCATAACAGCACCCACGTTGGAATCACGACAGAGGCAAGTATGGTGTATTAGTGTGTTTATTGTGATACATTTGTGTTAATAGTGCATAGGATGGGTTGTGCTGTACATGAATCTTGCAATCCCAAGTTTCTAGGTGAATTGAAAGTCCGGGTAGACAGGATCCCCAGTATCGGGGCCACAGTTGTCTGACACATTGGTCCAACTTGTACTCCCCATGCAATGTGTGGGAGTAGTGTTGCCGTCAACAGGGTGAACAGTCTGTGCACAAAGGCGAACATCCAGAACAGGTTCAGGCTTCCTGGGAGTTGCGCTTGGCCATCGGCCTCTCACTTTTCCCTCCTCGGACGACCCCTCTTCTTGGAGGGGGCCCTCAAGTGCAGGCTGCTGCGGTGCAGGGGACTCTCCGCCAGAGTCCTCCTCCCTCCCTGTGGCAGTTGCAGTTTGTTCGGCACCAGATGTTGTTGGCACACAGGGAGGTGTGGACTGGTTGCTGTTCATCTGGCGGAGGCATTGTAAAATGTCCCTGTGCACCGCCGTCATCTCATGCAGTGCATCCCACTTGGACTCCACGCGGGACATGTGTGAGTCCACACGGGACATGTGTGACTCCACGTGGGACATGTGGGAGTCCAAGCGGGCATGATGGGCAGCCTGCTGCTGTTTAATGTCTCTGAGGAGTCCCACTACCTGGCTGAGCTCTCCGGTGCTGGACTGGTACGCATCAGCTATGCGTACCAGTTGTGGGTCATCATGCACACCAGCAACGTCTGCAAGCAGCGACCTCTGTCTCCCACCCCTCCCACCACCCCTGCTGACATGTGCAGTGTGTGCAGTGGCACGCACAGATAACCCTGGTCCACCTTGGGGGTTGGTGGTGGTGGTGTCCATGGCCCCAGGTTGGTCCAGGGTCACTGTGCTGGTGTTGCTCCTTATTCTGTCCATGTCGGCAGGGATGGTATTCGTGGTGACAGTCGTTGGAGGGGTGGGTGCAGGGGGTGCAGCTGGTGGTCCTGCTGGTGCTGCAGCTGGTGGTCCTGCTGGTGCTGCATGTTGACTTGCACCGGATGTGCCAGGTTGTTCTTCATCGTCCGAGGAGGACAGAGGCTGTACGACGCCAGTGAGCTCGGCATCCTCTTGAGCCTGGGACTGGGACTCCTCAGCGTCTGCTGCTGTGTCCCCATCATCACCTGTTTTTGGGAGACACAAACAATGTATGTCATGTTTCTGCAGGCATCAATGGTTGACACACATGACAGTTGTGACTGTGCCTCTGGGTGCGGGCCTGTACATTGCATTGTCCTGAGTCGTCACAGTCAGGGGTTGATATTGGTGTGGCACATTGTCCTGCATTATTTGGGCATTTCTATGTATTTTCTGGGGTGTGAACATGGTCTGCATTGGTTGTGTTTGGTTGACAGCCGGCCCTCCTTCCCACCCACCCAGCCAGTCAGTTATCCCACCATGGAACGTGCTTGCGTTGCAGGGAGTGTAAGTTGTCTCTCAGGATGTCAGTCAGTGGTGTCCTGCTGTTTGTTGGTGCACAGTTGCCAGCAGGGCCTTGTGCTCCCCACAGCAGTAGCCAGTGTCAGCCATCTTGTGAGTCCTTCTCCACTCCCTGTGATGTGAGCATGGTTCAGGGTGGTGTTGATGGGACAGTTGTGGGGGTGAGCCAATATCAGTGACTACGACTCCCATCATGCCATTGCCTCCACCCCCTTCCCAGCATGCCCATGCTTCCTTCCTTTTGACTCTGCTTCCCTGTGGGGTGGGCTGGCTGTGCTGACAGGATGGCTGGGAGTGTTGTCCTGGCAGTTGTTTGGCTAAGAGTCCCAAGAGTGTCCCTGTGCTTCACACAACATAACCCAGGGTGGTGGTTCTTTGTGGGATCTTGTGTTAGGATGGAGGGCATTGCATTCTACCAGGTGGGTACTGTGGAGTTTGTGTTGGGGGGGTGTGAGGGGAGGTGCTTGTGACTATGGTCAGTGCTGCAAGTCCCCCTTCCCACCCAGCCAGCCAGATATCCCACCATGGAACGTGCTTGCATTGCAGGGAGTGGAAGTTGTCTCTCAGGATGTCAGTCAGTGGTGTCCTGCTGTTTGTTGGTGCACAGTTGCCAGCAGGGCCTTGTGCTCCCCACAGCAGTAGCCAGTGTCAGCCATCTTGTGAGTCCTTCTCCACTCCCTGTGATGTGAGCATGGTTCAGGGTGGTGTTGATGGGACAGTTGTGGGGGTGAGCCAATATCTGTGACTACGACTCCCATCATGCCATTGCCTCCTCCCCCTTCCCAGCATGCCCATGCTTCCTTCCTTTTGACTGTGCTTCCCTGTGGGGTGGGCTGGCTGTGCTGACAGGATGGCTGGGAGTGTTGTCCTGGCAGTTGTTTGGCTAAGAGTCCCAAGAGTGTCCCTGTGCTTCACACAACATAACCCAGGGTGGTGGTTCTTTGTGGGATCTTGTGTTAGGATGCGAGGGCATTGCATTCTACCAGGTGGGTACTGTGGAGTTTGTGTTGGGGTGTGTGTGAGGGAGGTGCTTGTGACTATGGTCAGTGCTGCAAGTCCTCCTTCCCACCCAGCCAGCCAGCCAGTTATCCCACCATGGAACGTGCTTGCATTGCAGGGAGTGGAAGTTGTCTCTCAGGATGTCAGTCAGTGGTGTCCTGCTGTTTGTTGGTGCACAGTTGCCAGCAGGGCCTTGTGCTCCCCACAGCAGTAGCCAGTGTCAGCCATCTTGTGAGTCCTTCTCCACTTCCTGTGATGTGAGCATGGTTCAGGGTGGTGTTGATGGGACAGTTGTGGGGGTGAGCTAATGTCTGTGACTACGACTCCCATCATGCCATTGCCTCCACCCCACTTCCCAGCATTCCCATACTTACTTGCTTTTGTGTGGAGTTCAGTGTGTGTGGGTGTGAGAGCAATGGCAAGATGGCTGACAGTGGTGTCCTGCTGTTGGTTGGTGTGCAGTACCCAGCATGCCCTTGTGCTCCCCACGACACAGCAACAGTGTCAGACATCTTTGATGGGCCTTTCCACTCTCTGTGGGATGTGCATGCGTGAGTGTGAGCTTGCTGGGCCATGTGGTGGGGGATGTAGAGCTGTGATCTACGACTCCCATCATGCTATTGCCTCCTCCCCCTTCCCAGCATCGCCCATGCTTCCTTCCTTTTGACTCTGCTTCCCTGTGGGGTGGGCTGGCTGTGCTGACAGGATGGCTGGGAGTGTTGTCCTGGCAGTTGTTTGGCTAGGAAGTCCCAAGAGTGTCCCTGTGCTTCACACAACATAACCCAGGGTGGTGGTGCTTTGTGGGATCTTGTGTTAGGATGGGGGCATTGCATTCTACCAGGTGGGTTCTGTGGAGTTTGTGTTGGGGTGTGTGTGAGGGGAGGTGCTTGTGACTATGGTCAGTGCTGCAAGTCCCCCTTCCCACCCAGCTAGCCAGATATCCCACCATGGAACGTGCTTGCATTGCAGGGAGTGTAAGTTGTCTCTCAGGATGTCAGTCAGTGGTGTCCTGCTGTTTGTTGGTGCACAGTTGCCAGCAGGGCCTTGTGCTCCCCACAGCAGTAGCCAGTGTCAGCCATCTTGTGAGTCCTTCTCCACTTCCTGTGATGTGAGCATGGTTCAGGGTGGTGTTGATGGGACAGTTGTGGGGGTGACCAATATCAGTGACTACGACTCCCATCATGCTATTGCCTCCACCCCCTTCCCAGCATGCCCATGCTTCCTTCCTTTTGACTCTGCTTCCCTGTGGGGTGGGCTGGCTGTGCTGACAGGATGGCTGGGAGTGTTGTCCTGGCAGTTGTTTGGCTGAGAGTCCCAAGAGTGTCCCTGTGCTTCACACAACATAACCCAGGGTGGTGGTTCTTTGTGGGATCTTGTGTTAGGATGGAGGGCATTGCATTCTACCAGGTGGGTACTGTGGAGTTTGTGTTGGGGGGGTGTGAGGGGAGGTGCTTGTGACTATGGTCAGTGCTGCAAGTCCCCCTTCCCACCCAGCCAGCCAGATATCCCACCATGGAACGTGCTTGCATTGCAGGGAGTGGAAGTTGTCTCTCAGGATGTCAGTCAGTGGTGTCCTGCTGTTTGTTGGTGCACAGTTGCCAGCAGGGCCTTGTGCTCCCCACAGCAGTAGCCAGTGTCAGCCATCTTGTGAGTCCTTCTCCACTCCCTGTGATGTGAGCATGGTTCATGGTGGTGTTGATGGGACAGTTGTGGGGGTGACCAATATGTGTGACTGCGACTCCCATGATGCTATTGGCTACACTGACTTGGCCAGCATGCACAGAATTCCTTCCTTTGAGTGGTCTTCACTGTGTGTTGGTGTTGTTGTGGTGGCTACATGTGTGGATGTGTTTGTTAGTTCTATTTGTGCCACTGCCTAGCTGTAGTTGTGGTTGTGTTTGTACATGTGTTGGCACAGTTGGATGTGACTTTTTGATGGCATGTGTTGTGTTTATCTGACTGACATACACATTTTGGGATGATTCTGTTCTGGTTGCTGTGTAATTGCTATGAGTGCATGGTTTGACTCTCCCTTGACAGTGATGTGTGTGTGTTTTGTGGCAGTATATTGTGTACATTTGTTGTGTACTCACCAGGCTCTGGGATGTCCTCTAGTCCATACAAGCTCACTGGCGGAAGGATGGCCCGCACCTTCTCCTCCCAGGGCCTGAGGTATATTGGCTTGGCAGGAGGGCCACTGCCGGTGTGTTGGCTGTTGATGTCAGTCTTGCTTCAGCAGTTTCGTACCCTCCTGCGCACGTCATACCACCTGTTCTGGATGTCGGTCTTTGTGCGCCGACATGGTGATTGGGCGTTCACCCTGTTGATGATCCTCTCCCACATCTTGGTTTTCTGCGACATGGGGGTCTGTTTGACCAATGTGCCAAACAGCTGTGGCTCTACCCTGAGGATCTCGTCTCACTAGGACTTCCAATTCACAATCTAGGAACTTGTGATTCTTCTTGGGGGCATGGTGATGGGTGGTGATGGTGAGTGATGTGTGTGTTGGTGTGCAGGTGAGGGTGTGTGAGTGTGTGTTTTGCTGGGTGTATGTGAGGTAGGTATTTGTTGGTGTGCTGATGGTGTGTGGCTTGTGTGAGGGATGAGCTGTGGGTGTGTGGTTGCTTTCTCTTGGGTGCTGGCAGTGGAATGGCATTTGCAAAGGCTCATGGTAGTGATTTGTGTCCTTTATATAGGTGGAGTTGTGGGTGTGTCTTTGTTCTCTGTCCCCACCCCCCAGTATTTATTGGCTTGGTAATTGCTTGTTTGGCCTTTTTTGGGTGATTTTTCCTTTGTGCTGTTTGTGTATGTTGGAAACGTTCTTGTGACCGAGTCGGACCCTGCATTGGTCTCGTACGGTGTTCTCCGTTTCGTTCACGCTGTGTTTGTGCAGTTTTCTATGCTGCATACGCGTCGGTCGCGGTGTATTGTGTTGCTTCGGCTCGGTTTTGTATGCGTGTCGGTCGTGACGGCTTGTCCTCCGTCCGACTCGCTCGTGGTTTTCGCGCCTTGCATCGTACTTTGCGGATTGGAGTTCAGCGTGTACGTTTCGGTCGGATTTGTTCCGGGTGCGTGTCGGTCGGTTGGATTCGCGTGTTTTTCCGGCCGGATTGCTGTTTTCCATGCGGCTCGGTCGGTCGACTTTGTTTTCGTACGTGTCGGTCGGATTTTTCGCGCCTTGCATCGTACTTGGCGTGTCGTGCGCCACGGGTACGTGTCGGTCGGTATTTTTTCCGGATCCGAGTCGGTCGGTACTTTTTCCGGCCCGAATCGGAATCGACCCCACTGTCTATAGCTGGACCTAAAAAAGTAGTATGAAACTGGATTAATTCTACTACTAATAAGAATGATAACAATAGAGTTATCCAATATTCCGAGAGGTTTCAAGGGTTTACAGCATGTTGA
Source organism: Calotriton arnoldi (assembly GCA_963921515.1). NCBI lineage: Eukaryota > Metazoa > Chordata > Amphibia > Caudata > Salamandridae > Calotriton > Calotriton arnoldi. Next base: position 161,976 of record CAWUFW010018600.1, read on the forward strand.
TGGCTGGCCCACGAGTGTCTGTGTAGAAGCATTTTAATGTCACCTGATATGATTTTGTATATTAGTTTTCTTTTGTGGTTTGTTTCAGGTCAGTGACTATTGGGATTACAGAGTTGTAACTATAAGAACTGGAGGATGAGTAACTTGGAAAATAAACCTTTGATTGGGGAAAAGCAGAGTGACTGAATTAGAAGAGGATGAAGCAAACGATATATATTGCACCAACAGCATAATAGATGCCAATTTTGAGATGTCTGATATCGGCGGAAAATCCACAGAACATATACACCATTTGCACCAACCTGGGCTGGAAATTCAGCTGAAACCCAAAACCAAATCCATTATGACACGGGAATAAAAACACCATGTTAATAACAGAAGCTCCACTCCGGAAGATTGCCCAAGATGCTGATGCATTATTGGCTGAACAGAACAGGAAGGTGGAAGAATCAAAGAGAGTTCTGGGATGAACTGTGTAGTATTCAGCTAACTGAAGAGACATACTACATGAAATGCAACGATACCTGCAGGTTCAGTCCCAAACAGTGGCAGGGGTGTGCACCCTGAATATGGAATCCGAATATTGAGGTATGCAAATATTGAGGACAAAATAACGAATTCAAAATATCGAAAGGTAAGTAAATATATATTTACCATACTTAACTTCACATGCATGCATATACTATTTTTATATATATATATATATATATATATATATATATATATATATATATATATATATATATATATATATATATATATATATATATATATATATATATATATATATATATATATATAGCACCCGTCATCCAAGAGTTCGGCAGGTATCGTGGCATGTGTTGGACTGTAGTAATGGAATCTGCCAGAACCACTGCAGCCCCGTAAATAGAATGTGCCTGCTGATAAGAATTCAGGACATGACTACATGTAAAGGGACATGTCACTCAGACAAGAACCTTCAGGTACAGGACTACGAAGGGGAAGATAGCGGTCGACGAGGGGCATATCATGTCATGTAAACTGCTCCCGACTTACAGCACACAGTGGCATTAAAACGTCATAAGCGTGTCATGAAAAATGTAACATTCTTTCCCATTATGTGAATGAAGGGTTACTAAAATGTGTTGCCATCATGCAGGTGGCGCAAGAATATGTGATCAAGGCTCACCAAACACACGTTAAGATGGCAGCATTGCGAGCTGAGGAAACTGTATCCAACTGATGGTCCTTCCTTGATGGCCACTGTGTAGGGGGCCGTACAATCTAAATCAAATACAGGCATGAAAGTGATTGGCGTCACTATGGGCATTTGAAAAAGGCTGGAATAGCCGAAACGCGTCATGCTGAGTGACCGAAATGGCATGTTTTAACATACAGAGTGGAATAAATGCTGTTTTTAACCCCGTGAGTGCTCCGGTTGTCCCTGGAGGAAGGGACTGTTGTTTGGTAATATATATATATATATATATATATATATATATATATATATATATATATATATATATATATATATATATATATATATATATATATATTCAAGGCATGTAGATGTGGAGTTAGGAAGAGTAAATCTATACTTCCCTATATGCACTTGCCTTTCAATATTTTGCCCCTCAATATTCTGTCCATGATATTCTTGTATGTTGACATCCTTGGGCTTGATAGTCAGTAGTACAACCAGTGGCAGCAGGTCATGGACAACACCTAATGCCAGTACACATGGAACAGCATGCAGCACGTAAGGATGGGTTGGAGCAGGATTTGAACAGTATGTGAAAATCTTGTAACGCAAATGCAGGCCATCTCCATTTGGATGCCCAAGATATGCTTAGTGTAAATCTCACATTGTACATCATATGCGTATTTCACACGTTGCAATATACATCTGTTCCCACATATTAGCCATACACAATGGCATCAACACAAACATCATGAAACATACATAGCCATTGGGGAAACTGTGACATAGAATGAAGAAAATGTATATAATGGGCTGTCTCATAAAATATATTTTATCAGAAATATGACAAAAAATTTGCAAAATTGTCAATTCAGGTATTGAGGAAGGTAGTCAAACAGTAGGGGCCTTCTTAGGCTCCTGGTTAGACTGCTGTGATGGACTTCTCTTTGGCATTAAATCCTCCTCCATCCTTGCCTCCAGGTCCTGTGGAATCAGGCTCCTCACCTCAATGCCTTGATGGCGGAAAGCGTTTCCCATTTGGAATTGTACTCGCTGGCTTCTGATAACGTCCAGGGTCATTTTAAAAATTGTATTATTGTCAAGCGTTTCATCTATGTCTCATTGGTTGGTTGAATACTTACCTGTTAGGGCCTGACTCTCCTCTGGCTAGTCTTCCTTGAGGTGTCTCAGTTTCATAAGGCCAGAACTTGATGACATGCTTTTTCTAACGTGTGCGCCATTTCTGTGGAACCCACTACCGTTAGAAATAAAAAAAATACATTCTCATTGTCAGCTCAGAAAGAAAATCAAAACCAGGTGTCCACTCAAATTAAGTTAGTCAGAAGTCTTCTTCGCAATCCTTAGTGCCAAGAGACCAAGTGGGAGTTAAATGTCATTTAACATAACACCAAAGAGAGTGTCCTATGGGCAGGGCCATTGAGATTATGCGGCAGGAAAGTACCAAATTATGCAGCGGGGTTGACTAAATTAAGAAGCAAGAACAGGCAAATTATGTGGCATAATGCAGCATAGTTTTTCATAGTTTTACTTCATTATTTTGTGATTTTTACATATGGTGATGGCCAAGATTTCACATCATTAGTACCAGTTTAACAACCAAATACAGAAATAAACAACTGAACAATGACCAGTTATCCTTTGCGAAAGGCCTTTCACTGCACAGGAACACGTCACAACATTTTTTGTTTCTTTTAATCCGTTTGAGCTAGAAACAACTTTTTTGTTAAAATCTGCAGGTTATGCAGCAGATGATGGATTATGTGGCAAATGCAGCAAATCTATAATTATGCAAAAAAAAAAAGCTGCAGCTGCAGAATCCCATAATTCCAGTGGCCCTGCCTATGGGGTAGTATATAGAAGAATATATATTCAACTCACCAAAGGTGAACTCATTAGTACATGACTGTCCACAGAAGAATATCACTGACCTTCAACATACAACAGGCTGAACTTGGGCCCTATGACCAGGCAAAAGAGTTTCAGACAAAGAGATTGTATTTATTGCACAAATATGAATGTATGTATATATCAGATGACCAAATATTATGCATGCACAGAGTAGATATAGTGAAAATAGTTGCTATTGCAAGGGAGCAAAAGTATATTCTGTAGCCATGGATTGTATGATGTAATGGTGGATCTAATTAAAAGGCCTCTCAGGGTAGGATCCAGCAAAAAGTAACTTTAATGAAAATATCTCAGTAGGACATAAAAGTATACTATTAATTATCCTAGGAGTCAGACGTTTTTCTTGCGTTGATCAATCATTATTATATTTGTTATTTAGGAAGGGGTGGGAGCACACTGCTTCACCTCCCAGCACAGTTCGCCCCTTAGCATTATGGTAAATGCAGTTCATGTTACATGCTTACTTGATTATTTCCTGGAGTATTCCACCAAAGTTGGTGCAGGTTAGTGCTGTAAATCTCTAGACACGTGTTTCTGGATATAATCCGTCATCAGTAGAGATAAAAACGAATTTAATCTGGGGTTGCTGAGCAGGTTGCCACAATCCTTTCAGGTCTCAGTACCTCTCACAGGCGCACAGGTGCATCTCCACAAGCTCGTCAGCTCAATGGCTCAAGGGAGCCTTTTCAAACAGGAAGGGGTGGGAGCACACTGCTTCACCTCCCAGCACAGTTCGCCCCTTAGCATTATGGTAAATGCAGTTCATGTTATATGCTTACTTGATTATTTCCTGGAGTATTCCACCAAAGTTGGTGCAGGTTAGTGCTGTAAATCTCTAGACACGTGTTTCTGGATATCATCCGTCATCAGTAGAGATAAAAAACAAATTTAATCTGGGGTTGCTGAGTAGGCTGCCACAATCCTTTCAGGTCTCAGTACCTCTCACAGGCGCACAGGTGCATCTCCACAAGCTCGTCAGCTCAATGGCTCAAGGGAGCCTTTTCAAACAGGAAGGGGTGGGAGCACACTGCTTCACCTCCCAGCACAGTTCGCCCCTTAGCATTATGGTAAATGCAGTTCATGTTACATGCTTACTTGATTATTTCCTGGAGTATTCCACCAAAGTTGGTGCAGGTTAGTGCTGTAAATCTCTAGGCACGTGTTTCTGGATATCATCCGTCATCAGTAGAGATAAAAGACTAATTTAATCTGGGGTTGCTGAGCAGGCTGCCACAATCCTTTCAGGTCTCAGTACCTCTCACAGGCGCACAGGTGCATCTCCACAAGCTCGCCAGCTCAATGGCTCAAGGGAGCCTTTTCAAACAGGAAGGGGTGGGAGCACACTGCTTCACCTCCCAGCACAGTTACGCCCCTTAGCATTATGGTAAATCCAGTTCATGTTACATGCTTACTTGATTATTTCCTGGAGTATTCCACCAAAGTTGGTGCAGGTTAGTGCTGTAAATCTCTAGACACGTGTTTCTGGATATCATCCGTCATCAGTAGAGATAAAAAACGAATTTGATCTGGGGCTGCTGAGCAGGCTGCCACAATCCTTTCAGGTCTCAGTACCTCTCACAGGCGCACAGGTGCATCTCCACAAGCTCGCCAGCTCAATGGCTCAAGGGAGCCTTTTCAAACAGGAAGGGGTGGGAGCACACTGCTTCACCTCCCAGCACAGTTCGCCCCTTAGCATTATGGTAAATGCAGTTCATGTTACATGCTTACTTGATTATTTCCTGGAGTATTCCACCAAAGTTGGTGCAGGTTAGTGCTGAAAATCTCTAGACACGTGTTTCTGGATATCATCCGTCATCAGTAGAGATAAATACGAATTTAATCTGGGGTTGCTGAGCAGGCTGCCACAATCCTTTCAGGTCTCAGTACCTCTCACAGGCGCACAGGTGCATCTCCACAAGCTCTTCAGCTCAATTGCTCAAGGGAGCCTTTTCAAACAGGAAGGGGTGGGAGCACACTGCTTCACCTCCCAGCACAGTTCGCCCCTTAGCATTATGGTAAATGCAGTTCATGTTACACTCGGAAAACTTTAGCAAAGCAAGCAACATGAGACTGCATTTACCAGAATGCCAGGGGCGAACCTTGCTGGGGGGTGAAGCGGTGTGCTCCCACCCCTGTTCCTGTTTAAAAGTACTCCCGTGAGTCATTGAGCTGACGAGCTCGTGGAAGAAGCACTCGCGCGCCAGTGAGAGGTACTTGACCTGATACAATGTTTGGCAGCCTACTCAGCAAACCCCAAATTTGAAGCCTGTAATCTCTACTGATGACGGTTAAAGAACCAGAAACACGTGTCTAGAGATCAGCACTATCTGCGCCAACTCTTGCGAAACACTCGGAAAACTTTAGCAAAGCAAGCAACATGAGACTGCATTTACCAGAATGCCAGGGGCGAACCTTGCTGGGGGTGAAGCGGTGTGCTCCCACCCCTGTTCCTGTTTAAAAGTACTCCGTGAGTCATTGAGCTGACGAGCCCGTGGAAGAAGCACCCGCGCACCTGTGAAGGTACTTGACCTGATGCAATGTTTGGCAGCCTACTCAGCAAACCCCAAATTTGAAGCCTGTAATCTCTACTGATGACGGTTAAAGAACCAGAAACACGTGTCTAGAGATCAGCACTATCTGTGCCAACTCTGGCGAAACACTCGGAAAACTTTAGCAAAGCAAGCAACATGAGACTGCATTTACCAGAATGCCAGGGGCGAACCTTGCTGGGGGTGAAGCGGTGTGCTCCCACCCTGTTCCTGTTTAAAAGTACTCGTGAGTCATTGAGCTGACGAACTCGTGGAAGAAGCGCCCGCGCGCCAGTGAGAGGTACTTGACCTGATGCAATGTTTGGCAGCCTACTCAGCAAACCCCAAATTTGAAGCCTGTAATCTCTACTGATGATGGTTAAAGAACCAGAAACACATGTCTAGAGATCAGCACTATCTGCGCCAACTCTGGCAAAACACTCGGAAAACTTTCGCAAAGCAAGCAACATGAGACTGCATTTACCAGAATGCCAGGGGCGAACCTTGCTGGGGGGTGAAGCGGTGTGCTCCCACCCCTGTTCATATTTGTTATTTTATTAATTGCTTAATAGATCAGAAATCCTCTAAGAATTTATTACCTCAAGTGAAAAACATGCCATACTGACTCTTACAATTCAAACAGGGCAAAATCGACCATGTGCATGCGACCAGTGTACCACTACTCCCAGTCCTTCAAAAATCTCAAGAATGTTTAAATTCAATGAATATACAAGATCCTGACCTATGATATTTAGTATCTGTAAATCACAGCGGCCGATTATTTTATTTAAGGGCAATCAATGAGGTCCCCGTGACGGAAGATCACCATCAATCGTCATTTATCATGAAATATATCCATACATGTGTCCATCAACAGTCATCAGTGACATCCAATTGCCTTCATTCTCTGCTGGTGTTCCTCATGTTATGTGCCAACTTCTTTCGACCTCAAAATAAGGGACATTATTTGATGAGGTCTTCCCCAGGGCCAATGAAGCTTGTCTTTCAGGACACAAAAAAACTATAATAATGTAGTCAATACCATATGACAATTATTAATCTTGAAATTGCTAAAATAACCATACATAGATAGATATGATGAGTTACCATACTGGTATTCCAAAGCCGAATGTTATCATCGCTGGGAAATACATAAACAGTAAACATTTTGTGAGTGTCTGTAGCCATGAATTGACATCATAATACCCAAATCCTCACCTGTGAACCTTTGTCATTGTTACATTTTGGTGCTAAACCATTCCAGGGCATTGTAGGACTTGTAAATTGCATGTAAACGTGGGCCTTAGTAGTGTTTGTCTTTATACTCTGAACAACATGTTACAATATGTCTACCTTCACCCTTGTATCTCTGGAAACACATGCAAGCTCAGCACATTTATGTCCATTCCTACAATATTACAGGCACACCAAACATAGTGGATCCCGTAGACTGCACCCATACGACCATCTTTCCTTCTAATGCCTTGGAACACAACCACTTCAATTCAGGTACTCCTCCTCTCTCTGTAACATAACGTGTATTTGTAAATCGCATATTCACCCTTGGGTTTCCTGGTGCAGAAATAAAAGATGTTTAATGTTACCCAACTCAATGATACTCATTCTATTAACCTCCTGAGGGTGAAAGATTGAGTGAACCTGCAAGGATTTAAACCTGTGACTATGAGGTCAAGCACAGATTTCTGAAGTGGATGCATTAGTCCACTAAGCTAACAGACCCGGCTATCTAGCGCTCTCTTTATCTCCCTCTGTATCATTTTCGCCCCTCTCTCTCACGCACTTACACACACACACATGCGCACACACACACACGCGCACACGCACACACACGCATATACACACATAGCCCATCTACATCATGGACTGTACCAGGAGCCTGTTTTATGTGCCTCCAGGCTCTGCCCCATACACCATGACCCTCCGTTGTCCTGTTGAGCAGCTGCAAATGCAGCAGTGTTGTTGGGCATGATGGGAGATGGTGAATGGCCATGCTTGGGGGAGTGTTGGACTGTGGCCTGACTGTGAATTAAGGCTGTGCGACAAATGGATCAGATTCTAGTGGCTGCTCCTCTTCTTCAGCTTCATTGTTGTCATCATCAATGTCCTCGCCATAGCTACCCTCTCCAAATGGTTGGGTATCTTGCTGGAACTTGCCTGCGAATAGCTGCTGAAAGTGGTGTCACGATGGGCATTGAATCTGGGCATACCCCCATAACCAATTGTGCATTGGTGGTAATTGCTGCTCACCTTAGAGCATTGCTGGCTTTGTTTACTGTAGCAAATCCTCTGAGTGGCAGCATCACCTCCAAAGCTGTGGGAAGTGTTCATATTTAATTCTCCTAATGTTTTAGGTACACCCTCTGGCACCCGCAGAACATAGTGGAGAAAGGGAGTTTGGGTAGAGTTGGAGAGCAGATGTTCTGGTCATACAGGATGCGTATGCAGATTCCACTGTGTCACTGAGACATCTGTGGGGCAGGATTTATTTAGCTATTTATTTTTATATTAGTGTATTTATTTAGGTATTGATCTAGCACATCAAGACTCTGGGCACAGGCTGGCAGAGCGATTCACAGGGAAATGACACAATGAACAAGCAAAAAGGATCATAAAACAGATGATTTTTGGTCTTGAAGATAACAAGAATATGCAAAATGGGTCATACCAACAGGAACTGAAGGTTATAGAAGTGATAAGTTCATTTTGGGTTCAGGGAGACCAGATACAATAGGTGGGTGTAGATTATCAAAGGTCTTTTAGAGAGTGTTTTTAAAGTCCCTTTAAAAAAAGTAGATTGACTTGATCTGTCGGAGTTGTATCAGTATAGAATTTGAGATTCTTGGTGATTTTTCAGAGTTGATTTTTTTGATTGGAAGCATGTCATGAATCATGTTCATGTGAAAGACCAACACAAACCAGAAAGGAAACACCATTTTGTGCAGAATTCACTATGTTCACTATAGGACAGTATTAATCACGCTTATTGGGAGACTTTAACTTTCATCTTGATTGCCAGAATAATACTGATACCATCCACCTGGTGGACAGCCTGGGCTGCTTTGGATTAAAACAGATCATAATAGAGCCCACACATAAGGCCACACATTGGACGGGATCTTCAATAATAATGCTAATATTACGGATCACTGACAGAATATCGACAACAGCAATATCGACTTACAGAAATATCGTGACAAAAATATCGTTGTCAAAAATATCGACCTCCTATCTTCATAATGGTAAGTACAAAAATATAGAAAAAAAAATATCGTTGTTAAAAATATCGAAGTAGAAAATATCGGTTTTTTATATGTATAAAAAATAATGTAAAATAAATTAAATAATACACTAAACTTAAAAAAAAAAATTAGATTTATTTGTATATTTTAACAATTATAAGTAATAAATGTAATGTAAAAATAAATTAAACATACATATTTAAAATGCAATATATATATTTACTTAAAAATAATTAATAAATAATAATTTTAATTAATTATAAAATGTTAGAAATATATTAAAATATATAAATAAATATATATATATATATACATACACCTGTAACATAAAAATGAAAAAAATTAAAATTATATTATACATTGAAATATTAAAATATGTAATATTTTGGGGGCGTGGCTTGGCAAGCCAACATGGCGGACGTGTGCTGAGCCAGCTCCGTCCAGCCCGCCGAATATCCGACTTACATCCTGACTTCCCAGATCAATACTTGCACTACTCGACGGCTCTGTAACGCCGTACCGGCACATAAGCACCCGGTGTAGCTTTGGGAGCCGGTGCCCGCCTGTGGCGGTGAGATTGGACTGCGGCGGGGGAGAGGCCTGTCGGTCGGCGGTGGAGCCGGGGAGTCGCGCACAGCGCCATCGGCGGCGACTGGGAGCCGGGTGACAATCAGCGGCTGGGAGTGTTCCTGTTCTCCGAGAGCTGCACCAGCTGCCCGGGGTGTGTGGCGCTGTGCTGCCGCTCTGCGGCGCGGCCTGTGGCGTCCTTGGTCCGGAGGGGAGAGATCCGGCAGTCGGACCGGGCCGCAAATGTGAGGCGGGGCACAGGAAGGCGAGGGCTGCGGTCCGGGGCTGGGTCCCCTAGCGGTGGGGGTGCCTGGTAGAGACGCCGGTTGGCGATAGGGGCGACCGGCCTGTTATTTGAGGTGCCCCCCCTTCCCCCCCTCCGGCATTGTAGTGGGGATCGGCGGCACGACCGGGCCGCGTGGGAGGCGGCTGGGGGACCTGTCGGCTGCCCTGCCCCCTATTGGAGACGCTCCGGGCCCATCAGGGCTCCCACACCGGCGGTCGGTTGGGCCTGCATCTCACGGTGCCCCCTCACTTCCCAGCATTGTAGCGGGGGATCGGCGGCGTAATCGAGCCGCGTGGAGGCGCACAAGAGACTTACAATTCGCCTCCATCCCTTCACCTTCATCTGGAGCGGGTTGGGCTGACGGGGGTGCTTACGCCGGCGGTCGGTCGGGCCGCATACAGCTGGCCCATTCTCATAGGGGAAAACCCCCCCCTCTCCCGCCGCAGTAGCGGGGAATCGGCGGTGCGACCAGGCCGCGTGGGCGGGAGCTGAGAGACCCGCCATTTGGATTTCGGCCTCATCTGTTTCCCTCACCCGGGGGGTGCCCGCATCGGCGGTGGATCGGACTGCAGGGGCACCTGCTGGGCCCCGGGGGCTGGTGATTGCTGCTGTCGGTGGTGGGGATACTCGACTGGGACGCGGGTGGGCCTCTCCTACTGCTCTACGGCACCATCGCCTCGGCGGTCGGTCGGGCCGATTCCAAGTGTCTGCGGGCCCCCGGCGGGGTAAGGTCCCTGGAGTGTCCTGTTGGCCTGGGTACTGGGACATCTGCTAGCCGGTGCCCATTCGGAGGTCAGCTCGGGCCGTGGGAGCTGGTGACCTACGCGTCTGTGCCATATCCGATTCGCTCTGGGCCTACGGGGAGCTCAAGAGGCAGCCATGACGAGGGATAAAGGTGGCAGCGGCACGACCAAGCAGGGGCCCATAGATAAGTTTACGGGGTCGGGGGCGGTGGCTGGGGCCTCTGGGGGCCAATCGGGGACCATGCCGGACAACGCGGCCCTCATGGCTGCCATCACCCAATCCAGGGACACGTTGGATGCAAAAATAGGGGCAGTTGGTTCGGATGTTATGCTGTTGCGACAAGATCTGCGCAATGCAGTGTCCCGTATCACCGAGGCAGAGACCCGTATCTCGGGTGTAGAAGATGATGTCACTGCGCTGAAACAGAAGGTTGCAACGATGGAGACTGTCCAGAAGGGCCTTGCGCTCAGAGTGGAGGATGCGGAGGGGCGGGCCCGATGTAACAACCTCCGATTTGTTGGGTTTCCAGAGGGCTGCGAAGAGGGAAACATGGAACGATTCCTTACGCAGTGGCTGGAGAGCTGGCTTCCCCCCGAGGCCATGTCCCGATGCTTTGTGGTGGAGCGGGCCCACAGGGCACTTATGCAGAAACCTCCGGTGGGGGCCCGCCCGCGGCCAGTTATAGCAAAACTGTTAAGCTATCTGGATAGGGATGCGGTACTGAAGCAGGCCCGAGCTAAAGAACCTTTGCTCTATAACAATGTACGCATCCTTATATTTCCTGATTACACGAGACAGGTCCAGCAGCAGCGTCAATCGTTCATGGCAGCGAAGGCCCGCCTGAGAGACCTTAAGCTTCCATACGCCCTGTTGTTTCCGGCTCGCCTCCGGGTGGTCTTTCGCTCTCGCACCCACTTCTTTGACACCCCGGAGGAGGTGTTCAGGTGGACAGATGAAACAGTACGGGTGAGGCCGCACACGCCACCTGGCAGAGAGTCAGACTCCTCCTCGAGTGAGGCGGCTCGGGGGCCTCCGAGGCCACCGGCAGAGGAGTAACAGACGATCACGATCCCGGCGGCGCTCTCAGTCCTGTGGTGCCTCCTCTCGGGGGGCCCTACACCAGGGCGACAGACATTGGAAACCTAGCATGTGGTATCAGGGAGGTGTTGCAGAGTCATATTGGATTTTGTCCGGGGAATCCTGAAGTGGGCTGGTCTCTTCGCCAGGATGGTGCTGGTGGGAGACATGCCAGGAGGACATGGGCAGTGAGTTGGGGATCCATTGGTTGGGGCAGTGTCCATCCCCCAGTTGGGGATTGGGGACTAGCTCTGCCGCGACAGATACTTCAGCGTTCATGAGGTATGGGGTGGGAGGTTTGTTGGGTGGGGGTTGGCTAAGTTTACAGATCGCACTTCAAATACAGGCCCGTTACAATCTACACATGCATCGCCACAGCTCGCCATCAGTGTTGAAAGAGGATGCACTCCCTCATGGCTAGGATACCTGATAGAGGTCGGGTGACCCAGGACAGCCTCCGCATTATCAGCTGGAATGTACGCGGGGTCCTGGATAAAATTAAACGGGGGCCATACTCCATCAGGTGAAGAGGGTGAAGGCCGATGTTCTCATGCTACAAGAAACGCACCTTATGGGCACGAAGGCCCTTTGCTTGCAACATTATGGGTTCCATCAGGTCGTCCACTCCGGCTTTACGAGGGGTTCGCGGGGAGTAGCGATCCTGGTGCATCGAAGGGTCCCTTACATACATGTACAGCAGTGGACTGACAAACAGGGGCGCTATCTGTTTATTCGGGGTAGGATTGGAGAGGACCCCTGGTGCTGGGCAGTGTATACGCTCCCCTCCCCTACAGTGGAATCTGATAGAGAAGCTGCAGTCCCTGTGGGCCGATATGCCAGACGTACTGTCCGCAGTGGGTGGGGACTGGAATGATGTTATGGACTTGGCTAAAGATAGGACTGGGGTTGGGGGTAGTCCCAGAAGCGGTCTTCCCACGAAACTACATTCATTGGCGACGGGGTTGGATTGGGTCGATACATGGCGGCGCACCCACAGTGATTCCCGGGGATATACCTACCTCTCGGCGGTCCACAAATCTTTCTCCAGACTTGACTATATTTTCGTTCCCCGGGCGGTGGTTGGTAGGGTGGCGGCGGCGGAGATTTTGCCTCGGGGCCTCTCAGATCCCTCCCCGGTATCCATTGAGCTCTATATGGGCAGGGGGAGGCAACCATTCTGGTGGCGCCTCTCAGTGTGGCACCTGCAGAACGAAGAATATGGGACTCACATGAGCGAAGCAATCGCTCAGTACCTGACGACAAATGAGGGGTCCGTTTCCAGCGCTGCCACCCTGTGGGAGGCGCTGAATCCCACTCTCCGTGGGGCAGACATATCCTGGTGCGCGGCGGCTCGCAGGAAGCGTAGGGAGGAACTGACTCGCACAGAGGCGGACATAGAGGCCCTCGAACGTCAGAATCGTGAGGCGGGGAGTGACCAGGGTGTGCGACAATTGCTTCTTGCCCAACAGGCCTGTGCCGCCCTGCTGATGGACGAAGCACGCCAGGTATGGCTGGCGGCGCGCAGCAGGATATACCAATGGGGGGACAAGTCCAGCAAGATGTTGCATCGACTTTGTCAGGGCACGTTCCACTCCCAGGTCTTCCCGGGAATTTTGGACGCGGCGGGAACACCGATTACAGACCCTCCTGCCATAGCAGAGAGCTTTGCCACATACTTCGCGGATCTCTATGCCCCCCGGGAATGTCTGCCGGCGTCCACCATTGATAAATTTATGGCAGATTTACCACCCAAAGCGGTGTCAGATGAGGTGCGGGATCAGCTGGAGGCCCCCTTGACAGATGAGGAGCTGGGAGCGGCCCTGGGAGAGCTCAACCCGGGAAAGCACCTGGACCCAATGGGTTTCCTAGTGAGTTTTTTGCCGCTATAATGTACAGCTGGCCCAGTATTATCGGGCAGTGGTGGAAGAGGCCCGGGAAAAAGGCCTGCTCCCCCCAGACTGGAGACATGCAGAGGTGGTGGTGTTCCATAAGCCGGGTTGTCCCCCAGAGCAGCATGCCTCATACCGCCCCATCTCTCTCCTAAATGTGGAGGCCAAAATTCTGGCAAAGGCGCTGGCCAACCGCCTTTTGCCCCATATTACTACACTTGTACACCCTGATCAGGTGGGGTTTATGCCCCAGAGGGCCACCAGACACAACATTAGGAGGGCGCATGTGGCGGTAGCAGCTATTCGGCAGACCGGGGAACCGGCGGCACTTCTCCTGGCAGATATGGATAGGGCATTCGACTCCCTGAGCTGGGTCTACCTCTTCGCATTGCTGGGCAGACTCAATCTGGGCCCGCACTTCCTCTCCTATATAAAACTCCTGTATACGGATCTGACGGCGTCGGTACGGGTGGTGGGCGCGACCTCCTCAACCTTTCTTATTAAAAGGGGCACACGGCAGGGATGTCCCCTGTCTCCATATTTATTTGCCCTAGCCATGGAGCCCATGGCAGCATGGGTGCGCATGGATGCACAGATGCGGGGCTTCGAATGGGCCCCGGGACTGTCCGATAGGATCGCGCTATACGCGGACGATGTCCTCTTCTTTCTTACAGCGGTTGACAGGACGGGGCCACGGCTTCTGCGTATCATGCAGATATTTGGGGAGACGTCGGGTCTATACATGAATCCCCGCAAATCCACATTGTGGGCGCTGGGGGATCGGACGAGAATGGGCGCATGGGCGTCCTCGATCCAGTCGACAGCAGGAGGCTTGAAATATCTGGGGGTGTTTCTCACAGACGTACCGGCAATAGCCTGGGAGCGAAACCTGGCACCAGTATGGGAGCGGGTCCGTGCAGACCTTAAGTCTTGGTCCCGTATGCCCCTGACATTGTTCGGTAGATCGGCCATATTCAAGATGGTGGCGCTCCCCGGCTTCTCTACCAGCTACAGAATCACCCGTACCCGATCCCGCCTAGATGGTTCCGGCTGGTGAATTCTGTGCTTGGGCAGTTTCTGTGGGAGGGGGAAAGGTGCGCGTGGCTCTGCGTACATGCTTCTTGTCTACCTACTGTGGAGGCCTCGCGTCCTCGGATATTCTCTCATACTATCAGGCCTCGCACTTACTGGTCCTTAATGAATGGTGGTACGGTGATAGGGGAGACCCGGCGTATGCCCTAGAACGACAGCTTATGGGACGCCACACACTACATACGCTTCTGTACTCTGCTCAGTTGCGGGGTACGTTGCCATCGGCCACACGGGTGGTCTTTTTGATATGGAGACAGGCGCTGCGGCGTATGGGTTGGTGGAATGTCCTGACTCGGGAGACCCCTTTGTGGAATAATGGGCGTCTGCCCCAATTGGCGGCCCTTTCGGGCTTTCGGGGATGGGACAACATTGGTGTCTCCACTCTGGGAGATGTCCTGAGGGGCACGACACTAAAGCCTTTCCGGGATCTCCAGAAGGAGTTCCTCATGCCTCAGTCACAATTTTATCGATACCTCCAGTTCCGCCATGCCCTGTCCCCCAGTCTGCAGGGTCTGGAGTCCCTCCCTGAATTTAGTCCTTTGGAAGCAAAAGTTTTTATGGGGACTTAAAAGAAAAGAAGATTTCTCGAATCTACCAGTCCCTGGTCACTCACTGCTCTCCCACACTTCAGAAGCTCCGGGGGACTGGGAGGGAGACGTGGGCAGTTTGGAAGAGGAGGACTGGACGGAGGCCTTGACAGCCCCGCGGGGGGCGGCTATAGCAATGCGACTCCGCTTGATCCAGTTCAAATACCTCCACAGGGTCTATTTTACTAGGGCACGGTTGTGGCTGATCGCCTCCCCGGAGTGTCTCCGCTGTGGTCGGGAGGAGGGTACATTTATACACACGGTCTGGCAGTGCACATCGCTGGATAGCTTCTGGAGGGGGGTATTTACATGTCTTTCCGAGGTCTTGGGATGGGAGCTTCCTCGCACACCGCAGTTGGCCCTGCTTCATGTTATGGCGGGGATAGGTGGCAATGTCTACAAACGGCACCTTATGATATTGGGCTTCACACTGGCGAAGCGAGACATTGCTAAGGCGTGGAAGGCGGTGCTGGGCCCTCTCGGTGGCTGCCTGGAAAAATGGATTAGATTTTTGTATGGGACTGGAACAACCTATCTTTGTAGCCAGGGGATGCCCGCGCAAGCATTACAAAATATGGAAACGATGGGCGGAGTATCGGGGCCTATGGTTGGAGCCGCCAGTGATGGTGGAGCCTCATTTATCGGGCTAAGTTTCTGGGTCTGTGAAGGCGGCGGAGAGGGAGGGCTGGGAGGGCGTGTGTTTTATGATAGGGTTATTCGTTTTTACATCAAGGCTGTGGATAAGATTATGTGGGATTAGTGCGATCTTTAGGGGGTGAGGGAGGGGGAGTTGGGGGGGGTTCTGCATCATTTAATGTGACCTTGTTATGCATAGCTGATTTGGCAAAACAAAAGTCGATTGCTTTCATGATTAAGTATAGTCTGATTCGGCAGATGCCTCTGGTGTGCAGAGCCCTGCGTTATATATGCAAATTGACGAATAAAATACGTTTAAAAAAAAAAAAAAAATGTAATATTTTTTAAACCTACACTTTACACTACATTGACTGCAACAGTAGGGAAAGTATTGGATAGCGGAGGAGAGAAAATTACTATTCCCACTCCAGTGAGTGCAACAGTATGGAAAGTGTTGGATAGCGGAGGGGAATAATTTACTATTCCCACTCCAATAACTGCAACAGTAGGGAAAGTGTTGGATAGCGGAGGGGAATAATTTACTATTCCCACTCCAGCGAGTGCAACAGTAGGGAAAGTGTTGGATAGCATAGGGATAAAAATTACTATTCCCACTCCAGCAAGTACAACAGTAGGGAAAGTGTCGGATAGCGGAGGGGAATAATTTACTATTCCCACTCCAGCGAGTGCAACAGTAGGGAAAGTGATGGATAGCGTAGGGGTAAAAATTACTAATCCCAGTCCAGCGAGTGCAACAGTAGGGAAAGTGTTGGATAGCGGAGGGGAATAATTAACTATTCCCACTCCAGTGAGTGCAACAGTAGGGAAAGTGTTGGATAGCGGAGGGGAATAATTTACTATTCCCACTCCAACGAATGCAACAGTAGGGAAAGTGTTGGATAGCGGAGGGGATAAAATTACTATTCGCACTCCAAAGAGTACAACAGTAGGGAAAGTGTTGGATAGCGTAGGGGTAAAAATTACTATTCCCACTCCAGCAAGTGCAACAGTAGGGAAAGTGTCGGATAGCGGAGGGGAATAATTTACTATTCCCACTCCAGCTAATGCAACAGTAGGGAAAGTGTTGGATAACGTAGGGGTAAAAATTACTATTCCCACTCCAGCGAGTGCAACAGTAGGGAAAATGTGGGATAGCGGAGGGGAATAATTTACTATTCCCACTCCAGCGAGTGCAACAGTAGGGAAAGTGTTGGATAGCGGAGGGAAATAATTTACTATTCCCACTCCAATGAGTGCAACAGTAGGGAAAGTGTTGGATAGCGGAGGGGATAAAATTACTATTCCCACTCCAAAGAGTGCAACAGTAGGGAAAGTGTTGGATAGCGTAGGGGTAAAAATTACTATTCCCACTCCAGCGAGTACAACAGTAGGGAAAATGTTGGATAGCGTAGGTGTAAAAATTACTATTCCCACTCCAGCGAGTGCAACAGTAGGGAAAGTGTTGGATAGCATAGGGGTAAAAATTACTATTCCCACTCCAGCGAGTGCAACAGTAGGGAAAGTGTTGGATAGCGCAGGGGTAAAAGTTACTATTCTCACTCCAGCGAGTACAACAGTAGGGAAAGTGTTGGATAGTGTAGGGATATAAATTACTATTCCCACTCCTGCAAATGCAGAAGTAGGGAAAGTGTTGGATAGCAAACGGGTAAAAATTACTATTCACACTTAAGAAAATTCCAATTTAAAAACAAACAAAATATCACCTACTATACAACATATAATAAAACACCCAAAAACAAAACATATCTATTATAAATTTTTACAAAACATAGAAACATATAATAATGTAGAAAAAATATATAATGTACATAAAAAGATTATTTTTTAATTTTAACAAGAAATTATCAAACAAATAAATATTTGGTAATAGAAATTAATTGTAATCTAAAAAAATAATTATTACATAAATGTAATATTTTTTTCCTACCCTATAACACCACACAATTTACAACACATATCTAAATTAAATAAAAAAGTGTACCTCCATAGTTAACACAATTAATTATCAATTTAAAAATTCATAATAATTAAAAAACATATTTAAAAAGGTCAAAATTATTGTAGTAACCAAACATTACAGCTATACAACATAAATCCCCAAACAAAAAAATAAATAAACAATTACCAATAATATTTGACAATTAATAAATGAATATTAATGATCAAGTAATGATTAATTAATGTAAACTAAATTACTTTCCACCATCTACCCCAATAAACACTATAACACACACCTAAAAATATTTACACAATTTCCATAACTAATTTTACATTGATAAATTCATATCAAGGAACAACAAAAAAGTAATTAATTTGAAAAAATTTACTTCCCACCATTTACCACTATAAACACCACAACTCACACATCACATTTATTACAAAAATGACAAAATTAAAATGTAATTAATTAATTAGCATCAATTAACAAAGAATTAATTAATTATAAATAAATTACCTCCCACCATATTACCCTATAAATGCCACCAACAATTTAGTAAAAAATTATACAATTAACATAATTGATTAACAATTAATTAATTAATAACAATTAACAATCAAAATATAAATAATTATTAATAAATTAATTCACACAATTAACACTATAAAATAATAATTAATAAATATTATATAAAAATATTATTAAATGTATTTAAATTAAATTACTTCCCACCCTACTCCCCTATCAACCCACAACCCACTCCTAAAAAAATCACACAATTAATATAATTACCAATTAATTAATAATTAATAACAAATTAATAAATAATTAATAATAAATTATTTCCCACAATCAACAATATAAAATCTAAAATAAATAAATATTAATTATGAAAAAATATTAATAATTTAATTATAATTAAATTACTTCCCACCCTATTCCCCAATAAACCCACAACCCACTCCTAAAAAATTACACAATTAACATATTTACCAATTACTTAATCAATAAAAATTAACAGCCAATTATTAATTAATAATAAATTAATTACCATAATTAACACTATAAAATCAAAATTAAATACTCATAAATACAAATTAATATTCAATTTATTATAATTAAATTACTTCCACCCTATTCCCCTATAAACCCACAACCCGCTATGGAACTAAAACGCTAAATTTAATTAAAATTAAAATAATATTCAATTTATTATAATTAAATTACTTCCCACCTATTCCCTACAAACCCACAACCCGCTACAGAACTATAACGCAAAATGTAATTAAAATAAAATTAATATTCAATTTATTATAATTAAATTACTTCCCACCCTATTCCCCTACAAACCCACAACCCGCTACAGAACTATAACGCAAAATTTAATTAAAATAAAATTAATATTCAATTTATTATAATTAAATTACTTCCCACCCTATTCCCCTATAAACCCATAACCCGCTACGGAACTAAAAGGCAAAATTTATTTAAAATATAAATAATAACTTCTAAAAATTTCACACATACATTAAAAACAAAATGCAGTACTTAGACAAAAAAATATAGCACATACATTTAAAATACATACATAGGGGACCATTACGATAACCGGCGGTAAAAAATCCGCCATCTACTATAGCCTGAAAAAACCGCCCGCCTGCACCATGGGAATACCGACCGAGCAATTATGATGTCGCGAAGCAACCTCCGCCCGCGGCGGTAAAAACACACAAAATTCCGCCCGTCCATGTCAGAGTAGAAGATTATCCGTCCACCACGGACGCAATCCCGCCCGACAACCCAAATCCGCCCGCTCTGACGACCGAGACACCGGCCGTGAAATTATGATCTCCCCGACATGAGCGCGGATATCTACATATTTTCCGCCCGCCACGGTTAACAACAGAGATGAATAACTGACATGGCGGAAGGCCTGGCGGCCACGTCCGTGCACGGAAATCATTGGCGGACCAAAGAAATACACACAACATGGCCAACAAGTCCACACAGCAAACTACGCCAAAATACCCAAACACAGAACACATCCCAAAGACACATCCCCCCTGGCAAAACAAAAAAAACACAAATCCGAGGACACCAGGTACAACACACCTGAAAATGACAGCCCATCATGACACACCCACATAGGTGAGTACAAAAGCTGCCCCTTCACAGACCACAATCCCTTGCACTACTACAAAGCGAAGACGACAGCAGAGAACCCAGAGAGCCACAATGAAAGCAGCATACCACATGCACGCACAAATCACACTCATCACCAACAACACCACCACCATCACCACTGAAACACCAGCACCACTAACCCCCTGCACATCACACACCACACACCCACCACACCAGCACCACAAATACCAAACCACACACCATGGCAACACAAAGAATGCCTAAGTACACTGCCACTGAGTTGACGGTCATGGTCGACGAGATCATCAAGGTGCACCCAAAAATCTATGGGAACCAGGTCCAACAGACACCAGTAGCCACCAGAAACAGAATGTGGAGCAGGATCGTAGACCAGGTGAATGCAGTTGGGAACGTGCCACGCAACCGGGGTGAAATTACAAAGAGGTGGCACGACCTGAAAAGCGTGGTCAGGAAGAAGGAGGCCAAGAATCGTGAGCTGGCTGACAGGA
The DNA here is from genome assembly GCA_963921515.1 of Calotriton arnoldi. Lineage (NCBI taxonomy): Eukaryota > Metazoa > Chordata > Amphibia > Caudata > Salamandridae > Calotriton > Calotriton arnoldi. The sequence goes on from CAWUFW010018600.1 coordinate 182,368, forward strand.
CTGGCGGCGGAAATCCCGCGCCATTCAAGACCTTCAAGGCGTGGGAGGAGAAGGTGCGAGGCATTCTACATCCGGAGAGTCTCACCGGAATACCAGGGGGAGTGGAGGCTGGTAAGTACAAACAAATGTATACCAGCACACCGCTATGTACTGTCATGCACTACCAGAATGCCATAGCTCCGAGGGCCAAACACCCCCATGTCCAGTACACAATCCACAAGACATCTCTCACACATGCAACAGACACTCCCACACACTCAGCCCAAAGGTACCAACAAACAAAACCATGGGGGCATGGGTACAGTCAGCCAGCACCACAACTCCCACCAGGTCCCCTTGTACCCCAGATGCGCCGGAAGGAGCACTCCCCACACCTACACTCATGTGTCAGCCATAGCTGCACTAACCAACAAGTAACAGGTAAGTAGCCTTACCACAAAGTCCGTGTATCGGAGGGGGGACTGCAGAAGTACAACCCCCACCAGACCCCTAGTCCTACAGCGCAGCAAGATGGAGCACTCCCCACACCCATGTGTCAGCCATTGCAGTGCACACCTTCACCCGACAGGTAGATATGTTTCCCTACATGGAGGGGTGTCTGTGGGTGGTAAGCCATCAGCACAACTCACAACACGGCCCCCACTCCCACAGACCAGCAAGATGGAGCACCCCTCCCTCTCATAACCATGTGGTAGCCATTGCATTGCTCCCTCCAAACCAACAAGTAAGTAGACTACTGTACAGGGCGGGGTGTCTGTAGGCATGAGGACTGTACTACGACTAACATTTGGGACATGTCACGTAGCAGAGGAACAGGTAGCACTGCTCCCTGTCATAATCATGTGACTAATGTGCACACGGACATGAATTACAGAGTCATAGCCCACATGAGCCATCTCAAATACAGTAACACGTAAGGAGTCACGTCTGCATGCACAAGTCTCACTGGAGTACTGACCCACATGGCGTGCACTGTGCCAGTCATCACACACATCAGCAACACCATCGAAGTCTTGTCCATGTAGTCGTGTCTGCTTGTTCCGTTGACATTGTACAACATCACCCATGTAAGTCTATCTTGTCTCAATGTAACAGAGTGGAACCCCAGTAATGTCACATACACCACTGGACCCATGAACCACACAGCTACACAATGCACATTCAAAATCTCATCCATCTCATCTTTCAGCCCCAGTGTCATGAAAGGTATATCATCTAAACAGTTGTCCCATATACAGTAGTTCAGCAAAGATTCCTGCCGATGACCAAAAATGTGTCTGCAGTGTCTGAAGCGCACGTCACACTGTGATTTACAACATACCTAATATAGTCAACACCCCAAGAGCACTGCATTGCTGCACATGCCTGAGGGTAGCACGCACACCAAGGAATTGTCCCATCTGCAATACGTTGTGTGGCACACAACCATTACTCACTCACTACAATGCTTGCAGTGTAATGTCCCTAAATGACAACAGTGAGCAGATATGCTGGGAATGTCAGACATACACACACCTTTGTCTCTGTAGTGTCGTGTGGCCAAAACACATGTCCCCTTCTGCACCCATATGTCACAGTATGTACCACAAAACCATATTTCATATCAAAAGCGTTCATGGGGCTGTACCCCTTTTGCCATCTGCGTTTCTAAGCGTTTCATTTGAACCCCAAAAACATATTTCATCTCAAAAGCGTTCATGGGGCTGTACCCAGTTTCCACCAAAGCCACAAAATGTAGGGGTACTGCAACACACACCGATTGGCATTCCAAATCCATCCCATGCCATATGCACCCATCACACTATTCCATTGCCTTGATCACGCATACACATTGTAGAGCCATACACACGCATCTGGGAAATCAGTGCACAACTGTGCACAAATTGTGAATGTCAGACATCTAACACAAACCTTGCAAGGTGCAACACAATAACCTTTCGTCTCCGCCCCACAGGTGACGAACAGCATGATGCTGGAGAGGGAGACAGCAGCCATCACAGCCAGTCCACAAGCCCTCCACCCGGACTCACGGATGTGGAAGACCTGGACACCTCTTCGGACGAGGACTCCCGACCAGGCACATCTGGTGTGGCAGGGCGCAACCGCTCCCCGGGACCCCTCCTACCCACCAACCCATCTCCCAGGGCTGGTAACCAGTCCCAGGCCCCTGCTGCCACGGTCATTGCGGCCACCGCCGCAACCACCACCACCACCACCACCAGGGCCTCCCTGACCACTAACCCTGCGCAAGGGGTGGTACGCACGTCGACATCGACCCTGGGAGCCAGAACGAGGCCCCGGGTGACCAATGTGGCGAGTGGGCAGGTCGGTGGCAGCAGTTCAGGTGGGAGGAGCAGGGTCAGGCCAACGCCATCAGATCCTGGGAGCCAAGCCCTGCTGCAAATCGCCAGAGTCCTTGGGGCCTATGAAGAGGCCCAGGGACAATGGGCCCGGTCAGCTGCCGATACGCGGGAAGTCCTTGGGGTGTTGAGGTCCATGGACGCCCATATGGGCCAATTCGTGACCCGTATGGGCCAACTTGTCGACCTCATGGGCCAGCTAGTGGTGGTGGTGAGGGCCCAATCAAGGCCAACCACACCACCTCCGCCACCACCTGCTGGGGCGCAGGGTCGTGCAACATCCAGTTCCCCTGCGTCCACAGCGAGTGGGCAATCCTCAGCCACCACCAGCAGCCCACAAACACAACCCCCCTCTCAAACGTGGAAGGGGTCGTCCGAAGAGGAAACAGGTGTCCAGAGATGACTTCGCACGCTCCAAACGCCAGTGAGTCAGCCAGCCACGGTGGCCATCTACTGCATTCACTTGGACTACTATCCTACCCCACACTGCCATGTGAATGGCATGTGTCTGTCGGACTGTGGACCCAGAACAACATGGGTACACCTTGACCATCACGCGGACATGACCGTCAACTCATTGTTTCAGCATGCACCACTTTTGTGATCACCTTGCCCACAATCACATGTCACCGCTTAAAATAAATACACCTGGATCACATTCTGTTTTATCTGCTCTGTGTTTAAGCAAGGATGTGCAACCGTCACCATGATCAGAAATGCATCTGGAGTGTGGTATGTCGATAGGCCAGGAGAGGCTGTAGGGACCTAGGGGTGAAAAACAGAACAAGAGTCCATTGAATGTGTGTGTCACACACTCATCACACAGTACTTGTCATCAAGTTTAAGCAATGTACACACATCTCACAGAGCAACAGGGCACAATGCTACAGCCACTGTCAGTGGCATACTACCCTGGACATGGACCATTGCCACACAGCACTCAGTGAACAATAGGCCGCCGTGACAATGCACACATACACCTACACAACTACAGCAACATCAGCCGTCGTACATGGTCACTCACCGTCAAGTGAAGTAGCGGGCGATGAGCTGCTGACGCTCATTCACTGCTTCCTCCTCTCCACTGTCCTCGTCACTGGACACGGCTTGGTCTGCAGGCAGGGGCCCTGGCTGATCACCGTCATCCACTATCAGGGGGATCTGCCTGCGAATCGCGAGATTGTGCAGCATGCAGCATGCCACAACTATCTGGCACACCTTCTGTGGGGAGTATGCCAGTGCACACCCGGTGCGGTCCAGGCATCTAAATCTGGACTTCAGGAGTCCAAAAGTCCGCTCCACCACACATCTGGTCCTCCCATGTGCCTCATTGTATCTGACATCAGCTGGTGTCCTAGGATTACGTAGTCGGCTCAGCAGCCAAGGCCCGTTAGGATATGCAGAGTCACCTGGGTGTGAGAAACACAGAGAATCGTTGCAATTCCAACAGGATACAAGACAGCATGTCACACCCAGCACGCTACACGAGTATGCATACTCACCAACAATCCATGCACGGTCCGGTTGAAGATTGGTCATCATTCGTGGGAGGATGCTATGGCGCATGATGTGCGAGTCATGGGCGGATCCGGGAAACTTCGCACACACGTGTGTGATAATCATGTCCGCCAGGCACACCACTTGCACATTCAGGGAGTGGAAATGTTTCCGGTTCCTATAGATGTGCTCCATGGCCTGTGGTGCAACAAGGCCAACATGGGTGCAATCAATTGCACCAACAACGTGGGGGATGCATCCAAGGGCATAGAAAGCACCCTTCACTGCCGCCAAATCACGAGCCCTGGGGAATCGGATGTACCGGTTCCTGTAGAGCATCATAGCTGACAGGACATCCCGTAGCACCATGCTGAACATGGGCTGGGACATCCCACCTCCACTGCCCACCGTGTGTTGGAAAGATCCGGTTGCGAAAAAATGCAGTGCAGCCATCACCTTAGCCGTGGGGGTGAATGCTGTAGGATACGCCCTGCGAGGACGAAGGTGGGGTTCCAACATTGCACATAGGTGATGCAGGGTGGGTCGGTCCAGACGGAATTTCTGTATAACCTCCACATCCTCCATGTCTGCCAGCAATTGGTAGGGGCGATGTATGTTTGGTCTCCTCCTAGGACAGATGGAAGTGGACACATGTCAATGCAACACACCACATGGCATTTTCACATACACAAAACTAAATTTACTGACAAAGCAATAGAATCACAGAACAGCTGACAAGTAGGGACAGCACAGCTACAATACTCTTACACAGGTCCCCTTACCAATAGCAATGACCACTGACACAAACCATTGCTATGAGCATGCACATGGGGATTTAGGCCATAATAGCTTGAAAGGCATGATGATGATTTCAGACTGCATATGTGGGAAGCGGCAACACCACGGCAATATACCTAGCTGCTGTGCCTGACACAGCTTCCGAGGCTGGGTGAGTATGGCACACACCAACAACACAATGTACACAGGCTGAGCGGCCCAAACAAGTGGGTCCTGTTGCACAACGGGATATGAGACAGTCAATGATGTCCCTAGTTCACCCAATGTACAGCACTGTACGTATCACACCTCCAACACACATTGACAGGTGTACACATTGACAACTCCATGACAACACAGCTGTGTGAATGCAAATACACATCACAAGTGACACGTAACGTTGCACGTGCCAAGTGGGAGATGTACATTGAGAAATATGGCATGTGTGTGCATATGCACATCCCATGCTCCCATGCTAATGTGTACATGATGATGTGCCAACAGACATGTGGAGGCTGAGCACTGTCCGACAATGCCTATGCACACAGCATGAAGTGGCCCTGTCTAGTGTGGACATGCTCCCACACACAAATCATGGCCACACCTGCAAATGCATGGCGCACATTAAACTGTGGATTCCACATGGCACCAGCGGACTGTACCCGCCATGGACCAGGCCCTTGAGGCCAACTCTAATGGCCCTCGCGGTTGCATCCTGCGTGTTCGACTATAGAGGTAAGCGTACCGGGACAGCTCGGAGCAGGCCATTGTGTGCATTTGAAGTAGGCAGACATGGTACACCAATTGCAGCAGCTTGGACCCACTGAAACAGCCCCAGGGGGCTATATGAGTGTGGGAGGGAGACCGGCATTACCACAGCTTCCAGGGACTGCTGCCTGGCATCCCTCAACAACACCTGCTGCTGCTGCCACCTGTCCACCTTCATGTCGACGACTCTGAAGATATGTCCAGGTCCACTCACCAGCGAGGAGCTGGAGATCCTGGATTCCGAGCTCCACGCACACTGCCCAAGGCTATTTCTTGCAAAAGTTGTGTGTGCAAGACAACTACAGTGTGTGTGGGAGTGCATGTGGGGGACACACATGTCGTTGATCCGCAGCACTATGAGTCAGAGCCTGTGGGGTTCCAACATGCACTGCTTACCATGCTTACTACAGGTGGAAGGGGTATGTAGGCTCTCTGGCGCTTTCCCATGCATGTCCCTCCCGAGTGGTGGTACATGGCATTTTCATGTCAGACATCCAGTGACGCAGCCACTTGGCAATGCAGGACTCAGGGCAGTTATTGCTTGTGTGAATGGCTGGCTGGGTCCCTGCTGGCCTTCTCAGTCTCAGCAGACCTGGGCTGCACATTGACCGCCCAATCCTAGAAGGAAACAACACTGACTGTACAGTGGGTTACATGTGTCTTTTGTTCACAACTCTCCGGAAATGCGCAAACTCAGCCCTGTCGATTGAACACTCCAGGCCTTGTGATAGGGATGTGTGTGAGAGATAGTGGCACTGAATGTGACCTCCATTGCGGGGTGAGCCATTCACAGGGCGAGTACGTTGAGGGCTGCGCAGTGTTGGACACAGTGAGTCCACCCACAAAGATGTGTTGCCTTGTGATCTATGTGTTGGTCTACCTGACAATGGACAGTAGATGTGGGCAGACTACACATTGCTCAATGTGCTGGCATCCTGCATGTGAATGGGATGGACAGGTACTGTGTACACACTCCCACCAGCATGCATTCACGTGTGGTGTACACATGCTGTTATGCCATGTCCGATTACTTCTTGGCTCTGTTACACATCTCTGAGTATTTTGGATGGCTCAGCATCATGCCACTGTGATTGGTGGATGTGGGTGATGATGAGAAGTGTATGAGTGATATTTCAACCCTCTTGTGTACCATCCCTGCAGTTGGAAGTCCTCCAGCCCAAGGCCTTGTGATGAGCCATTGCATCCAAGTTGATGCCTCTGTGTATGTGTAACCGACAGTGCAGCCAATTCCACAAAGGGTGTGACGTCATCTGCCGGATGAGCGACTACGTGGCGGAGACGAATCGGGGGATGCCCCCTCGTATTGTCAGGTTAGCACGGCGCTGCATTTCACCACTAATGGTCTGCATCTTGACAGTCACACAGCCTGTGCCGGATGCACGTTTGTAGGGGCATCAGCAGCAAGCAAGTGTACAGTATTGTGGGATGGTGTCTTTTGCTGTGAGAGGCAGCATGTGTCCACAGCCTACCCATAATCTGGGTAATGTGATGTTTGTTGTGTGATGCAGTGGGTTGTAAGTGTACTCTGTGCTGGGTGCATCTGACATGCATATGCGATTCCTGAGGGTCAAGATGTAATTTGAGCACTCTGCATTGTCAATGCATTCAGAGTCGTAGCCCTCAGGAACAACCTGTAGTAGGCTGGAGTGGCAATTCACATGTATGTTTGAGGCACTGTGCCTACTCTGATTTCGTTCGGACATATGTGTGCGATGCCTCACCTCATATTCCTGGTACTTACACATCCGGCACACTGTGCAACAGTAGTTGTGCTCGTGCGAACGACAGGTGGATGGCATGGGCTCATGACCATTGTGGACTGTCATGTTGCAGTCTGTGTGAGTGGTGTCCCATTCTGCTCCATGCAGGTATGTCCTTGGCCTAATTACGTAGTGGTCATCCTTGCCACCATCAGGACAGTGGGTGTGCACACAGCGATTTGTGGCTATGGTCGCAGGGTGACACAGGCCGGGTGTTGTGCTATGTGCACAACACATGTGCCACTTATTAGCGGCTTCATTTTCTGTACGCCAGCCATTACGTGTTGATTGTGGTGGCTGTATACAATTGCACAGGTATCGTGCAACATGTGGATTTGGGAATGTTCTGTGCTGCTTCCCTTGCACATGTCTGTTTAATTGATGCCAAATGAGTGAGGCCACCTCGCTCTCTCTCATGTAGCATCTCCCGTGGGTGCTGAGGGACAGGGGACGGTCAACAGTGGTGAGGCATCGGATGAAGCAGCTGCACAGGAGCTGAGTGAGACAGATGTGACCAGCGCCTCGGAGGGGCCAGACGTGTGCTGGATGAATCACAGGCCGAGACGGCAATTTCTGCGTCATCTGAGGACAGAGGTGATGCATCCATGTTTGCTAGCACAGGGGACGTGGACTCTGGCTCCTCTTCAGCCACGCGGAGGCCAATGCCCGCCCTCCCATCTACTTCCACTGGTGCAACACGTGTCGGCACAAGGATGAAGGATAGAGTGTCCTTCACACCAGGCACAGCTGCCCCTGCACATGTGACCCCTGCTGCCCTCAGTGCTGGGTCTGTTGAGCTTGTGCGGCATCTCTGCGTGGGGCAGACAGCTCTCCTCAATAACTTCATTGCCCATGACATCACCTTGCCGCAGGTGACATAGTTCATGGAGGGCCTACATGTACGCGTGGGTGGGCTACACCAGACTGTCCAATGGTTGTCCTCCCCAGTCAAGGTGGGCCTTCAACTGGGCCAATCTCAGGCTGACATTCCTGACCCTTTCTCCACCCCCCTGGAAAGTGGCACATCTGACAACAGCAGGGCACGAGTCCTAAAAAAAGAAGTGGGGGGACGCTGACGTCACGACAGGAAGTGACATCACGAATGGTGGCTTGCACCGTCAGACTCATTGCCTCCCCTCGCTCACCCCTTATATGCGATTGCATCAGAGAAGCCAGCGCGTGCACCAGCAGCTCCGATCTCGCCCCAGAGAGGCCAAAGAGTGAATGTGTGGCTCCATTTGCTCCAGTTATCGAGCTCGCGGTAAAATAAGTGGGGGACGCCGTCCACCCGCGTGGTACCCCGACTCGAGCCCTGGACAACAGTGACAATGCATGACAGTCTCCGGAGTCCGGATACACCACATGCAACACACAGAAGCTGTAGCTGCCCTAGCGGGCCAGGCCGCAAACACCATCCCAGACGAAAGGTAGACCCACCGCGGCGCGCATAGTCATTACATCCGCTGCCATTGACAAGGGACCCATAGAGTGAGATATGGGCCTCAGGGTGACGGGCCTCCGAGCCATCCCCCGCCAACGAGTGTCATGCAACTCACACATATCGCAAAGCCAATAGGACACTTTGCCTGCACACCAGGGCTCGAGTCGGGGTACCACGCGGGTGGACGGCGTCCCCACACTTATTTTACCGTGAGCTCGATAACTGGAGCAAATGGAGCCACACATTCACTCTTTGGCCTCTCTGGGGCGAGATTGGAGCTGCTGCTCACGCGCTGGCTTCTCTGATGCAATCGCATCTAAGGGGTGAGCGAGGGGCGGCAATGAGTCTGATGGTGCAAGCCACCTTTCGTGACGTCACTTCCTGTCGTGACGTCAGCGTCCCCCACTTCTTATTTAGGACTTGTGCCCTGCTGCACACTGAGAATGTGTTGCCTGCGAGATGTGACCAGGAGAAGGGCGCCATGACCTCCCACCCACCAAGCTCCACTGCCATCCCGTGCCCTGGGTAGCCTGTGCAGGTGGACAATGTAGGGGGTACACCTGGAGGACAGGGGATGTAGGTGCCTTGGCAAGGGCCTGGCAGACGCACAGCAGTATCCAGCATGTCCCCAGAGGGAGGGCTAACGTCTACACCTGATGCAGCATTGATCGTGTGCCCGCCTGTTGTGCCCACACGAGTTCACATTCATCCCCAGACAGGTAGGCTTTCCAAATACCCAACACAGTGGAAATCTACCCCTCCGGGATCCTCCCCACACAGTCTGTTTCAACACTGCATGAGTGCACCTACCCGTGCCACCCACCCACCTGGGCCAAGCAGCCCTCCCGCTTCACATGCCACATGTGTGTCTTCCACAGTTGTGCTTCTCTCTCAGGGGCGGACCTCCAACTGTCCCGTAGCACACAGACAGCACCGAGTCGGACTGGCATCCTGTTTGAATGGTAGGCACCCTCACACAACTACCTGTGACACAGTGGTGGCTGTAATGGCTATTGTGACTGCCATGGCAGTGTTGCTGGCCATGGCAGGGTACACTCACACACAATGCATACGCAGCTTTTCGTATCACTACTCTGCACATCGGACTGGCCACTGTCCCTGGTGTTGAACAATATTGCCGCCTGTCTATGTAATCTGTGACTGGATGCTGTTGTTCCTGTAGTCGGTTGTGTCTGTGTAGTTGCTGATTGCAGTTGTTACTGTGTGTGCATAGTTAAGTGAGGCACATGCCGTGTATGGTACCTCAACAATTGCAATGTCTGGTCTCACATTCCAATGTGTTTTACACGTGGCTGGGACTTCACTTCTTTCAGACTCTGCTACTTGTGTGTGTGATGAAGAAGTATTTATGTGACACGGATTGTCTGCATGTATTTGGTGGTATTTCTGGGAAAATGTATACGTGTCATGTTTGCGTGCAAGCAAAGCACAGGGTGTGAGTCTAGCCACAGGATGACAGGTAGCATGTGCAGAGTGTGCGGGTATGTGTGAGCTTACTTTCTGGGTGGCCAGCAGTGTAGGTGTATGTTAATCTTGTGATGAACATTGAGCCTGGGCACATGGCTTACTTTCAATGTGTGCATTTGGGAGGTGTAGGTGTGTGTGGTGTGAAGGGTGTGACTTTGGGGTAGTGTTGGTGTGTGTGTGTGCGCTCTGGCAATGTCGACTACACACATGTGTTACCCAGGGGCATGGTGGGTGTTTGTATCCGTGTTCAGGTCTGTGAATGTGAGCACATGTGTGTATTGTATGTTGCACAGTGTGCAGTGTGTGGGTGTGTCCTTGCAGTTCAGGATGACTCCTACTTAAATATGTTTTGGCCATTGTGGGTCTGCAGGGTGTGTGACTGTCAAGATTGTGCCTTGTTTAATTAAGCATGTATGTGAATTTCTGCAGTTCGTACTCACTGTGCAGACCTGCCCACCCACACTGATATCGTGTGTGTGTTTTGTCATGCATTGCTGTAGCATGCTTCTTGCGTGGCTCCTAATTTTGCTTGATGAGTGTGATGTCAGACTGTGAAGGTAATTGTACACATATGTAGGACTGTGCTTTGTAGTGACCAGGCCGTCAGTGTTAATGTGATGATCTGTTGGGCCACGTCAGAGTCTGACAAGCCAAGGCCCACGACCTCTGGTATTTCACTAGGTCCACTGTGGCGGCAACTCATATGCATTGACATCCAATGACACTAGACTACATGGTCATCTCACGACTCTCGTGTACTTCACACACTCTCATCCTCTCTCATTCGTACTTGTCTTCGATAAATGATTCTACAGAGTCACATATTTGCTTCAAGGCATGTATTTGAACTTACTTCCTCTGTGATGCAGTATAGTGGACACTACTGGCAGCGAAATGCATGTGGAGGATATACTTAGCATGATTACACATACAAAAGGGGGTACAGGTAGATGTGATTAGTTGTTGATTGTGGAATAAAGGCTTCAGAGTTACAACTGCCTTGCCCTTGCTATGCTACAGTACATTTGCTCATTACTGAAGAGCTCTAGACTTTGACACAGACAGTATTCATTTTGCCTACCAGACAGCTTGACATCATAGGCACAGTACATCTCAGTTCCATGGTACAGGATTACTACAATAGTGACTCCGACACACCTGCGTCAGAGGTGACATCAGAGCATGAGCCTACATGCATGCAGCAGCGTCTCACAAGTTGTTGCAATGTGGTGGCTAATGAACATGACACAATAACTAGGACCATGTTGTAGGGGTTGCATTTGTTGTCCATGCAAAAGTCCTGGCACGGAAGTACAGACAAAGGTGAGGTGACAGTTCTCACGTAATACAGCAGACAGATAAGTGTGCACTGACAGGTGCATGTGTTCAGGTGCGCAGAATACATATTATAGCATAGTTGTTCGTGCAGTATTGGCCATGTGGTTACTGTACACAAGTCCCATACCTCTGCCTCCCCCTGTTCATGCAGAGACACGGGATATGGTGAGGAACAGAGTGCATGTCCCGAAAATGTCAAATGTCATGGCAGTGGAGTTGATGGTAAGGTGTTTGTTGCAGATTGTATGGTATAGTTGTTGTACAGCTAACTGCCCACTCCGTGCGAAAGCCAAGCATAGGTACGGTGTTGAACATCAATGTTCAATTGGGGGTATTGAGTCGGGGACCCATGAATTGACAAGTTGTCAGGTATGCGATACCTTCCAGCAGAGCATCCCTCGCATTGGTGGTAAACATGGATGACATCCAATGAAGCGGATGGTGGGTAGCAACGTGTTCATCGTAAGTTGTCCCTTGTAGAAGCATGATGGGACATGTTGGATGACATTCGATGAAACTGTGATCCAGAATACGTTGTGTGGAGGCACACTGGTCCCATTGCAGTGTGTGTCCGATTGCAGCCACATACGCCATGCCCACATACACTGAACAGATCCTGTCGTGGGCGTCCAGGGGTGCAAACAAGTGTACCAAGTCCGCCTTTGGACATGCCGGGTTGGAGAGACATAAATCCACAGGCCAGTGGAACGGACACCTCCGACAGTAGAAAACGGGGATGACGCAGCTGAACATTGCAATGCGGTAAGTTACTCGGTAACTTACATTCAGCATAGCCAGATTTGCACAGCCCACTATCTGTAGCAAGCTGTCACTGTACAGCTGCATCTGTCCGGCGTAGTTGAGAGGCACTGGTGCAACAGCCATTTTGCTACAGGGTGATGTGATGGCGTGCTCCGGCTGCCTGAGCAGTCAGCAGAGTGCAACCTCCGACGATGCTGGGAATTCTGGAATGGATGTACGGCGGCAGGACTTGGGGTATAGCTTGGGCGGAGGACACAGGCCCTCATCCCACATGCTTCAATGAATGGTCAAGGCCAGTGGTGTCTGACTCTTTCCAGATTACTTGCATTTGACCCACAAGGAGGAGTGGTATAAATGTATTTTGTGGTATTATCTTTCTTTCATGTTAGGCGCTATCTGCCAGTGGAAGGTTTACTCTGCATGGCTATGTTTGGCTTCTTGTTGGTACAATGGCTCCATTCTCCTGCAGAATTTGTTGCAATGTGATTTCAGAGTAGGAATGGAAGGCCATTCAGTGCTATCTGCTCTCCCGTGTGTGGGCGGGACACTCCGTTGCCGCTGTACATTGAGGCTTCTGTGTGGGTGTAGTAATTGGGAACACCTGTTCTCAGGCAGCAGGGTTTTTCTATTTTGTACATTGCATGGCTTGATATTGCGAGCAGGATGGAATAGGTATTTTTGGATGAGACTGGCGTGCCTTTTGCGGGCAATGTCCATATTCTGCGCTGTTATGTAGCAGCCGCCGTGTGCTTCTCCATGTTTTGCACACAAGGGTGTGTCCTATTTTGCCATCACATTACTCCCCTGTTCGGGACACTTGTGTGACATCCAGTTGACAACTGTGAGTTGTCGGTTGGGGACATGATTGATGCAGGAAGGCCACGTGACATGTGCCTTCAGGGTGGGGCTGGTGTGTGGGGTGTGTAGTTGTGACCCTGTGGTGTTTGTGTGCAGCCCATGCGTGGCGCTGTCGTTGGCCTCTGCGTTGTGCGCATGTGTACCTGCGTCATCGCCGCTGCGCTGCGGTGCCGTGACGGGGACGTCACTTCCTGGTCCCGGGTAGTGGGTGCCCAGGATGTTGCGAGTTGTTTTATTTTAACAGGTGGGACATGTGTGGGTACAGTGGTGGATGTGTCCTGTCCACACAGGGGTGCCTGGGGGGGCCATGTACAGTTTTTCCGCCCTTGCATTGTGTGCAGTGTTTGCGTGCCCTTGTTGTGTGTCTGCCTACCTGCGTCGTCGTGGCGCGTTCACTCCTAGGTGGTGCATCAGGTACAGCATGGGGATGGCCTGGAGAGCAGGATTCATTTCGGGGTGGGCCGCCTTTTTGGTCTCCGAACTCAACAGTCGGGTTTCCGCCTTGGTATCTCGTGCGGTGTCTCTTTGCCGGTGAGGCTGTTTGGTTGTGGCATCGTAATTTGGACGCCGGGCGGTACGTCATTTCGTCGGACGGTGTGTCTCCATTGGCTCGCGCCGCTACGTAGACGGGCGCACTTTGATGGCGGGCGGCGTCGCAGGCTTACGGGCGGTGTTTGGCTGAGTTTTCACATCCTAATTTGGCGGGCTTGTGGGCCGTTGCTGGCGGACGGTAACTAGCGGTTTTTGCCTCCGACAGCACGGCGGTAGTGCTTCCACCCGACATCGTAATGGGCCCCTAAAATACATAACACTAACTAAAAAAACAATATTTTTAACAACTATATTTTTGCAAACGATATTCATGACTTCGATATTTTGGAAAACGATATTTCTTACCTTAAACTCGATATTCTTGACCACAATATTCTGGCAGTCGATATTTCTGTATCACGATATTTTGCACTCGATTTTAGTGCAAGTCGACATTTCATACTTGATATTCTGACTGTTTACCAATATTACATTGGCGAAAGTACTCCCTCTTGCATGGACTGATCACAGTGCTATCTTTTTTTAACTTACTCTTCCTGGTGCAGAAGTACCCTCTTTCAATAATTCTCCGCTATTAAAATTAGTCTGTGGCGTAAAATTAACTAAATAGAGCTAGAGGAGGCTTTACACAGACATAGCCCCTTACTAGATCAGGATAACAATATCGCTGCTGACAATTTCAACTGCTGGATCAGGTCGTCAATGACCCTTGTGGCCCCAGAGAAAACTATTAAATATCGCAGGAACAAACCCTCAGCCCCCTGGTACTCTGCTGAACTCAGAACTATTAGGTCTAAATGTAGAAGGCTAGAATGTACCTGGAGGCAGTACTACTGTGAAAAGGACAAACACAAGTATAGGTTAGCCCTAGAAGAATATAAAGTGGAGATTAAAGCCGCTAAAACCACATACTTCTCAATGAAAATTGGGGTAGCAAAAAACTCGACCAGAGAACTTTTTAAAACAGTCACAACTCTGTCTAAGTTTAAACATGATAAACAATTCTCACCTGATCAAGCTTTTTTGACAAAGTTGCCAATTTTTTTCAGTCTAAAGTGCACACAGATTACATGGAGCTCCTGGGGCATACATTCGCCTCAGCCACAGGTCCGCCAACAATGAGTACTGCCCTTCACAATCAAGCTAACAATGAACTGACAAGCTTTTCTTCTTTATCTTGTAAGAGAATAAGTGAAATGCTTTGAACCACCAAGTCAGGCTCCCCTACAGATCCATGTCCACCTTTTGTCTTACACATGGCAACAGACACTGTCAGCACATACTAAGGGGCCGATTAGGATGGCGGGCGGATGTCCACCGCCGGTCCGGCGGTGGACATCCGCCCGCGAACGCAAGCCAGAAAACCGCCGGTCAGATTAGGATGGCGGTGGTGACCGCGGCGGTGGGAAATTCCGCCCGCCGCTTTTCCACCGGTTGCTATCCGCACTCCTGCCTGGCGGACGGAGCAGGACCGGGATAATGGTGGCGGTGCCGAGCAGGCTCCGCTGGCAGGATTATGATGCCGGCGGTAGCCAGCCTTTCCGCAGCGGTCACACCGCCATGGAAAGGCTGGCGGAGAATGTCTTCCGGGGGCCCGTTGCGGGCCCCCAATGTGTTGGGGGGGCGTGGGTGCACTGGGGGGTACCCATGGTCCCCCCCTACATTTCCCTGTACCAGGTGGCAGGCACTGTGCAGTGCCTGCCACGCAGTGCAGGGAAATTCAGGACATGCTGCTTTCAACATCGCGGCGTTGCTGCGGGCAGCAGCCACCGCCGCACTGTTAAAGCCCGCGATCGCACCGCCGCGGTCGGATTTCGACCGCGGACCATCGTAATGCGACCGGCGCTGATGTCGCGGTCCATGCGGGCGGTCTTTTCCCGCTACCATGGCGGTCGGGGAGGTTTTCCGACCGCCATCCTAATAGGCCCCTTAGTTCCTCTTCTAAATAATATACTCACTTCAGGGACCTTTCCCATATCTTGGAAGAAAGCTTGTATAGGCCCTATACAAAAAAAACCTTCCTTAGACCCTACAGAGGCGAAAAACTATCGACCTATATCATGCCTACCACTTCCCACCAAAATCTTAGAAAGGGCCATGAATGAAGACTTGGTGAGTTATCTTGAATCTAATGATCTCCTCGACACCTCGCAACATGGTTTTAGACCAAATCACTCCATGGAATCGGCATTAGTTATGGCCACAGAGGAAATCCGTAAGCAACTAGACAGTGGGGGGAAAGCTGTACTTATCCTACTTGATCTCTCGCCGCTTTTGACACTGATAACCATCAGGTGCTAACGCAGAGGCTAGAGACAGTATGAATAAAAGGGGCTGCTTTAACTTTGCTCACCTCCTTCCTCTCCCACAGAGAGCAGAAGCTGATTTGGGGAAATCTTACCTCCGACACGTTTTCTCTCCCCTGCGGAGTTCCTTAGGGTTCAGCGCTGTCCCCCACTTTATTCAACATCTACGTCACCCCTCTAGCTAAACTCATTCTAGCTCATGGTTTTACGGTGGTATCCTATGCAGATGATACACAGATAATTATATCTATAACATCTAGCATAGACTCGGTGGCAAGTCAGTTCCATAACTGTCTGACGTACATCATTAGGTGGATGCACGAAAACTACCTCAAGCTAAATACTGACAAAACGGAGGTGATTGTGTTTGGGAATGGCTTTCCCCTTTAGAATGACTCCTGGTTGCCTGCTGACACGGGTCCACGTCCTGACCCGGTAACAAAGCTAGAAATCTGGGAGTACTGTTCGATGAGCAACTCTGTTTTACGGAACAGATTAATCATATTACATCCTCCTGTTTTTTTGTTTTAAAAATTATGAGAAAAATCTTTCCATTCATCCCACAAGTGTTGCAAGAAACCATGATAGTTGCCTTGATCCTTTCTAGAGTAGACTATTGCAATGCCCTCTTTTTTGGGTATTGATAAACGTTTAAAACTAAAACTAGAGTCTTTACAAAACGCTGCAGCCCGGGTGCAGCTGAAAATTCCCAAATTTGGCCCCATATCCAACAGCATTAGGGACCTCTACTGGCTGCATGTCCAGGAAAGGATTATGTTTAAGGCACTATCCTTGGTGCATAAGGCGTTGTACGGGGGGCCTCACGACCTCCAGAAACACTTTTCTTGGTACATCCCACAGCGGGACCTAAGGTCTGCCAATGCTGGTTTTGTCCACGTCCCTAGGATTAGAAGGGCTAAGTGGGGTGGCAGAAGCCTATCCTACCGGGCAGCGAAACCTTGGAATGCACTGTCTGCCTCAATCAGATTGCAATCTAACAGACCCTCTTTTAGGAAGCTTCTCAAAACTTGGCTTCCCCCCCCCCCAAGTAAAAAGTAAAAATTACTGCCCTCTATCCTAGATGAAGTACGTGTTTCCTTCAGTGCCAAGCCACCTCGGCATTCCCTGCGCTTTAGAAATGTTTTACTTACTTACTTACGGTCTCCCATCTGTAGTGTCTTGCACATTAAAAATGACAGAACCCTTTTGGTTCCTAATGAACTCCGTAGAGCTATGACATAATGGCTAGAGTGTATTGCAGTGAAGGTTGCTTTAGAATGTGGAGTTCCAGTTACATGCAGAACAATAAAGACGTGAATTACTAAGCTCCGTGTGTGGTGTAGTCATTGGTGGGTACCCTGACTGGGAATACGCTACAAATGGTGGCAAGATAGGGGATAAGTAACCCAAAGATTGACAGTGCTCTCTCAGAGTGCTTGCCATGGCCCAGGCAAACTGCTTGAGCATGTCACGTGTGCCGGCGTCGAAGTACAGAATTGATGCTGAATGTATGTGGAGTCAAAGAGCAGTTCCAGCCAGTTGAAAACGCAAGCCTTTACAGAGAATCTACACGTCATTGTCAAGAACCTGCCATACATAAAGGTACTGCGCTACTATGCAACACTGTGATTATAAGTGCTGCGAGGCAGAGATCAACTAGGTGTAAGCAAATGCACAGAGACATCAAAAGCAAAGCGACCTACATGCAAGAAACTGTTGTCTGCTTACCAGAAGTAAATAGAGTCTTCATACTGCAGCACTGGGCAGAGCAGCCCAAAGAGAAGTGCCCGGGTTGTGCTTATGGAGCTGTCTATACCTGAAGAGGCAAGCCACCAAAGCCACTGTGTGGGGCTCAGAACAAGTCCACAGGTGTTTGAAGAGTGAAAGTCAGTGAGGAGTTCGGCATAGTGGCAAGTTGTTGTTCCGATGGAAACTAAGAAGACAATCACTTTTCCAGTTATTATCAAGGGTAAGCCAGAGGCCAGTATGTCACAAGGTCTCAGAGACAATCAGGTAGAAACAGTGGCCGAAAGACCACCATGTCCCACCTCAGTAAATTCCACACTGGTCTACAATGCTGCAGCTTTCCTGAAACTACCACCATTATTTGATACGGTCAAAGTGAAAAATATTGGTGATCGTTGGACTACGTGGATAGAGAAATTTGAAGATTTCATTGATGTACTTGAAGAGACTGATAACAAAAAGATTATCAAATACCTCAAAAATCTTGCTGGCGATGGTGTAAAGAAAGTCATAAAGAAAATACCACGAACTGACAAAGAAATCGCATACCATCAGATTAAAGAAACCTTGAATCTCAAGTTCAAGCTAATGCCCAATGTTGACTATGAAAGATATATTTTCAGTCAAGAACAACAGAAAGTTGGCAAAACCATTGATGAATTTGTAGAAAGACTTGACACACTCATCAAACACTGCAAGTTCAATTAATTTAATGACAAAGAAGCGACACATCTCAGGGTCATTGATGGATGCTTGTCCGGTTCATTCAGACGGCAAATGCTGGGAGAAAGTCTGTCTCTGAAATGAGTGCTAATTACTGCTAGAGCTGAGGAGCATGCCGATCACTGGCTGCTGACATGGAGCCCAGAGGTGCCCAGAATGAATCATTCATGAGTGGGAAAAGTAAGTCAAAGCAAAAGACTGAAGGACACAAGGTGATGTCTACATGTAAAAAGAAGTTAGGTTTTAGATGTGGATTTTCTTTTCCACACTGAGACAAATGCCCCACCATTTGACAGATATGTAAGGGCTGTGGGAAGGAGAACCATTTTGTGATGGAGTGCAAGGCAAAGGGAAAAACAAGTGCGTCCCGGTGCAAAGACAATATGGCTGCCGGAACGTTCCAGAAGCAACGTTCGACGCGCACCCACAAGGCAAAGTGGAGACATCAGGTATGACAAATCAACACTGAACGAAGTCAATTGTCATCAAAATTGTCGTCCAACAGTTCTTCTATATCAGTTTCAAGTGAAAATGAAGAAGATGGTTGTTCTATGCCGATGTTTACCTCAGAAAAGCGGGCGCATGTTGGACTAGCCGCATGTGAAGAATAATGTCAGTCAAAAGAAAATTGACATGCCAAAGCACCAAAGTCATTGAAACATTGTCTACAAATTACACTGAAAGTAAATGATTGTTCGATACCTTTCGTCATCAACAGTGGTGCATCAATAAACATTATGACTGAGGAGAAATGTAATGAATTGCATCCCTTACCATAACTTATGCCGTCGAAAACCAAAGTGTATACATGGGCTTCATCGACACCGTTAAAAAGTCAAGGTTCATTTGTAGCGACGATGAAACAAAAGAAAACAAAGGTACAAGCACCCATCCATGTGCTTCCAGGGACAGCGTCAATTGCCTGTCTATTCAGTTTCAGCACAGCTGCTGATGTGGGACTGATTTCAGTGAACTACAACATGAATGCTCACCATGAAATAGTAAGTCAGTTCCCTTCATTGTTTCATGGTTTGGGAAGTCTTAAGACTATGAAAGTAAAGTTGCATATTAACAAGGACATCCGTCCTATTGCTCAAAGAGGTAGACAAATTGCTTTTCATTTACAAGATGCTGTTAAAAAAGAACTTGAATCGGTACTTAAGCATGATATCATTGAGAGTTCTACTGGTCTAACGCCGTGGGTTTCTCCCATTGTGATAGTGCCCAAAAAGGACAGTGAAGAGGCGGTATGCATATGCGCTGACATGCGTCTGGCAAAGGAATTGAATGAGGACGACATACAGGTCCACACCTTGCTGATATGATAACGCAACTAAATGGTGCAAAGGTTTTCTATCACCTTGATTGAATAAAGGTTATCATCAGTTGGAACTCGAAGAAAACTGCAAGTACATTGCAACCTTTTCTTCGCATGTTGGTCTGTTTGAATCAAAAGACTAAACTTTGGTGTGTCATCATACAGCCTGTCATGAATGTGTTCAATTATAGTGATGACATATTGGTTTTCAGAGCTACCCAAAAGGAGCATGATAAGGCTTTCACACAAGTATATCATTTACTGAATGATGCAGATTTAACTTTGAATGCAGATAAATGTGAGTTCCATAAGACAAAGTTAAAATTCGTTGGCCTTATCTTTTCTGATGGAGGGATGACACCTGATCCTGCTAAAGTACAAGGGTTGTCAAATGCTGATCCCCAGAAGGTGTTTCAATGGTGTATTCATTTATTGGCATAGCCAGCTACTGTTCTAGATATATACAAGACTTTGCCACTATAAGTGCTCCATTGAGAGAGTTGACGAAATAGACTGTTTCATTCCAATGGTCACATGATTGTGAAAACAGTTTTAAGAAACAAGCCACTGAGAATGCTACTGAAATGGCTTATTTCAATCCGAAACTTCATACTGAGGTTATTGTTAATGTTATCCTAGTTGGATTAGGTGCTATCCTTGCACAGCACAGCGGACAGCCGAATGCTCGAAGGCATATTGTGGCATATGCAAGTAGGAGTTTATCCCAACCAGAACATGCTTACTCACAACCTGAAAAAGAAAGTTTAGCCGTGGCATGGGCGTGTGAACACTTCCATGTATTCCTGTATGGAAAACCTTTTATGCTGGTAACTGATCATCAAGCTTTACTAACAATATTTGACAATCCAAAAGCCAAGATGCCTCCTCACATTGAACGTTGGGGACTACGATTAAAAGAGTACAATTATAACATTCTGTATTATCCAAGAAAGGATCAGAACCCTGCTGACTACTTTTTCAGAGTGCCCGTTCAATCACTCAATCAATCAATCAGCATTTGTAGAGCGCTGCACTGTCACCCCTGGGCTATCAGGGTGCTGGGTTGCAAGGTCTATGTTAAAAAGCCAGGTCCTGAGGAAATGGCGGGCAGAGGTAAGAAACGAGCAGAAAAGGCAAAACAGAGGGCAGAAAAACGAGCAGAGAAGGCAAAACAGAGGGCAGAAATACAAGCAGAAAAAGGAAAAACAGGGCAGAAAAACAAGCAAAAAGGCAAAACAGAGCAAGAAATGAGCAGATGGGGCACAAACAGAGGGCAGCAGGTAGACAGGCAGCAGAGGGTAGCGGACTGCGGGCAAGCTAGACAGGAGAACTGTCACAGGGGGAGCAGGCACGAGGACCTGCTCAATGGGGTCGCAGTGCAGCCTCCATTAATTAGGTCCTGGGGGTGGGGTGGGGCGCTGGGTGGCGGGAGGAGGGAAATGGCGGGAAGAGGTAAGAAACAAGCAGAAAAAGGCAAAACCAAGGACAGAAAAACAAGCAGAAAAGACAAAACAGGGCAGAAAAACGATCAGAAAAAGCAAAACAGAGAAGAAGAGGGAAAAACAGAGGACAGAAAGACAAGGAGAAAAGGCAAAATGGAGAGCAGATAAACGATCAGAAAGGGCAAAACAGAGGGCAGAAATATGAGCAGAAAAGACAAAACAGAGCAGAAGAGGGCAAAACAGAGGGCAGAAAAATGAGCAGAAAAGGCAAAACAGAGGGCAGAAATACAAGCAGAAAAAGGCAAAACAGAGGGCAGAAAAACAAGCAAAAAGGCAAAACAGAGCAAGAAATGAGCAGAGGGGGCACAAACAGAGGGCAGCATGTAGACAGGCAGCAGATGGTAATGGCCTGTGGGCAAGTTGAACAGGAGAACTGGCACAGGGGGAGCAGGCTTGAGGACCTCAAGGTCATGGCACTCCATCCAAGTCAGCTAAAGCTTATATCAGCTTCATCCTAAAATCAAACACACCAATTGCCATTTTGTTAGCCCAGATTATCACTGCCATGAGCCATGATAGTGACATGCTAAAGTTAAAAGATATAATTACACATCAGTCTGGGAACCAGCACACTAGACCTCTCACCAGTGAGGGTAAATATCAAAAATAAAGAAATGTGAAGGATGAACTGTACATAACTCAAGAGAGAATTATATTGCGAGGGTCGAGAATATTGATTCCGGAGAGTCTGTGGCAGAAAATGATTGAAGTAGCCCACAAAGGACATAGAGGAATATTTGCCACTAAACGAGCTCTCCGACACCGAGTCTGGTTTCCATATCTAGACGAGAGAGTTGAGAAGAAATTAAAGGCCTGTCATTTATGCCTCTGTAGGTCTACAAAAGTTACTTAACATACCCTAAACATGTCAGAAGTCCTGAAGCATGCCTGGAAGAGAATTGCTATTGACTTTTTTGGTTCACTCGACCGGACATCACCTGATGGTGATTGTGGATGAATACTTGCGATTTCCATTTAATTGAGGATTTCTCATCCGCCACTCAAGTCCGAGTCATTGAGAGACTGGATGGCATCTTTGCGACATGGGGTGTTCTGGCCATACTAAAATCTGACAATGACCCACGTTTTAATTGTCAGGAGGTCAAAGACTTCTGAGAGCATCTGAATTTACAGCATCAAAAGAGCACTCCTCTGTGGCCGCAGGCCAATGGACTGGTTGAAAGATTTATGAGCACGCTAAAGAAAGCTGTGCAGTTTACTACCCTTGAGATGCTCAATTTACAGACTGTGTTAAATTCTACATTGAGAGTTTACCGTTCAACACCTCACTCGACCACCGGTGAAAGTCCAGCGACATTGATGTTCAGGAGAGCAATGACAACCAAGATACCTCAGTGGACCAATTAAAGAGAAAGAGATGAGAATGTAACTCGTACGAGGGACTTGGTTCAGAAACAAAAGATAAAGACCTATGCTGACCGAAGACGACATGCAAAAAACATCGTCTTCCAGAGAGGAGACAGAGTGCTCGCACATCTGATGAGGAAAAGAAAATCTGATGCTCCCTTTGATTCAGAACCAGTTCAAGTGGTGCAGACCAAAGGTCCAATGGTGACTGCCCAGTGCCCTGGAAATTCTATTACCAGAGACTCTTCTCACTTTTGGCATTTGAGTCATTGTTCATCAGATCTCCATGGTGAAGGAGGGGCTGATTCTGAAGCACCAGTGATTGCTGCTTCACCATCACAGGAGATCTTGGATCATGATGGTGGCAAGTCTCAAATTCCCACGACACGTTCAGGTCGAACAGTTACAGCACAAAAGAGATTAATTGAAGAGATTTAAATTTATATGTGTATATATTTTGTAAAATTGGTACGTTTTCGTTTAACAGAGATGAAGATGATGTGTCTTGCAAGTTAACAATGACGGAACCATTTCGATTCCTAATGAACTCCGTAGAGCTATGACCTAATGGCTACAGTGTATTGCAGTGAAGGTTGCTTTAGAATGTGGATGTGGCCTAACGACTAGGGTGGCTGACGTCAAAGCTGGGGAACTGGGTTCGAGTCTCATCCTGTGATAATGGACAAATCCCTTAACCTCCCTGTGCCTAACAAAAATAAATAATGTGCCCGTCTGCAACGCAACTGGTGCTCATGCAAAGAGCTCTGATACCTTTGGGTCTAGTTCACTCTATATAAAACTCCCAAAAAAACAGAATAAAGATGTGTTTTACTAAGCTCGGTGTGTGGTGTAGTCATTGGCGGGTACCCTGGCTGGAAGGACGCTACACCATCCACACTATCATTTGTATACTCCCGTCTCTCTAGCATCCTCTTTCAGTGTTCCATAATTTCTCTCCCAGTAGCTCATGTTTTGCAATCTAGCTGCTCACTTTTTAATACATTCCATTGTTTTATGTCCTGCTTCTTGTGCTTCCTTTCCTAGATATCCATTGTCTCTTCCACTATTTATCATTTCCTGTCTCGTAGTACACGGTTTTTTCTCTGCTGTATATTTGAAACTAAAAGTACAATATACTGCATGAGGTATTTCAAGATGATACCTTGCTTACGCTAACATATATTTGTGGTTGGTAACTTTGCCTTTAAATTGAATGTTACACTTTATGATGGTAACCATTACAAAAGGATGGGAAATAACATCAATTGTTCATTGATTTTTTTTATTATGAGGTTTGTCCCTTTCCCTATCGCTCTGTGGCTGTCACATTCTTTCTGTCCCATTTTACAGTATCATGTTTTCTGGCACACCTTATCATTCTTTCTTATTTTCTCATGCATCATATTCCAGTGTATAATTATTTTCCTGGCAACTTCTCGAATTTTTGCTCCAAGTGTCTAATTCCTTCTCTCTCAGTTGATCCTGTTATGCCTTCCAATTCAGCATTTTTAATCATTCAGTTTATTCTCTTGTGTCACCAAAATGTATCATTTGTTCGCTGCAATTACATCATGTTCTCCCTCCAAGTTGATCTTCCAGTTTATATCATTTTCTCTCTTAATTTGCAAAGTGTTACCTCCCAGGCCTATGGTTTTAACATTATTGCTGTCGGCTGTTAATTGCCCACTCTGCATTTATAGGCTAGGCCAAAGGCGATGGTCCGTAAGCCAAAACGAGAATTCAGCCAGTTTCACAAGTTGTCCTGCTATACCTTCTTTCTTTTCTTACGCTTTTCCTCGAAGTCTTTCCTAGCTTTTGTCTGACAATTTCTCAACTTTGTGCTATACAAAGACACCTTTGACACTGAGAAGTGTATATATGCAGATAAAAAAAAATTAAAAACTGTGATGCAAAGTTTCGAAATTAAAAGACATTAAATACACTCGAAAGCAGGAAGCAAGGTTTTTTTTCGCTTCTGTTTATTGTAAAGCGAGGATAGATATATACATCTTGGCATTTCCTCTTACGGTTTTTTTAAGGGAAGGATTTCTCAGTGTAAGCTGCTTTACAGTACACACTGATTTCCTGGTTACTGATAACACTAGTAAGTATGCACTCTCTTCCAGTTATTTAGTAACCACAGTGCGTGAGTCACTAAGAGCCTTTGGATGGGAGCCCAGTCTTCAAAGAAAGGCCACCTTGTTCGTGGGAAGACATGAGGGAGTGAAGAGCAGCTATAAGGAAGTGGAAGTGTTGCAACATTGCAAGTGCTTTGAACCACACCACGCCTCGTAGGCCTCTGCAACCCTACAGCTCAAACAATGTGACTCTGAGTCACGGTGGACTGTGGTCTGTGGCGTAAGGAGAAATGATGGGGCCCAAAAATGTGTTGAAAGACTCCTGAGACCCCTGTCATCCACTACTCAACCTTAAGCCCCTCTCCCCACCAAAACCCTTGGTTGTATGGTCCATCGCGCCTGGGCGCTCTGTCTTCATGGTCCTTAGCTTCTAACCTGCAGCTGTGTCTGTGGCCTGGTGACGAGCTGCTCAGTGGGGCTACGGAGGGTGGACCAAGGAAGCACCACAGAGTCCTCCAGGGGGGGTTGTTATGGCCTAGAGTGTGGTAGTACTGGGTTGCCAGCATCTTGAGGACATGTGACTAGAGGGATTTCTTTCCTGTCTGTGCCTAATTTGCAGAAAGAAAAAAAAATAAGTGTATGGGCACAACATTTTTCTTAGGAGCCAGTCGCTGTCATACATCGTGACTATTAAACAGTGGCGGCTGGTATTAAACGGGGGTAGGGGGGCGGGTCCCAGGGCCAGTGGGGGTGGGAATGGAAAAAAAAACACTTACCTGTCTGCTGTCTGCCACCGCCGCCGTTGCCTCCTCTCCCTCTTCGCCCGCTTCCAGGGCAAGAAGCAGGAAGCACCCGCCTCCCAGCCTCCTGATAGCCAATCACAATGCTGCAATGCGGCATTGTGATTGGTCTGAGCGCCGCGGAGCGGAGAACATGCAAAGTGAGCATGACGGTTTGACTGGCACAAGACGCCCGTCCAAAGCATCCTGCACACTTGGAATGGGCAAACCAATCCTCCCCTGCCCTGCTCTGTGAGCAGAGAAGCCCCGTCCCTACCCAGCTGAGCAAGGGGAAAAATAAAATGATAATAACAATGAGTTATTATCATTTTATTTTTTCCTCTTTTTGACCTGCTCAGTGGGGCGATGCTCCTCCGCCTTAGCGGAGGAGCTGCCACTGCTATTAAATGCTTAGTCTCAAATCCACCTAATACCTCTTTCTTCTGCTAGCTGACACTTCCTGATTCTTTATCTCAGTCTTACAGATTCTTCTCATTTCTCCTTTCTCTCTTTGTCACTGTTTTCATAGCTTTCTCTTCCTCTTTCTTGCACCTGTTTCACCCTCTTTATCTCCCTTGTCGCAGATCAACATCAGATGATGAAAAATAAGCCCCTGCACCTAAAAACGAGTGCCAGTGCCCTCCAGCTGCACAGATTAAGCACCACATCTCCTGCAGACTACATCATATCTCTAGGGGAAGTGGGGCACAATGCCTTGAGCTTTGACTCTTACGGACTAGGTAATGGAAATGGAGATTACTGATGGGGGAAATATTCTATAAAGAAAAATGTGGCAGATTTAACTAGGCAGTGCAGATGCTAAACGAACAGTTGCTTAACTGCACATTGGTGCAGTGGGTGTACCTTCTCCATGAACTAGTTATACCCCTTGCATATTTTTTCCCCCAAATATCTTCATTGATTTTTCATATCAACTGAGTAACAAAAGAAAAGAAAAAAGAAGGACAACATGACAGCGGCACGTGTTAGGCTTCCCTAGTGCCAAGAGAAACTCCAGGGGATCATCAAGTACAACTGTGTCTCATAACACTGGTCATCCATACATGAGACTACACGATGGTGTAGTGTCTGTTGGTGCGACTATCTCATGTGGGGGAGCAGGAGGAGGAGAAGGGGATAGGGCGAAGAGCCACTTTCTGGGTGTGAATTGTCTAGAGATGGTGGGGGGCATACCCTTGCATACTGCATAACTTATAGCATGTGAAATCATAGCATTCATAACAACACTTATAACATCTGAAATGGCATGATTTGAAGAATACAGTGCATGGTAGAGTGGCTAGTTACAGTTAATGTAGTGTGGTGAGTGAGGTGACCCAACTGTGTACGGAGGTGCACGACTTATAGTAATTTGAATGTGGTGTGTAAATAATAAATGTAAGTTATAAATATGAGTTATTGTAATTTGAAGGTGGTGCATGCATTATACATTTAAGTTATAACTTTAGTATTTCTAATGTTTGTGTAGTTTAAGTTGGGTTTGTATAGAAAGAAGAAGTTTTCCTAACTATAACGTATCCATAACCTTTGTTTTTTTCAATGAATTTCAATGTCTTTTTTATTTGTAATAAAACATTTTTCAAATCATGGAGTTTACTGTCGTCAAGTGGAGTGTCATTAAGTGGAGTGTGGTACTGTAGAGTGGAAGAGAGTGTAGTAAAGGTTATTGTTGTACAGTACAGTGTTGTAGAGTGGAGTAGAGTGGACTGGTGTACAGTGGAATAGCGTAGAGCGTAGTGGCGTAGGGAGCAGTGGCATAAAGTGGAGTGGCATATAGTGTAGTAGTGTACACTGGAGTGGTGCAGAGGGGAATAGCATAGAGTGGAATTACATACAGTGGAATACCTTACAGTGGAGTAGCTTACAGTGGAGGGGTGGACATTGAAGTGGCATAGAATGAAGAGTCATAGAATGGAGTAGCATACAGTATAATAGCATAGCACAGAGTACAGTGGTGTGGCGGGTAGTGGCATAGAGTGGAGTAGAGTGGAGAGGCGTACAGTGGATTAGCGTAGTGTGTAGTGGCATATAGTGTAGTGACATAGATTGTGCAGCAGTATATCAAGGTAAGTTCACAGTATACCATGGTAAATGCAGATCAGAAGTCAGTATGTGATTGGCTTATGGCTGTCTTTACCAAACGTAAAAGGTCGCCTTGTAGTTTTTATCACAGTTTTGCTGCATTCTGCTGTCTCACTGCGTTCTGGTTTAGGGTCTTAGATATAGGTATTAGGTTTTATTGTTGTTCACTACCTACTACCCCTTCATTTAAGTGGTAATAGGCAGAGAATTTTAATTATATTTCCCATATATATTTTATACCAGTCTAAGGCGAACTGCACATTTTTTAAAGTAGCAGGATAATTGTAGGTATTACCATGCTACTCCGTAGACTTTTTTGTGCATATTTAAAAATGTTTGAAATAGAAAATACAGCTTAGTACACTATATTTGTAAAATATATTGTATTATAATGTAATTTTTAACTTTTTAACGTATTTAAAAAAGGCAGTACTGTCGTACTCCGTACATTTAAAAAAAAAATATAGAAACTTATAAGTATTTTTCCCTACCTATTACCACTTTACTAAAGTGGTAATAAGTAGGGGAGAAATACCCAACCTAATACTTACCTAGATCTGAAGGAGTAACGAAGAACACAGTCAAACTGCACCTAAAACCAAAATGGCTGCCTTTAACTTTTGTAAAGGCAGCCATTAGCCAATCACCCAATGACTTGTCATTGCTATGTACCGAGGTACTATATCGTGGAGATGGTGTCCATGTAACGACCCATGGCAATAATGTATTATTGTGTAACCTCAAAAAATGGTTTTCCAAACATATCTAAGTGCATCTTTCTCACCTAAAGCCAAAGGTTCTTTTAAGAGCCAATCTACAGTGTATGTAAGTCATGCTTAAAAATGTGTCCCCATTTTTTAAAATTACTTTTACGGTATTGTGATTCTTCCTAAAAACTACTGCAGTACTACTGCGGTAGTCCGTAACATTTAAAAAATATATACACATATTAAATGGCATACTTACAGTACATTTATAACCTCTCCCTCTCTATTTTTGATATTAATATATAGCACACTGCCAAACATCTCTTGCTAATCCAACATGACTGCCTTTCCACTGTGGACTATCCGCCAATAGTCAATCATATTTTGTGAAGTCATTGCTATGTACCGCGGTAGTACCGCAGTACTATCACGACAAAAGATATCACAAAGTTGTTCTGCTTTATAACTTAACAACCACAAAACAAATTTCGTTGCCATGTGAAGAAGGATCATCCTCCTAGTATGTTGTACATTCCTGTGAAATTTCGTTGAAATCCAACTGACTGTTTTTGCGCTACATCCAATACAAAAAATCTATATAAAATGCATTAGGATCTAAATCTGATTCGGGACCCCCCCTTTTTTCTTTGCACACCCTAAACCAAATGCCATGAAACGTTCCATCCTCCGTCAATGTATATGGGGCAATAGGTGTGCAAAGTTTTGCTGAGATTCGTCAAACGGGTGCACAGTTATTAAGGGGCAAAAATCCAAGGAATTCCTATCTCTGGTAAACCTAACTAAAACTACCAAGTGGCTCCGGTCACTCTGCAATACAGCCACTCTGTAGTTCTGTTAAAGATTCCCAGAGATAGGAATTCCTCAGGTTTTTGCTTGCTATTAACTTTGCCACCATTTGATGAATCTCCATGAAGCTTTGCAATACTTTTTCTACATTGGCTGACTGTTAGACCTGGTACCATTGGCGTGAGTCTCCCTTCCATTTTTTACTGATTGCCTATTCTGTTTTTGATATGTGTTGCTGGTTTAGATGCTTTGGGCACTGTGCCACTGCTATTCAGTGCCACAGTGCAAGTGCTCCCTATGATAAATTGATGTATTGATTAGTGACTCCATGATTGGATTATTTGATTTACTTGTCAGACCCTAGTATAGTGCACCATGTGTGCCCAGGGCCTGTAAATCAAATACTGCTAGTGGGCTTGCAGCACTGATTGTGCCACCCACAGAAGCAGCCTGTAAAGTGTGTCTCAGGCCTGCCATTGCAGAGCCTGTGTGCAGTCTGTGACTGCCATGTCGACTTGGCAAGTGCACCCACTTGCCAGTCCTTAAACCTTCCCTTTTCTGCATATCAGACACCCCTAAGGTAGGCCCAAGGGCAGGGTGCATTGTATGTAAAAGGTAGGACATGCCCTGGTGTGTGTAGCATGTCCTGATAGTGAATTACAGCCTATTTCGTTTTTCACTATTGCAAGGCTACCTGCTCCCATAGGCCAGAATGGGCAGTTTGATTATAACATCTTATAATCCTAACTGACCCAGGGAACATGGTAGAAAAACGAATTTAGTATGCCTGAACTCATAATGATAAAATACATCTTTTAGTGAAGTTGGTTTTAACATTCTGTGTTTGAAAATACCACTTTTAGAAAGTAGGTATTTTCTTGCCTAACCATCCAGCCTGCCTCTGCTAGCTTGTGTATTGTATGTCTGGTTTTGTGAGTGACAAGGGCTGGGGGGCTCCAGGTGACAGGGTGAGTCAGCACAGGGCTGAATAGACCTATCTGCATGTAGAGTGGTGGGAGGCGTAGCACCTGGGCCTGAATAGGGCTGTGCCTGCCTTCCACAAGGCTGGCTCCACCTCCTGTGGTGCGTCTGATGTCCCTGGCCCACATTGACAAAGGAAGAAGGTGTGCACTGGCAGAATGCACCCAGAACTGGTTTGGACTAGGTACAGGACCCTCTGCCTTCAGAGGACAAAGGATTTACTGGTATAAATAGTGGGGCCCAGACCCCAGAACTTT
This sequence comes from Calotriton arnoldi, assembly GCA_963921515.1. Taxonomy (NCBI): domain Eukaryota; kingdom Metazoa; phylum Chordata; class Amphibia; order Caudata; family Salamandridae; genus Calotriton; species Calotriton arnoldi. The sequence continues at coordinate 212,665 of CAWUFW010018600.1, forward strand.
AGATCACTTCTGGGAAATCAAGACGAACCTTTGCCAAGGAGAAGAACCAAGGAAGCTGCAGAAGTTTGGACTGCCCCTCTGCCAGTGTGCTGTTTGCTGGGTTGGCCTGCAGTGGTTTCTTCATTGCCAAGGAAAGGAGAAGGAACTTTTAAAGAACTTTCATCATCTTGCAGAATATTTCTCCAAGGGCTTGAACTTGTGCTTGCCTCCTGCTGAAGTCTCAGGGATACAAGACTTCACCACCAGCTCCCCCCTGAATTTCCTTGCTGGGAATTCTGTCTGCAGAAGCCTGCGTGTCGCTGGGAGCTGGAAGCACGACTCAACGAGAAGAAGCGTGTCGCCGTCGCAGCTGTTGCCGTCGCATCGCCGGAGAAGCGTGTCGCCGCATCACCAGAGAAGCGTGTCTTCGTCGCAGCTGTCGGCCGTCGCATCACCGGAGAAGCGTGTCGCCACCGCAAGGGTCGCCGTCGCATCACCGGAGAAGCGTGTCGCAGGGCCTGTCGCGGCTCAGAAGTTGTCGAGTCGCCGCACGGCCATTGGGCGTGCACGCATCGCCTTCACGTCGTCGCAGCGCATCAAGGGCGCCATCTTATCGCATCGCACCAGATTGTCGCATCGCATCGAGGTGCCGTCTTGCCGCATCGAAACCGGAACGCAGTACGAGAATCAACGCATCACCTCCTCTCCGGTAAGGAACAAGACGCATCCCCTACTCTGCGCAAGCATTGAGGCGCGACGCATCGCCTCCCCCGAAGCAAGGAACCAACGCATCACCCTCCCTGCGAACCTTTTGTTTGTTTTGCGTTACGCATCCAAGGTACTTTTGTGAGAAACGTGTCGCATTTATCATCAACTTGAACTAAGTTACTTCTACCACCTTTAAGTCTATTTTGAGTACAGTATTGTGGATTTTTGTCGTTTGTGGTCTTGTGTTTGTGAGAAGTTGGCCTGGCATATGCTGTCCACTAATTATAGTGGGCACCTTGCACCAGTCCAAATCGACTCTTATTGTAGGTAGGTTAAAGACAACCTTATTGAAAGCTATCCTAGTGGTAGCTATGGAGAGCAGCCTTCAGGCTAAGTCTTGAAGGAATGTAAAGCAGCTTGTTTTACCAGTCTATAATCTCTTGAGTGACCAAATGAAAGAGCACCACACCAGGTATATATTCAAAATATATGTATTTATTACTAAACACACCCCTCTAGTCTCTTTATGAGGCTAGAGTTCGAAATACATAGGTTATAAGATCTTAAATCACAGTAATAGCACAAATACACGTTTGGGCCCTAGGGCGTACCAAACCATATACCAATAAAGTGGTATGCGAACCACGACTGAACTAGACACTAGGCCTAGAGCCTCTAGAAGTGCTTGGACCACAAGGAACCACCCAAGGTAGTGACACAGGGGACCCACGGGAGACGCGTGCAGTGTAAATACACAACCGCGATACGCCGTTTACTTCTATGGAGAAAGTCGGGATCGGGAAAATAGAGGAAAGGGACACTTTAAAAGGACTAGGACAAAACCCTTTGAGATCTAGGACTTTGAAGAGTCTCTACCCACGGGAGCACCGGAGTACTCGTGTTACCTCACCCAGGGAAGCCGGGTGCATAGGTGCCTTTCGGGGTCGGGTTTCGTCGTCGTTTCTTATGGCGATCTGCTGCAAAGTGCTGCTGGCGACCAGGAGAAAAGTGTCCGGGTGGATCCAAGAGTGGATCGGAGTTCTGAAGAACCTGAAAGCAGAGGGGACAGAGTCTGGGTCACTAGCCAGTGACCAGGAGGGCGATGGACAGATGCCCACCGATGTCGAGTGCTTCAAGTTCGTTGACGGTCGTCTTGACTCTTCAGCCACGAAGTCCGGGAGGCGTTGTCGGCGACCAGGAGCAGGATTCGGGCTGTTGCTCGATGTCTGTCGAGTGCAGGTGTGTCGGCGACCAGATTGGACCCAACAGGCCTTGGCAACGGCAAGTCTCGAGTAAGATGTAGATCGTCGATGATGCAGACCAGCAAGGTCTGGGGAACTCACCCAGCAAGGGTAAGTGAGGGCAGGCCTGGAGCAACCAGCCTGCCAAGTAAAGAAAAGATTGGCCTTCGGTAAGGGCTACTAGCCAACGGGCTAGCGACCGCGAAGGAGCCTCGTGACGCCGCACGTGGAGCTGGCTTACAGGACACTCGTGGAGTGGGGGCCAGTGATCTTCGGTGCAGGTGGTGCTGGAGGCTAGGGCTACTCGGAGCCCAAAGCACGACTTCTTGGGAGACCCAGAAGATGGTGCACTTGCAAATGTGCTCGGTGTCCAGGGGTCACGGTCTCAAGTCACCCACGATAGCCACGGGCCTCAGCTTTGCTGGGGACTCAGGGTAGCCTCGGGGAAGTCTGAGAATCCACCTCTGGTGATGCGATGACTTCGGCGTCCGACGGGAGCTTCAGTGATGCGAACCGGACAGATGCTTCTTTGGTGCCTGCCAAGCAGGGAGTCACTCCTTGACCCCAAGGGAGATTCTTCAGTCCTCTAATCTTGTCGTAGAGCGTCGAAGGT
>CAWUFW010018601.1:0-215203 GCA_963921515.1 Calotriton arnoldi
ATACAGACATTCACCCAGTTTAGTCACTAACCCATGCATTCAGTAAGATACGTTAAATCACTCACTTATACAGTCAGTCACGCACCTACTAAATCATCCATACAGACACTTACACACCCACTCATTCTTCAATACGTCTTTTCCTATATATATTAAAAATATTTAAACTTTACAGAAACACACAGTCACTGGATGATGTCATCAGTGATGTCATCAGTGATGCCATTTGAGATGTCATCAGTGATGTCATCAGTGATGTCACTGACCATGTCATGAGTGATGTAATATGTGACGTCATCAGCAGTGCATTGCGGGGGCGTGTGTTATAGTTAGCTGGACTAACTATAACGGGGGAATTTCACGGGTTTTGTACGAGTGCAATGTCCAACTAACTATAACTGTCCCTAAAACCTATGGCTTTTTCAGTGAATTTCAAAGGTTTTTTAAATGCTAATTTGTAACTATAACGTCCCTGAAACCTATGGTTTTTTCAGTGAATTTCAAAGGTTTTTTAAATGCTAATTTGTAACTATAACATGTCTGAAACCTACGGTTTTTTCAGTGAATATATATATATATATAAACGCCAAGGTGTATTGAAGAATGAATGGGTGTATTAGTGTCTGTATGGATGATTCAGTAGGTGCGTGACTGCCTGTATAAGTGAGTGATTAAATGTGTCTTAGTGAATGCATGGGTGAATGACTAATGTGTGTGAATGTCTGTATCAGTCTGTCAGTTGGTGTGTAAGCGGCTGCATGGGTTGGTGAGTAGCTACATGAGTGTCTATATCGGTTAATGATTGGTTTTCTGAGTATCTGTATGGGTGCCTAAGTGTCTGTGTGGGTGGGTGGGGGGTGTTACTCCCTGCATGGATGTGTGAGTGGGTGATTCACTGGGTGTATGGGTTCATGAGTGCATCTGTGAGGGGTTGTGTGGGTGAGTGAGTGTGCATATGGCTGTGTTGGTGAGTGAATGGATGTCTCAGTTGTATATGTGAGAGTAACTACATATTTTGAAAGGCAGTATATGTGAGTGTTGGAGTATATAAGTGTCTATATGTGAGAGTGAGTGACTGTGAGAATGGCTGTATGCATGAGTGTGTGCTTGTATCAGGGATTGTATAAGAGAATAAGTATGTGTTACTATCTGCATGAATAAGTGAGGTTATGTGTGTATAACTGTATAGGTGTGTAAATGGCAGTGTGATTAATTGTTTGGGTGACTGACCAGGTGTATGAGTAACTCTATGGGTGAGTGACAGTGTGTGAGTGTCTGTATGGGTGTATGAGTCCTTATATCAGTGGCTGTATTGATGAGTGACTGCGTATATGAGTGACTGTATGGGAGAGAGAGTGGATGTGTGTGTATACCTATGAATCAGTGAGTGGGTATGTACTGTCTGGAATTGGTCTGTCAATGGTTTCGAGAATGGTAGTCTGTATTTTAGAGTGGGTGTATGAAAGGTTATATTAGGGTGTGAGGAGGTGCATCAGATATTAAGTGGATGATTCCATCAGTGATGTAATTTGAGATGTCATCAGTGATGTCACTGACCATGTCTTGAGTGATGTAATATGTGACCTCATTAGCAGTGCATTGCGGGGGCACGAGTTATAGTTAGCTTAGCTAACTATAACGACCGAATTTCTCGGTCAGCCTAACTATAACGTCCTTGAAACCTGTGCTTTTTTTCAATGAATTTCTAAGGTTTTTTTAAATGCGAATCCCTAACTAAAACGTCCCTGAAATCTCTGTTTTTTTCAGTGAATTTCTAAGGTTTTTTAAATGCTAATCCCTAACTATAACATCCCTGAAACCTGTGGTTTTTTCAGTGAATTTCTAAGGTTTTTAAATGCTAATTTCTAACTATGCCTACATAGGTTGAACAAGTACAGAAAGAGGAAGAAAGGCGCAGGAAGAAGCAAGAGAAGTGCACAAAGAGGAAAGAGAGGTGCAGAAAGAGGAAGAAAGGTGCAAAAAGAAGCAACAGAGTTGCAGAAAGAGGCCTACTTTGACTGTACCTTTCCACAGACTCATATAAAGTAGCCTAATCACTAATCCTTCTCCCAAGATGTCTTAAACCTCCCTTTTCTCTTGAAGGTTCAATATTCATCGACTGCTCAGAATGTTAGACGTACCAAATGTAAAACAGCAATCCTAACCATATCACTGTTGTACGTCTCACCAAGTTGGTGAAGGTATGAATGCATGTGTTTGTGCTATTACCTAGTGACATGCTACAAAAAAATAAACATACATATACTTGAATTCCTGTGTTTCAAACAGCATACTCTGTAAATTTGTGTACAAAAAGGAGTATGTATTTCTTTTTGCTCATAATACAGGGCACATAGGAATTCAATAGTATATTTGAGGGACTCTATAACACCTATAAACATAAAAAATTTGACTTTGACATAAAACATGTCTGCCTGTGCAACTGAATGACAGAGCAGAACTAAGAAGATTTGACCACCTATAAGAGAAGCTAGCCGCTTTTTAAGTTAACATCTTCAGATGCATAACACGTGAGAATACATGTACAAGTAGACATATACCTCAGTCACGAGAGAACGCAGACCTTTAAACTTGACAGCTTGCACTTCCCATTTGAATACAGAAACAGGCAAGAGAAGTACAAAAAAAAGCAAGAGAATTGCAGAACGAAACAAGGGAGGTGCAGAAAGAGTAAGAAATGTGCAGAAAGAGGCAAGAGAAGTGCAGAAAGAGGCATGAGAAGTGTAGAAAGAGGCAAGAGAAGTGCAGAGAGAGGCAAGGGAGAAGCAGAAAGAGGCAAGAGAGGTGCAGAAAGAGGTAAGTGAGGTGCAGAAAGAGGCAAGAGAAGTGCGGAAAGAGGCAAGGGAGGTGCAGCAAGAGGGGTGCAGAAAGAGAGAAGAGGGGTGCAGACAGAGGCACAAGGGGTGCAGAAAGAAGCAAGAGAGGCACAGAAAGAAGCAAGAGAAGTACAGAATGAAGCAACAGGATGGCAGAAAGAGGCAAGAGGGGTACAGAAAGAGGCAAGAGGGGTGCAGAAAGAGGCAAGAGGGGTGCAGAAAGAAGCAATAGAGATGAAGAAGGAGGCAAGAGAACTGCAGAAAGAGGCAAGAGAGTTGCAGAAACACACAAAAGAGGTGCAGAAAGAGATAAGAGGGGTGCAGAAAGAGGCAAGAGGGGGCAGAAAGAAGCAAGAGAGGTGGGGAAAAAAGCAAGAAAAGTACAGAAGGAAGCAAGAGAGGTGCAGAAAGAGGCAAGAGAGGTGCAGAAACAGGCAAGAGAAGAGCAGAAAGAGTCAAGAAAGTTGCTGAAAGAAGCAACAGAAGTGCAGAAAGAGGCAAGTGAGGTGCGGAAAGAGGCCTACTTGGACTGTACCTTTCCACAGACTCATACAAAGTAGCCTAATCACTAATCCTTCTCCCAAGATGTCTTAAACCTCACTTGTCTCTTGAAGGTTCACTATTCATCGACTGCTCAGAATGTTAGACGTACCAAATGTAAAACAGCAATCCTAACCATATCACTGTTGTAAGTCTCACCAAGTTTGTGAAGGTATGAATGCATGTGTCTGTGCTCTTACCTAGTAGCATGTTACAAAAAATAAACATACAAATACTTGAATTCCTGTGTTTCAAACAGCATACACTGTAAATTTGTGTACAAAAAGGAGTATGTATTTCTTTTTGCTCATAATACAGGGCACATGGGAATTTAATAGTATATTTGAGGGGCTCTATAACACCTATAAGCATAAAACGTGTCTGCCTGTGCAACTGAATGACAGAGCAAAACTAAGAAGATTTGACCACCTATAAGAGAAGCTACCCGCTTTTTAAGCTACCATCTTCAGATGCATAACACGTGAGAATACATGTACAATTAGACATATACCTCAGTCACGAGAGAAAAAAGAACTTTAAACTTGACAGCTTGCACTTCCCATTTGCATATAGAAACAGGCAAGAGAAGTACAGAAAGAAGCAAGAGAATTGCAGAAAAAACAAGAGAGGTGCAGAAAGAGTAAGAAATGTGCAGAAAGAGGCAAGAGAAGTACAGAAAGAGGCATGAGAAGTATAGAAAGAGGCAAGAGAAGTGCTGAAAGGCAAGGGAGGAGCAGAAAGAGGCAAGAGATGTGCAGAAAGAGGTCAGTGAGGTGCAGAAAGAGGCAAGGGAGGTGCAGAAAGAGGCAATGGAGGTACTGAAAGAGGGAAGAGGGGTGTAGAAAGAGGGAAGAGGGGTGCAGAAAGAGGCACAAGGGGTGCAGAAAGAAGCAAGAGTGGCACAGAAAGAAGCAAGAGAAGTACAGAATGAAGCAACAGGGGTGCAGAAAGAGGCAAGAGGGGTGCAGAAAGAGGCAAGAGGGGTGCAGAAAGAGGCAAGAGGGGTGCAGAAAGAAGCAAGAGAGGTGGGGAAAAAAGCAAGAGAAGTGCAGAAGGAAGCAACAGAGGTGCAGAAAGAGGCAAGCGAACTGCACAAAGAGGTAAGAGAGGTGCAGAAAGAGGCAAGAGAGGTGCAGAAAGAGGGAAGAAGGGTGCAGAAACAGGCAAGAGAAGTGCAGAAAGGGTCAAGAGAATTGCTGAAAGAAGCAACTGAGTTGTAGAAAGAAGCAAGAGAAGTGCAAGTGAGGTGCAGAAAGAGGCAAGAGAGGTACAGAAAGAGGCAAGAGGGTTGCAGAAAGAGGTAAGAGATGTACAGAAAGAAGCAAAAGAGGTGCAGAAGGAGGCAAAAGAACTGCAGAAAGAGGAAAGAGAGGTGCAGAAAGAGGAAAGAGGGGTGCAGAAAGAGGCAACAGAAGTGCAGAAAGAACCAACGGAGGTGCAAAAAAAGGCAAGAGGGATGCAGAAAGAGGCAAGAGAAGTGCAGAAAGAAGCAACAGAGGTGCAGAAAGAGGCAAGGGGACTGCAGAAAGAGGCAAGAGTGTTGCAGAAACAGGCAAAAGAGGTGGAGAAAGAGGGAACAGGGGTGCAGACAGAGGCAGGAGAGGTGCAGAAAGAGGAAAGAGGGTGCAGAAAGAGGCAGGAGGGGTGCAGAAAGAAGCAAGAGGGGTGCAGAAATATGTAAGAGAGGTGCAGAAAGAATCAACAGAGGTGCATAAAGAGGCAGGAGGGGTGCAGAAAGAGGCACCAGGTATACAGAAAGAGGCAAAAGAGGTGCAGAAAGAGGCAAGAGAACTGCAGAAAGAGGCAAGTGAGGTGCACAAAGAGGGAAGAAGGGTGCAGAAAGAGACAAGAGAGGTGCAGAAAGAAGCAAGAGAGGTGCAGAAAGAAGCAACAGAGGTGCAGAAAGTAGCAAGAGGGGTGCATAAAGGCAAGAGAAGTGCAGAAAGAAGCAACAGAGGTGCAGAAAGAGGCAAGAGAAGTGCATAAAGAGGCAACAGACGTGCAGAAAGAGGCAAGAGAGGTGCATATAGAGGGAAGAGGGGTGCAGAAAAAGGCAAGAGGGGTGCAGAAAGAAGCAAGTAAGGTGCAGAAAGAGGCCAGTGAGGTGCAGAAACAGGCAAGAGGGGTGCAGAAACAGGTCACGAGAAGTGCAGAAGGAAGCAACAGAGGTGCAGAAAGAGGCTAGAGAATTGCAGAAAGAGGTAAGAGAGGTGCAGAAAAAGGCAAGAGAGGTACAGAAATCGGGAAGAGGGGTGCAGAAAGAGGCAAGAGAGTTATATAAAGAGGAGTGCAGAAAGAGGGAAGTGGGGTGCAGAAAGAAGCAAAGAGGTGCAGAAAGAGGGAAGAGGGGTGCAGAGAGAGGCAAGAGGGGTGCAAAAAGAAGCAAAAGAGGATCAGAAAGATGCAAGAGAGGTGCAGAAGGGAGGTACAGAAAGCAGAAGAGATGTGCAGAAAGAGGCAAGAGAAGTGCAGAAAGAAGCAAGAGAAGTGCAGAAAGAAGCAACAGTCAATCAATCAATCAATCAATGCATTTATAGAGCGCGCTACTCACCCGGGAGGGTCTCAAGGCGCTGGGGGAGGGGGGAGTTACTGCTCGAACAGCCAGGTCTTGAGCTGCTTCCTGAAGGAGAAATGGTCCTGGGTTCGCCGAAGGTGAGTGGGGAGGGAGTTCCAGGTCTTGGCTGCCAGGTAGGAGAAGGATCTTCCTCCGGCGGTGGCTCTGCGGATGCGTGGTACGGTGGCGAGGGCGTGGCTGGTTGATCGTAGCTGGCGGGTGGGCGTGTAGAAGGTCATGCGGTCGTTGAGGTACTTGGGGCCCAGGTCGTGGAGGGCCTTGTGTGCGTGGGTGAGGAGTCTGAACGTGATTCTCTTGCTGACGGGGAGCCAGTGCAGGTCTTTCAGGTGTCCGGTGATGTGGCTGTGTCGGGGGATGTCCAGGATGAGTCGTGCGGAGGCGTTCTGGATGCGCTGGAGTCTTTTTGAAGTTTGGCTGTGGTTCCGGCGTAGAGGGTGTTCCCATAGTCCAGTCGGCTGGTGACGAGTGCCTGGGTGACGGTCTTCCTGGTTTCAGTGGGGATCCATCTGAAGATCTTGCGGAGCATGCGCAGGGTGTTGAAGCACGAAGATGAGACGGCGTTGACTTGTCTGGTCATCGACAAGGAGGAGTCCAGGATGAAGCCCAGGTTGCGTGCGTGGTCCGTTGGCTTGGGCGCGGTGCCCAGGGCCGGGGGCCACCAAGAGTCGTCCCAGGCGGAGGGTGATGAACCCAGGATGAGGACTTCCGTCTTGTCTGAGTTCAGTTTAAGGCGGCTGTTCCTCATCAACCTCATCAACAGAGGTGGAGAAAGTAGCAAGAGGGGTGAGGAAAAACAAGAGAAGTGCAGAAAGAAGCAACAGAAGTGCAAAAAGAGGCAAGAGAATTGCAGAAAGAGGCAACACACGTGCAAGAGAGGTACAGGAAAAGGGGTGCAGAAAAAGGCAAGAGGGGTATAGAAAGAAGCAAGTGAGATGCAAAAACAGACAAGCGGGGTGCTGAAAGGGGCAAAAGAAGCACAGAAAGAAGCAACAGAGATGCAGAATGAGGCAAGAGAACTGCAGAAAGCGGCAAGAGAGTTGCAGAAACGGGCAAGAGACGTGCAGAAAGAGGGAAGAGGGGTGCAGAAAGAGGCAAGAGGGGTGCAGAAAGAAGCAAGAAGGGTGGGGGGAAAAGCAAGAGAAGTGCAGAAAGAACCAACAGAGTTGCAGAAAGAGGCAAGAGAAGTGCAGAAGGGAGCAACAGAGGTGCAGAAAGAGGCAAGAGAATTGCAGAAAGAGGTAAGAGAGGTGCAGAAAGAGGCAAGAGAGGTACTGAAAGAGGGAAGCGAGGTGCAGAAAGAGGCAAGAGTGGTGCAGAAAGAAGAAATAGAGGTGCAGAAACAGGCAAGAGGGGTGCAGAAAGAGGCAAGAGAAGTGCAAAAAGAGGCAAGAGAAGTGCAGAAAGAGGCAAGAGAGGTACAGAAACAGGCAACAGAGGTACAGAAAGAGGAGTGCAGAAAGAGGGAAGTGGGGTGCAGGAAGAAGCAAGAGAAGTGCAGAAAGAAGCAACTGAGGTGCAGAAAGAGGCAAAAGGGGTACAGAAAGAAGCAAGAGAGGGGCAGAAAGCAGCAACGGAAGTGCAGAAAGAAGCAAGCGAGGTGCTGAAACAGGCAAGAGTAGTGCAGAAAGAGGCAAGAGAGGTGCAGAAAGAGGCAAGATAGGTGCAGAAAGAGGGAAGAGGGGTGCAGAAAGAGGCAAGAGGGGTGTAAAAGGAAGCAAGAGAGGTGCAGAAAGATGCAGAAGATCAATCAATCAATCAATCAATCAATCACGGCATTTATAGAGCGCGCTACTCACCCGGGAGGGTCTCAAGGCGCTGGGGGAGGGGGTAAGTTACTGCTCGAACAGCCAGGTCTTGAGCTGCTTCCTGAAGGAGAGATGGTCCTGGGTTCGCCGAAGGTGAGTGGGGAGGGAGTTCCAGGTCTTGGCTGCCAGGTAGGAGAAGGATCTTCCTCCGGCGGTGGCTCTGCGGATGCGTGGTACGGTGGCGAGGGCGTGGCTGGTTGATCGTAGCTGGCGGGTGGGCGTGTAGAAGGTCATGCGGTCGTTGAGGTACTTGGGGCCCAGGTCGTGGAGGGCCTTGTGTGCATGGGTGAGGAGTCTGAACGTGATTCTCTTGCTGACGGGGAGCCAGTGCAGGTCTTTCAGGTGTCCGGTGATGTGGCTGTGTCGGGGGATGTCCAGGATGAGTCGTGCGGAGGCGTTCTGGATGCGCTGGAGTCTTTTTTGAAGTTTGGCTGTGGTTCCGGCGTAGAGGGTGTTCCCATAGTCCAGTCGGCTGGTGACGAGTGCCTGGGTGACGGTCTTCCTGGTTTCAGTGGGGATCCATCTGAAGATCTTGCGGAGCATGCGCAGGGTGTTGAAGCACGAAGATGAGACGGCGTTGACTTGTCTGGTCATCGACAGGGAGGAGTCCAGGATGAAGCCCAGGTTGCGTGCGTGGTCCATTGGCTTGGGCGCGGTGCCCAGGGCCGGGGGCCACCAAGAGTCGTCCCAGGCGGAGGGTGATGAGCCCAGGATGAGGACTTCCGTCTTGTCTGAGTTCAGTTTAAGGTGGCTGTTCCTCATCCAGTCGGCGACGTCTCTCATCCCGTCGTGTAGGTTGGCTCTGGCGGTGGTGGGGTCGTTGGTGAGGGAGAGGATCAGCTGGGTGTCGTCGGCGTAGGAGATGATGTTGAGGTTGTGTTGGCGTGCGATGGCTGCGAGGGGGCTCATGTAGACGTTGAAGAGGGTTGGACTGAGTGAAGATCCTTGTGGAACGCCGCAGATGACTTCGGTGGCCTCGGATCTGAATGGGGGAGGCGGACTCTCTGGGTTCTTCCGGCGAGGAACGAGATGATCCATTCCAGTGCTTTCTCTCGGATTCCGATGTTGCTGAGGCGCTTCACTAGGGTGCGGTGGCAGACGGTGTCGAACGCCGCGGAGAGGTCCAAGAGGATGAGGGCTGCTGTTTCCCCGTTGTCGGTTAGGGTTCTGATGTCGTCGGTGGCTGCGATAAGGGCGGTCTCGGTGCTGTGGTTGGCCCGAAACCCGGACTGCGAGGGGTCGAGGGATCCATTCGTCTCGAGGAAGGCGGCAAGCTGTCTGTTGACGGTCTTCTCGATGACTTTGGCCGGAAACGGAAGGAGCGAGATGGGACGGTAGTTCTTGAGGTCGGTGGGGTCCGCCGTTGGTTTCTTCAGGAGGGCGGTAAGCTCGGCGTGCTTCCAGCTCTCCGGGAAGGTGGCGGTGTGGAAGGAGGAGTTGATGATGTCCCGGAGATGGGGTGCGATGGTGGCGTCGGCTTTGTTGAAGACGTGGTGTGGGCAGGGGTCGGTTGGTGATCCGGAGTGGATGGAGTTCATCGTGCGGGTAGTGTCTTCGGTGCTGATCGGGGTCCAGTTGCAGAGGGTGGTGGTGGCGGGCGTTGGTTCGGCGGTAGGGTGCGTGGTCTGTGCGTCGAAGCTGTTATGTATGTCGGTGATCTTGCGGTGGAAGAACGCGGCGAGTGAGTTGCAGAGGTCTTGCGAGGGGGTGATGTCGTTGTTTCCGGCGCTGGGGTTGGAGAACTCTTTGACGATGCTGAAAAGTTCCTTGCTGTCGTGGGCGTTGTTGTCCAGTCGTTCTTTGAGTGCCGACTTCTTGGTGGCACGGATCAGCTGGTGGTGTTTGCGGGTGGCGTGCTTGAGGGCGGTCCTGTTGTCTGTGGTCTGGTCGAGTCGCCAGGCTTTCTCGAGAGTGCGGCAGTTCTTCTTGGATTCCTTGAGTTCGTTGGTGAACCAAGGGGTTTTCTTGCTTCCGGGTCTGCTGGGAGGGTTTTTAGTGGTGCGAGGTCGTCGGCGCAGGCGGTCAGCCACTTGGCGAGGTTGCTGGCTGCTTCGTTTGGGTCCGTTGTGTTGGTGGGTGTGTTCTGGCTGAGGGAGGCGGTGAGCTGCTCGGCGGTGATCTTGCTCCAGCTCCGGCGGGGAGCCTGTTGCGGGTGGTGGTGGGTCGCAGTCTTTCTGAAGCTGAAGTGGACGCAGCTGTGGTCGGTCCAGTGGAGTCCGGTGGCGTGGCTGAAGGAGATGTGCTTGCTGGAAGAGAAGACGGGGTCAAGCGTGTGGCCGGCGTAGTGGGTGGGCGTGTTCACCAGTTGCTTGAGTCCGAGGTTGGCGAGGTTGTCCAGCAGGGCGGTGGTGTTTCTGTCGTTGTTGTTCTCCAGGTGGAAGTTGAGGTCCCCTAGGAGGATGTAGTCGGCGGAGGGCATGGCGTGCGGGCTGATGAAGTCTGCGATGTCTTCGCTGAATAGTGTGCGTGGTCCCGGGGGTCTGTAGATGAGGGTGCCTCGGAGGGTGGTCTTGGGGTCAGTGTGTATCTGGAAGTGTAGGTGTTCGGCGGCGGTGAAGGTCTCGTCGGAGTTAGTCGAGATGCGGATGGTGTTCTTGTGTACGATGGCGATGCCTCCTCCCGTCTGGTTGACGCGGTCCTTCCGGGTGATCTTGTATCCGTCCGGGATGGCTATGGCGATGTCGGGCGCTGAGGAGGCGTTCATCCAGGTTTCGGTGAGGAAGGCGACGTCCGGTGCTGTTGCGTCGAGCAGGTCCCAGAGTTCCACGGCGTGCCTGTGGACGGAGCGGGTGTTCAACAGGATGCATTTCAGGTGGTTGCTGCTGGTGCTCGACTTGGCGGAGGTGGTGCACGTCCGGGGGCAGGTGAATCGGCAGGCTTGGCAGGTGAAGGGTCCGTGGGTGCGTCTCGGTGAGGCTCGGTAGCAGGCAGGGTTCCGGCCGGCATTGAGTGCGGTGAGGGTGGCGGCGTCGTAGGTCCGTCGAGTAGTGTTGCATCGGTGGGATCCAGGGGTCCTGGCGCTGGGCGCGGGCCAGGCGCGGACGGGCGCAGACGGGCTTACCTTTGGCGCACCTTCGGCGCTCCGTCGGTGCTCCCGCTGCGCGCGGCCGCTGCGCGGTCGCTCAGGGGGCGTCATAAGTAAGGAGCCTGGAGGGAGGAGCAGCTGGGTGGCGGGAGCGGGGCGGCGAATGGAATCACGGGGGGGCGGGGCCGCAGGGAGGCAGTGGCGGGAAGTCCCAGGAGCAGCGGGCAGCGGGAAAGTCCCAGGAGCAGCGGGAAAGTCCCAGGAGCAGCGGGCAGCGGGAAAGTCCCAGGAGCAGCGGGCAGCGGGAAAGTCCCAGGAGCAGCGGGCAGCGAGCGAAGGAATCTCCAGGCAGGAGGCGGCAAGGCAGGCAGGAGCGGCAGCAGTGAGTGGGGCGACCAAGCCCTGTGGAGGGCAAGAAGCAAGAAGCAAGAGAGGTGCAGAAAGAAGCAAGAGAGGTGCAGTAAGAAGGGAGGTGCAGAAAGCAGAAGAGATGTGCAGAAAGAGGCAAGAGAAGTGCAGAAAGAGGAAGAAAGATGCAGAAAGAAGCAAGAGAAATGCAGAAAGAGGCAAGAGAGGCGCAGAAAGAAGCAAGAGTGGCTTGCGCACCATTAGTACCAATTTAACACCCACATTTAGTAATAAGTAACAGGTGACCATTCCAGCTTTGCAAAGGCCCTTTACCCACGCTGTAACACTTGTCGCTGCATTTTTGGTAACATTTGAGCCGTTTGAGCTAGAAACAAGATTTTTTTTGTTCAAATCTGCCGAATATGCAGCAGATGATGGATTATGTGGCAAACGCGGAAAATGTATAATTATGCAAAAATCGCTGTGGCAGAACAGTCACATAATTCCAATGGCCCTGCTCATACCTCTGACTAGGTCCAGAAGTGCTCCTCAGTGGTTCCTTCTGTTTTTTGTGTCCCATTGAGTTTATAGTTTAGCTTCTATGGAAACGAGGAAGACTAAACCTGAGGTTATCACTCCACAACACAGACTACCATACCACATAATTACTCTCCATAACACATAATCCCACTCTACATAATTCCTATACACTAAATACCACATACTTTCTATCCACATAATTTCACTGCCCAACATACCACATAATTCCACTACACACAACGTACATCCACTCTACTCTAAAAAATATTACTAAAAAATGTTTACATTTACAATGCCAATAGCCCTAACCTTCGCAAATGCGAGACCTATTACATTGCAAATGCTTCTTTAACTAGTAGTCACATTTGCAGAGAGGTGGAGAAAGGGGGCTCGGCCTCCGACCAGTGCTCAGGAATTCCACTGCGTAGGACTTACAGGAGGTACCAGGAGGACTTCTTGGCCCCCAAAGCCCCTCAGGAGTAAAGTGGACTTCATCCTTCAACCAATAGTTTGCCAGGAGGCGCGTTTGCAGAGTGGTGGAGAAAGAGGAGCGTGGTCTCCGCAGACCTCTTAGCAATCCCACAGTGTGGAACTTACTGGAGGTAACAGGAGGGGTAGTTGGCCCCCAAAGACATCCTTGGGGGCCAACTACCCCTCCTATTACCTCCGTTAAGTCCCACACAGCAGGATTGGTAAGTTCTCATAGCAGGCCACGCCCCCTTTGCAAACCACTCTGCAAACGCGCTCTCTGGCGTGCTCTTGGATGGGGATTGAAGTCCCCTTCGCTGCTGGGGGTCTTTAGGGGCCAACTAGCCTACCTGTTACCTCCAGTAAGCCCCACATAGTGGGATTGCTGAGAGGTGGACACAGGCCACGCCCACTTTCTCCACCAATCTGCAAACGCACCTCCTGGTGCGCTCTTGGTTGGGGGATGAAGTCCCCTTGCCTCCTGTGGGTCCCTGGGGGCCACCTAGCCCTCCTGTTACCTCTAGTAAGCCCCACTCAGCTGGATTGCTGAGAGTGGTCCGAGGCCACGCCCCCTTTCATCACCACTCTGCAAATGCGCCTCCTGGCACACTGCTGCTTGGGGGATGAAGTCCACTTTAGTCCTGAAGTCCTCAGAACACAAGGGGACCTCATCGCCCTACCAGCAGTGTACCAAGAGGTACATTTGCAGAGTGTTGTAAAAAGGGGCATGGCCTCGGACCACCTCTCAGCAATCCCACTGTGTGGAGCTTACTGGAGGTACCTGGTGGGCTAGTTGGCCCCTAAGAATCCTTAGGATTCAAGGGGACTTAATCCCCCAACTCAGAACGCGCCCGGAGGTGCAGGGAGGGGGCGGAGCCTTCAGCGAGTTGCCGGTTTCTTTTATTTTTTTAATTTTAGAAAGGGGGGCTGCATGGCCCCCCTTCCCTTAAGCCTTTTGGGCCCCAGGGACCCCATCCCCTGGGGCCTGAGCCATTTGTTTTTTAATTAAATTAAAAAGGGGAGGGGGGCGCGAGCCCCCCCTCCTGAGGCCGATTACGGCCCCGGGGACCCCATCCCCCGGGGCTAGGCCTTTATTTTTTTTGTATTTAAAGGGGAGGGGGCCGTGCAGCCCCGCTCCCCAGGCCGATTTTAGCCCCGGGGACCCTCCCTCCGGGGCATGGCCACTTCAATTTTCTTTTCTTTTACTAAATTTAAAGGACGGGGGTGCAAGGCCCCCCTCCCCAGGCCATTTTCGGCCCCGGGGACCACATCCCCCGGGGCCCGGCCATTTTTTTTCATTAAAAAAAGGGAGGGGGGCCTGGCCTCACATTGGGGACCGCGGGGGAGCCCCAATGCCCCCGCGGTCCCTGCTGGCTCCCCGCCTCCTGCGGAAGCCAGCATTGCTATTGGACATGGGGAGCTGCCAACATTCAGCTACCTTTGCCCAAAAGCAAATCTGCTTTGCTTCATGGAAGCGAGAGCAGTTTTCCTGCTCTCACTTCCATGAAGCGAAGCAGAAGTTTGCTATGGGCTGCCATAGCAAACTCCAATGTCCCGTGGGTGGGCACCCCGGGACATTGCTGGAGCTGGCCCTGGGGGTGGCGGTCCCCAAGGCCAAGGAAGGCTCCTGGAGGGCTCTGGGTGGTCCCCGGGGCCGGGGGTCTGCAACGGACCCCCATATTTGAATAAAGTTGCCCCAGGGAGGTGGTGGTCCCCGGGGCAGTGTGGGGGGGCTTGGGCCCCCCCACACTTAGTTTTTAAAGGTAGCCCTGGGGAGGTGGTGGTCCCCGGGGATGCGGGGGCCGCGTGGCCCACCCGCATTTGAAGCATATAGCCACGGGGAGGTTGTGGTCCCTGGGCAGTGTGGGGGGGCAGGAGCCCCCCACACTCAATTTGTTTTTAAAAGCCCCGGGGAGGTGCGGTCCCTGGGGCTTGGTGGGTCCCGCGAGGCCCCCCACCCAAAATGATATAATGCCCCGGGGTGGTGGTGGTCCCCGGGGCAGCGTGGGGGGAGCAGGAGCTCCCCGCGCATTTTTAAGAAAAAGCCGGCCCCTCCACACATTATTAATTAAGCCCCGGTGAGGTGGCAGTACCTGGGGCTGCAGGGCCCCCGCAGGCCCCAGCTACATAATTATGTATTGCCCCCTGGACCTTGCCCACCCGGGGGCTTAAAACAAACGAAGCGAGGAAGGCCACACTTCATTTTAAAAAAAAAATAATTGCCGGATTCGCGGACCATACACGGATCACGCCGAAAATCTAAAAACAAAATGCTTTTTTGGGCCCTGGGAGTACCTTTTGGACCCCCTGAGTAGGCTAGGGAGTCAGAGTGTTTCTACCCTGCCCCCTTTTCTTATTTTGTATTGTTTTTTTCACCTTTTTTCTTGTGACCCTTCAAACCAGGAAGTGTTGGCAGCCAATCAGAAGTAAGCTCGTGCTCGGGAGGGTTGCGGATCCACCGCTGTCACCAGATACTAATATTTTTTTAAGTATAAATTTCTCAGGAACTACTGAACAGATTTACACCATTTAAAGTAAAGAGTGCACTGTGAACCAAGACCTACCTCCCTGCCAAATTTGGTGTAATTCCGTACAGCATTTCGGGCTGTAGCCGTGACAAAAGTTTCCTATGGAAATTACCATGGAGAAAAGGCGTTTTGGGACCCCCCTTTTTTCTCGGCCCCTGCTTGACAAATCACCCTGAAACTTTCAAGACAGGAGCTGACCTGAGCAGGGCATTAGTTTTGAAAATTTCGCAAAGATTCGTCAAACTGTGCCAAAGATATTGGCAAAAGAAAAAACGCTTTTTGAATAGAAACAAGGTCCTAACTATAAGTACCTACTGGCGACCACATATAGATATATTACCTACTGGTGGTCGCCAGTAGGTACTTATAGTTAGGACCTTGTTTCTATTCAAAAAGCGTATTTTCTTTTGCCAATATCTTTGGCACAGTTTGGCACGTTCTATCTCTCTGTGGTCACATTCTCAAATGATTCTGGCTATGATACAATTTTGTCTGACCAATAACTTTTTTCTTTTTGATGATGTCGTCTATTGCCAGTCACAGGGCACAGCAATGGGAACCTGCTTCGCCCCCCGCTACGCGAATTTGGTGATGGGCTGTTGGGAGGAGTGGGTGGTCTCACAATTGGCTGATTATGATCGCTGTGTCCTGTGGCTGCGCTATATAGATGACATTTTTATCATCTGGAATGGTGACATTGATTCAGTTAAGGGTTTTGTCCGAAATCTAAATGACAATCCCTATAATTTGGTCTTGTCAGAACATATAAGTAAAACCAAAATTGAGTTTTTTGATGTTTTGGTAGAAATCATCGATAACACCTTACAGACACAGCTGTTCCGCAAAACAACCGCAGGTAACAGCATTTTGAGTGCCGCCAGTGCGCATCCTCGGAAATTGATATATAGTATCCCGTATGGCGAGCTATTACGCGCTAAGAGCAATTGTAGTTCTGAAAGTAGCTATGTGAAAGAAAAAGAAGTGATGTCTCAACGCTTCAAAGAAAGAGGATATAGCTCCAGGACTATTAAAGAGGCATGCACTAGAGTTGAGTCGGTTACACGAACACAGCTGTTACATCCCCGTAACTGTGATACGGGTACTGAGAAGTTGAGATTTATTACCTCCTACTCAGGTCAAGCACAAGATGTTCGCCGGATACTTAAAAAACACTGGCACATCTTATTAACCGACCCTAATCTCTGTAAACATCTGAATAGCTGCCCCCAAATTACTTTCCAGCGCAATCGGTCACTCAGAGATGAACTTAGTTTAAATTATGTGACTCGTGAATCAAAGGCAATGAATAAAATATACCCGGGCTTCCGATGTTGCAAAAAGTGTAAAGCCTGTAGGAGTAGCAATGACTGCACAACATTAGTCATTTCAAGTAGTAAGAGGGAACATATCATCAAAAAAGCTCTCACATGTAATACGACGTATTGTATCTATGCATTGGTCTGTCCTTGTAATAAGGCGTACATAGGAAGCACAATTCACTGCACAAAAAAACGCGTATTAGAACATGTCAGGGCTATACGCCATAATAGCAGGCAGTACCCAGTGGCCCGACATTTCTATGATCAACATCTGCAAGATGAGACACTTTAAAAATGGTGGTGATTGATGCAGTTCCTGTTAATCCAAGGGGTGGCAATAGACAATTGGCATTGCGCCAACTAGAGTCAAGATACATCATTGACCTAGACACTCTGACCCCTTTAGGGTTAAATTCGAGTGAAGAATTAGCTGTACACCTGCACTAATGAATATGGTTAGCATATTAAGGTAAATGTTCATCTGTCGTGTAAATATTTTAATATGTATAGAATGAAATACAATGTTGATTTTAATCTCATCTTATTTTTTCACATTTTTTAGGTGATGCACATTTGTTCAAAAATTTGGCCGCTTATATTTACAATTGGCATGGAATGTCTTTAGAAGGTGGCAGCTATGCTAAGCAGATGCAGTTCTTTGCCCACTTGGGCAGAATTGGTTGAGTAATGACATTTGTCAGCTAAGTCATTAAGGATAGCTGTACGCATTGGATGTAATTTGTTGTCCCTTTTGGCAGAATTGCGAATTGGCGAGTTCTGGTAGTAAGATCAATTCGGATCAATCAGAGGAAGCTATATTACCTAAATGTACCATTGGTAGATCGACTTATTATAGCTAGACGCTAATATGTTTGCTTAAATTCCAATGTTGCTGTACGCATATGTACTAAGATGTAAATACATTGAATAACACGTGTGTCATACTGGCATTAGTGAATCTTCTGGTAGAATTAAAACCAACAGTACATATGTTTTACAAACAGATATAACCATGTTAAGATGGCAACCATATTATTTAGGTTTTATCAATTGTCCTTTTTTGATGTTTATCACGTAGTATGAATTGTCCTTTCACTATGTTTTCACTCATGGTTTAAAATGGTGGTTACTGCGTAGCCCTTTAGCGTGATCAAGGCGTAAGCTGAAACGCGTTGCTGGTGCAGTCAGTAAATCTCTTACACTGCAAACTTTCAAAGTGTCCTTGTATTCTTTTGGAAAATCCGAGGAATCGTGTGTGGATAGTGCAGGGTTTCCGATACCCTGAACAAGGACCGCCCTACTTGACAGCCTCTGCATTTATCGGACTCTTTGGGAAAAAAAAATATATATATATATATATAATCAATCCTCATGGTTCCTTTTTCACCGATTATGCAGCGCTCAGTGTGGGTGCGGTATCCTGCAGCTGAACCACGCTGCTCAATATTCTCACCACAATCCTCCACAAGGGAAGACAAACGGATCGCACTCCCATAGTATTTTGAAATTTTTTCTTTTTATTACATCCTCATTCACATGGTTATAGGCGATATAATCATCTACGCGTTTCGGTATCTCCAAATGATCGTGAGCAAGGTATTTGGAGATACCGAAACGCGTAGATGATTATATCGCCTATAACCATGTGAATGAGGATGTAATAAAAGAAAAATTGCAAAATACTACGGGAGTGCGATCCGTTTGTCTTCCCTTGTGGAGGATTGTGGTGAGTATATATATATATATATATATATATATATATATATATATATATATATATATATATATATATATATATATTCCATCAACTTCCTCCGTTAATGGGAGCCCCTAGCCCTGACAGGGTGGCTTCAGTCAAGACGGGAACGAAGCATCCCATTAGTCAATCCAACAAAAAAATGCTGAAGCCCAATTTCAAAGATCATGCGCTTTATTCAAACGACAGTATGCTCTCCATCCTGACGCGTTTCGGTTCCAAAGAGCCTTGTTCACAGCTGGGCATACTTTCTGATACAACGTGACCCATGCTTATAAAGTGGGACTCCCATGTGACTTGTAATCCTCAGGGCCTCCATTTCCCAGAAAGCACAGTGGAAAACATCATCAATATTCCTCTCGCACTGCAGTATATAAATCCAAGTCTAGTGCATCAAAACACTGCAGTTGCCAATTTGAATTCCGGTAATTTTCATGTATTTTGCCCTTTATATAAAGCAATACTGCCAAATCTGCAATAGTCTGTCAAAGCGCATAAATTCTAAATCCGCCAGAGGTAGTGTGAATACCCGTCCGGCATCCCTTGCTCACCTCACTTTCATTTACATCAGGAAAATCCTTTGTTTTGTTTCGGGAGAGAGTGAGCCATGCTCCCATATGTAAATTCCAACAACTTCCTCTGTTAATGGGAGCCCCCGGCTCTGACAGGGCGGCTTCAGTCAAGACGGGAACTTCACAGGAACTTTATATAAAGGGCAAAACACATGGAAATGACCGGAATATGGTGTCCTGTACACATATTATGGATATTAGTAGTCACATGTTATTTCAATACTCATCTCTAGATGTCCTCTGTTATGTGCTATAATCCTGTGCATGGATCATGGTTTTTGGTGATTGTCGATCACTTTTAGATTTTAATTGTAATTTACTTTTCAATAATTTTTCCACTTTTGTTTTCTATTAACCCAACATTCTATGAATCATTTGCTTCACACTTTATTTAGGAAACGTGATCATTTTTGCCCAATAAGGTGTGGCATCTAATCACTTTGAAGCATATGATGGCTGCCTCTTTTTTGCCATTTGTAGTGATCTGCTGATCACTGGTCTAGTGTTCCAATGTACCAGCCACTCCCCGAGGGCTGGCTTACACCCCACCCCCACACCCATCCAGCACAGGCGTCACTGGACATGTGACCCTGCCAATAAAAGGGGCCGGGCGCACGTGCCCCGGGCCAGTCCACCATCCAAGTACGGTGTCTGTTGTTATAAGGTTTATAGGCACATTATCGAGATTGCTAAATTGACATGAGCTTCGCTGCTATGATGCTACTTATGCGCACGCTACTACTGTCTTGTGGCTCATGGCCTCCTGGATGGTCTGGCCATGTTCCGCAGGCCTGGATGCCATGATGACTATTGCGCACGTTCTTATTGGATGTTGTTCTTTCGCCCTCTGTTATTGCCAAGTGATTCTGCAACAGTCTGCATATTCTGTTGCTCACCTTTTCTCCTGTTCCCTTTTGGGCTCAGTCTGAACAACAGTTACAAGGTCGAATAACAACCCCCTGGTTTGTGCTGATTTGGCCCGTCCCTCGCACCTAGACATAACACTTGTACAGCTGCCATTGAGAAATTAGGATGCTTTTAATAATGCGCTTGCTTGCTCTAAGATAGCACTTGGAGACGACCTTTCCAGAGAGAAGAGCTGTGATTGTTTGCTGATGTAGTTTTGCATCAAGAGACTGAGGTATGGGGGTTCGCTAGTCAAAGCCCAAAGGTCTTCTATTATTATAATAAACTGGCTTCCAGCACGGGGAGGGTGGTAATGTTAGTTAGACATATATCCACTGCTTTATGAGATGCTTTCCCCGTTCGTATTCTATGGAGTAGTAACTATGCTGATTATATTGTTCTTATGTATTATGCTACTAGTACTGACACGTGTACTGTATCTTAGAGCACGTAAGTTGAAATAAACATTTTAACCTATACAGTGTCTCTTCATACGCATGTTGTGGACAGGCACGAATGTGACGAAAGAGTGTTCTTGCCTCTGCGAGTCCTGAGAGAGAGATACCGTGTTCTGGGTTGTCTAAGCATTGGTACATTGGTGCCAATGGGACGCTAAGGCTAGTTGGGTTGGGGTTTTGGGTGCTAAGGTTTATGGTTGGCTCACCACTATATTCCGAGGTCCTATTATCCTGTGCATAGCTCTGTATGTGCAGAAACCTTATGACACTACATTACTTTGTTTTTGCAAGGCTTTGTTTGTGCCTTTCACATGGGAACGGGTTGCTTTTCGCGTTCTCTGCCTTTCCTGGAGTTTAGTCTGAACCCTATGTGCAAGGTCGATAAACAATGCCCCTTGTTATTCTGTTCTGGTCAGTCCCTAGCACCTAGACATAACATGCTACACACAGCTGCAGTACTGAAGACTCGTGCTTTGATATTACGTTGTTGCATGTTGTTTTAACACACTTGGAGAAAGCCGTTCCATGGAGAAGAGCTCCGCTGTTCCTATGATGTAAACCTTACATCCAGGCTTTAAGGTAAGGGGTCTGCTGTCAAAGCCCAGAGATCTTCCTTTATATAAAATAAACTTCTTCTAGCTAAGGGGAGGGTGGTTAGGCCTAAGGGCCCTTATTCCACAGTCTTTATATAATGACTACTCCCTTTGTATTCTATAGAATTGTAACAATGCTAACTGTGCTGAGTTTATGCATTTTGCTGCTAGTAGTGGCTCGTATACTGTATTATAGAGCACGATAGTTAAAATAACCATTTTGAACTATTTCAGTGACTCTGACAATTCTTTTTGTGGACAAGTATGAGTGAGTGAGCGAAAGAGTACGTCTTGCTCCTGCGATTCCTGAGAGAGTCGGGAGTGTTGTGTTCTGGGTTGTCTAATCATTTGTAGCTTTGTGATATTTGGAGGAGAACAAATGAGACACTATAGCTAGACGGTTTGGGATTTTGGGTACTAATGTGGTAGGTTGGTACACCCCTATTCACTGAGGTCCTGTTTTCCTGCGCATAGTTCTGTGTATGTGCAGAATCCCTGCAACGTGGCGCCACCAGCGTTTGGTCTGGTTCTTATCTGCGGGACGCTTGAGTAGTGCTTGTGCTTGTCCACAATCCCCTCACTTCTGTTTTCGGAGACAGCTGTGACAGTGTAACCTCCTATATTGATATTTTATAGGTTCTTTCAAGTTTGAAGTTTTAAAAAGGTTTTTTTCTCTTACCCGTTATTGCGCTGCCGCACTTTAGGCTGTTGTTCTTTATTCTGCGTGATGGCAATTGCTATTCCGGCTCATAGCCGCGCCGCGCTTAAGGCATATTTAGCTCCATATGGAGTGCCTGATGCGGGTGCCGAGCTAGTCTTTGTAGTGGAGGCAAATCCTGCTTACCATTTTGAGGTGTTTTACTCTTGGGTCACCTTTACGGCGGTGGATGGAACGGATGGACTGTTTCACGAATACACTGCCACGTTATTTAACTGTTGCAGTTGCAGACCTTCACGTATTACATATGTCTTGATACGCATACATAGGGCTGTTATACAGTATGTCACGCGCAATTTCCAGGTGGGACCACCTGGGGTTGCTGCGGAACCAGCCGGACATGGTGGTGTAACCATCAGTCCTCTTATGGTTAATTCAGTGATGGGCAAGCGTCCACAGAATAAGGATGAGTTACCTTATTGGCTTGCTGAAAAATTTGGACAACTAGAGGCTGTTTTTCCAAATACATCTCCTGTGGAGAAACACAGGATATTGACTATTAGGTTGCCTAAAGACTTGCTTCCAGAGTTAGCTGATTGTAACACCTGGGGTAAGGTGTTTGCAGCGGTATATTCGAAGTATTTCGGCACTCCTTCCATGACCGTACTCCCTTCCGTGATTAAGCGTGTTCAGGATGAACACGGAGCCGAGGCAGCTGTAGAGTTGGGAATGAGACTGGTGGGGGTGTTCGACGTGGTTGCTGATATGATCCTTGCAAATGTCAAGGTCGATGCGGTAAGCTTTCAAGTGGCAAATCGCTTGGAGGCTGTCCCTGATGTAGACAAACCACGCAAAAGATTATTGCAAAAGCTTATAAAACCATTGGCCGCAATAGTCTGGGAGTTAAGCCTTTTACACAAACGCAAACTCAATCACAAACACAACAAAAGGCCCAGACTGATAAAGATTAGCGTCCGTTCTTTTCTAAAAAGAACTGGAAAAATAAAAAACAGGGGCAGCAACAGCAGAAGCAAGGTTTGCGTGCTGGTTCACCGACACCTGAGTCTTCTGAGCGTACTTATGACTTGCGCGACCGCGCGAAAATTAAGACTCCTGATAGATTTCAAGTCCCTGATCAGTGTTCTCCTCGTTCTTCACAGGTCACATCTGGCTCTCAGGTCGGTGGAGGGGAGAGCCAAGATCGTGGCAAAAGTCAACCTGCGCCACAGGGACGTGATCAGCCTCGACAGCTTGAAGGCAAAGGAAAACAAGAGGATCTACCTTGTTTTCGACCCCCGTTTCAGAAGAAGAAAGTTGCCGCTTTAACAGCGAGATATGCCTCAGACGGTGAGAACGCGACTCCTGGATTGGACATGGGCAGTGACTCTGCTCGACAGCGCGGCGGAGGTTACCATAGTGCGGGAGGCTCTGTGTCCCTGTCTGGAGGCGACAGCAACTGACACATACATTACAGTAGAGACAGCTGACACCCGGGTGGCCGCCCCCGGATAGACTTTATAAAGTTATTTTTCAAATTGAAGGTGATATACCGCATCCAATCAAGGCGGTGTTCTGGGAGAATTTAACATCCTCATATGACATTCTGTTGGCGGAGGCAGAATGGCCTGCACCCTTTGTGTTGGCAGCTCCTAGGGGGGAAGATGTGATACTTCCGAGTTTTTCACGTTACGTCCCCGAAGAGCATGCTCAGACTTTAGCTGCGGGGTGGGCTTCTGTCCTGGCCCCGGCAGTGTATTGTAATCAGGTGGGTTGGGATGTTGATTCACCTGCTCATGAAATACCCTTACGTTCTATGCCGCAGCCGCAACCGCAATATCCAATCAGGCGTGAAGCGAAGGCTCACGTTTCTGACATTCTAACTCAGTTGGAGTATCAGGGTGTGGTTGAGCCATGTATATCACCAATGAATAATCCTCTCTTTACCGTAACAAAGTCTGATGGTTCATATCGGATTGTATTGGATTACCGGAACTTAAATAGTCATTGCCGCACATTTGCAGTGCAAAACACTCACAGCTCAGTGCTGGTGAACAGCCTTGTTCGTAAAAAATACAAAACTACCCTGGATATTTCCAATGGTTTCTACAGTCATAATCTCGCACCTGAGAGTCGTGACTTGACAGCATTCACCGCCGTCGGGAATCAGAAAAAATGTACGCGCTTGCCTATGGAGTATAAGAATAGCCCCGGGGCATTTGCAGCACTTGTTGTGTCACTGTTGCACGACATAGATCCAGATGTGTTCTCGTACGTTGATGACATTTATCTGA
The DNA here is from genome assembly GCA_963921515.1 of Calotriton arnoldi. Taxonomy (NCBI): domain Eukaryota; kingdom Metazoa; phylum Chordata; class Amphibia; order Caudata; family Salamandridae; genus Calotriton; species Calotriton arnoldi. The sequence goes on from CAWUFW010018601.1 coordinate 23,220, forward strand.
CGGACGATGAACTTATGCTGCATCTCGTCCGAGTTGACAATATTTTGTCCTTTGCCGATTATGGATACAAATTAAATTTTGCAAAGTCACATATCGCCCATTTGGCGGTGATCTTTTTGGGCTATGAGCTCAATAATGAAGGAAAGGGGCTAGCCCCCCATTTCCTAGAGAAATGTGCACATTTGCAACCACCTAATACGCTGAAGAAACTTTAGTCTTTGCTGGGTTTTTTTTAACTTCGGGAGGACTTACATTCCCGATTATGCCCAGCTTATCAAACCACTTTATGCTTTGATACAACCAACCTTCTCTTCGGCCAGCTGGCTTCCGGAACATACCTCTATATTACATTCTTTGCAGTCTGACTTGCTTGCAACTAACTACTTGTTGACGCGTGACAACACCACAAACCTGGTGATACATATCGTGCCAGGAACAGTGGGTTTCACATATTTAACTTTCAATGAGGGTGACACAGTACCTATTGCTTACAAATCACATTTATACACTACGGCTGAAATGCGATTTTCTAATATTGAAAAAATCTTCACAGCAGTACAGATGGCGATCCTGAAGGAACGCTCTCTGGCGCAAGGCAAACGCATTCTTATGGTCACGCCACTTCCTGCTTTGGAAGCCGTGACTAAGGCAAGTGTGCCAAACTCTAAGGCTTTACATCCACGTTGGATACAATGGGCTGCATCGTTGACATCGGCTGATGTCTCGTTTATCTTCGATCCTTCTCTTCAGACACAGGAGTTCTTACAGTATGAACATGTTCATCCTCCTCCTCTGTCCATGTTTCCTTTGGATGATTACAAATGTATCATCTATACCGATGGCTCAGCACTGCCGGCCGACGGTTCTAAACACGTTTATACGGCAGCTTGCGCTATTGTTGCCGGCTCAGTAGTAAATGGAGCGTTTAAGTCTTCCATTGTGCACACTCAGGCACTTGGAGACTGTACGGCGCAATTGGCGGAGCTGCGTGCTCTCGTTCTTGCTCTCGAGTTTGCTGATCCAAATGTGAATACTCTTATTGTGTGCGATTCCTATTACTGTGTCCAGTCTTTTAATGACAACTTATTCTTTTGGGCTCGGAATGACTATCGAGATTCTAAGGGCAGCGCAATCAAGCATAAAATGCTTTGGGTTCGAGTGGCAGATCTTAAGCAACGTCTGCCCCTCACACATGTTATACATACTCCTGGCCATCAGCGTGTGGGAGCACATGCTCTTGGTAATTCTTTGGCTGATGAAGCGGCCAAGTCTGCAGTAGCCACGTGTTCCGTAGCAGCAGTTACAAGATCCATGACTAAAATAGATAATGATATTTTGGCAGCTGTGGCTGCAACAAGGGAGGGAACTGTCTATCCTCAGGGTTTCCCTTCGAAATACTCTTATCATATAACTCCCGATCAGGTTCCTTACACTTTGATTCCTTCCGTTGGGGATCGGATGATTCCCAACTTGGACCGCAGACCCGCTTTGATCAAGGCCGCACACGAGGGCATGGCTTCTGCACATGCTGGGGTTTCGACGACAGTCTCGATTTTGCAGCAACGTTATTGGTGGTGTGGTTTATATAAACAGACCCGTAATTATGTACTTTCTTGTGACATTTGTCAACAAATCAAGCCGTCTACGGTCACGTGCCCACCCTAAACACAGCTGTGTATTTCTAATCAACCTTTTGGCTGTATATATCTTGATCACTGCGGTCCACTCTCTTCTGATACTGCGTATAAATACATATTTGTTGCAGTTGATTCGTGCACTAGATTCCTTTGTGTTTGGCCACAACACAGTGCTGACGCTCGAAATGTCATCAGGGATTTGCGTGTCTTTGTCGGGATGTTTGCCTGTGGCACCTTCCTTTCAGACCAAGGTCCAGCATTCGCCTCTAAGGCGTACAAGGATGCGATGAAGTCAGTGGGGATGCTGGTGCAGTTTTCGTCTCCATACAGGCCTGAGAGCAATTCAATTGTGGAGCGAATGAACCGTGACTTAAAGCAATCCTTGACAGCTAGAGTCTTAGGTACTGGCAGGAACTGGCTGGCCCACTTGTATGGGGTTCAACGTGCACTTAATAATCTCCCAAGAAGATCTCTGGATGGGCGGACCCCATACGAAATGCTCTTTGGCATTAAAATGTTTGTGCCAGACCTTGATGGTCTAGACGTTGTGGTGGCTGCCGCAACCTTTGACGTAGATAATCATTCTACTGTGTTACAGGATCTACAAAAGACACATGAAAGCTATGCAACTGAACATTTACCCTCTTCCACGGATGCAGCACTGCTGATTCCAGTTGCCGGTTGGCTTCCAAAAATCGGAGATCTGGTATGAGAAAAGTTGGAGAACAAAAAAGAATTTGGTCCTTCTTATCGTGCACCGGTTCCAGTGCTTGGCCTGAAGGGTACTCGTACAGTCATTTTACCACCGTTACCTGGTCGCAAAGACAACAGATACATTTCAGTGGACAATGTCAAGTTACACCATGTGGCCGATTCTGAATAGTATCAGACCTGCAGTTTCGTGCACCGCAATTTCATTGGATCCACTGACTTCATCATCTTCTATTGGTCCGCGTGTGGCTAGAAAAGTGATGGACACTGTAATTGATATTTCACCCGTCCGACCTCTCTCTTCCACTATGGATGTCGAGTATATCTACCATCCTGATGAGTCCATGGGTGAGGTGCCGAACAGTCCACAAGAACATCTGGCGGACTCAGAACTTCCACCTCTGATTAATAGACCTACGAGTGGCTACACTGGAGATCATGACAGCCACTCTTCCGGCTCGTCTGTTTCGACATCCAGCTTGCCAGAACCACCGTCTAAATTAAGTGTTTTCCTCTCTTGGTTCAAAAAGACTTACCTGGTCCCCCCTTGGACCTACATTTGGTTGGTAGTAATACTAATTTTCCTCTTCATGTCAATTGGATTTGTGACAGTGTTCTTTTTGCTCATCAATGGTCATTACTTACCTGAAGGCTCTGCTGTGAACTTGGTCGATGGAATTCTGGCCCCTCACACATCGTCCCATATAATGAAACGTGATCAGACACTAGTGAACATTTCAGCGTTCCCAGTTCCAGATGGCATCGTTTGGGACAAAGTAGCCTTCGAAATCCACGGTCCGACTGAGGTTCTCAGGGTACCTTACGTGTTTTGCGTCTCATTAGGAGATGTGATTACACGGGATATACATTCTGATGATTGGGATGTACAAGCAGTGCATGCATTGTTTTCGGATTTGAAATATTATGCAGCTTTTGACGCTGAAGATTTGTATTTAAATTCTGCCAATTATGGGGATCTATTTTGCTATCAACATTATGGGCATCATTTTTTGCACAAAACTAGCACCCCACGTCCCGTTCTTAATTACACTCAATGGGAACATTGTCCTACTCCCGTTAAAGGGAGTTCAAAAACTCTTAGAGATACATTTACATATTTTACAGATTATGACGTATCTAACACGGCATCCTATTTTTTAAACTTCAGTCGTCTTCACAATCAAAATTTATGTTGACACATACTAAATTGATTTACGCCAACTCGTTTCGAACTAAATTGGCTACACAGGGCTATGATCACTGGAAAGATACCGTTGATTTAAAATCTATCTGGGGCACAAAACTTTGGCAGGTTCAGGGATCTGAGGCTTTGCATCGTGCCTGCCTGATCCCAGCTCAACTGTTATTTTTGAATGATACGGTGAACCAGACCACTTGTTTTGGCCTGGCTACTGCCAAACATTTAAATACTCCATCCATTCCGTCCTTAGCGGAATATGACGACTGGCGCACCCACACAAATGTTACCATTCTGACACTACAAGCTTTGTTTCGAAATAAGACTTTCAATGTCTCTGGGATTGATTCTTCCGGGTGGCTAGTGTGGCAAACAAATGCAAATGCATGCCAATTGCGTTTTTATAATGTTATACCTGGTTTCATTCAGTCTAGACCTGATCCCCGTTACCACTTAACACATTCGGTCACCACATACTCGGTGGGTAAATTATGCCAACAATGGTTAGAACATTTCACCTTAGCATCTGTGAAAAAACACTTTACACTATTGTCGGATGACATCAATTTGGCTGATTTCATCTTAGGCCTTGGAAATCCTAGGTCTAAGAGGTTTATCTATGAAGCATACAATGAATTTTGGAAACTTTCACAGATGGAAGCAGCATTTCGTCTGCGCCAAATTGATCAGGCCAATTTAGAAAAAATCCTTGCTGTGGTTGACAATAGCATAAACACACTTTCCTCACGCATTTATACGTTTGATAATATTGTTTCATCTGTTATTGATATTGTTCAAAGTAATGTGTCTGTGTTGTATCATGGTCAAAATCAGTTAAGATCTGTTATGCAATTTGCTTGGACATTGCAGACTCTTAAAATGGGTAACGTGCCCTGGGATTACTTAAATTCCACTGCTTTATTTTTGCCGTTTAATCTAACTGATAAACAGAGATTTATGTCCATGAAAGATGCTGGATATACACTTTTGCATATTGAACAATTGGAGCCCTTTCCGTTCTCAGTGGCAAAGACGGACTCAGCTGTTTGGTTAATTCATGGGGTTATCTCTCTCCCTTTTCACGATTTCAATTTAAATCATGCATGCGACATTTTCCGATTGGCCGCTTCGAACCACTGGGTAGTGCATTTCTACACGAATTGTGGTCCCTGCCTTTCACTTACAGATGTCTGAGGGAGGGTAAGGAAGTTTTCCTTACAGGGGAGGACTGCGATTCCACAGTAGGACATTCCCTTGTTTGTAAACACGTTAAATTGCACGGCGCTTGTAATGTGTTGGCGCCCAATCTGGCTTGTTTTTTAAAAGGGACCCCAGTACCGTCAATAATTCCCACTTTCACCTTGCTTACAAATGGCAGTTATCTTATTTTGAATAACCAAGACTGATGTGGTTTACGGGTGAGAGTCCTGTATTTAGTAACGGTTTCCCAGCGCGTAACTTGTTGTAGCAATGTGCTTTTTCCGCCCCCCCATGGGAGTCTAGATAGTTCAATTTGGCCTTCCATTCCAACTTTGAAAACAGATTCCAACAAATTAAGCAGGCTCAAAGCGCTATTACGCTGAGCGCCAACAGGAGGTGGCCCTCACTTCCGCCCGCGAGACCTTCCAGTTACAGGCGGCAAGCACTTCTGGTGAGATACAGTCCCTTCTGAACACTAACCTCCCACAACATTTTGGGGCGCTTATACACCAAATATTTAATGCGTCTGACACCACAGGCCTTGCGCATTTTTTTAAATGTGTGGGATCTGGCCTTGTGACTTCTTTTCAGACTGTATTTGGCGTAATCCCAGGTTTTATTTATTCTATTTTTTCCAGCGTCTTCGGAGGGTTCCCCTTAATTTTGGCGTTAGGCGCTGGAATCCTGCTCCAGCTGCATAATGGCTGCTCATCTTGCGGTACTGCGCCGACCAGGCCAGTTGCAGCTGTACTGTGATCGAATGCAACAGGTTTTTGGATGCTTGCCATTAGCCACGCTTGGCGTCAGTTATGGATTTACCTTTCGCTTTGCCTATTTCACTTGCGTGCAACCAGTGTTTTACTGTTGACGGTGCCCCTTCTATTGGGCAATGGATATATGCCTCTCCAATACGTCCCGTCCAGTCCCGGATTTTAACCAGTTGATGGGTCCCTTAGAGTCTCATGACCAGGCTTGTTCTGGGGATGGCCGTATGGCGCGTGCAGCAGCACTTGGAGTATTGGCTGAATGGGATGTCTGTGCGGCTGCGCAGAATGTCCTGCATCGAAGTTTCATCAAATATCACGCAAGTTGCCCACTTCTGCTTTTAGAGGCATCTGATTACGAGGAGCACGTTTGTTCCTTTGACTTACTTAATTGGATGGCATCCCTCTTTTTTACCAATGATAGGGATGATCTTTTGGAGGGAATGGCATTCCTCGGTTCATACACCTTGATTGATTGAACACCTCCGTCATTATAACATCTTGATAATGACTTTGTTGTCCCGGAGGGTGCTCTCATTCAATACGCCACATTGACAATATTGAATATATATATATATATATATTTTTTTTGCAATTTCGAATTTTTCCAATTTTGGCTTTTCCAAACGCTTTGAACTCTGCTTGACTGGTGAATTCTGTTTTGGTCATTTGTCTATGTCCTATGACCTTACCAAGCAGAGAGTGTTATATGGTTTATAGGCACATTATCGACATTGCTAAGTTGACATGAGCTTCGCTGCTATGATGCTGCTCTGCGTCCGTTCCCAGCCAAGGTCATCGAGACGATCGTCAACAAACAGCTAACCCGATACCTCAAAGAAAACAGCATCCTGGACCCATCCCAATCGGGGTTCCGCAGCAACCACAGCACTGAGACTGCCCTCATCGCCGCCACCGACGACATCAGGATCCTGCTGGACAATGGTGAGACCGCAGCCCTCATCCTGCTGGACCTCTCCGCCGCCTTCGACACTGTCTGCCACCGCACTCTACGCGCACGCCTCCACGACGCAGGGATCCGAGACAAGGCCCTGGAATGGACCACCTCCTTCCTCGACGGCAGAACCCAGAGAGTCCGCCTCCCACCTTTCCGATCCGAAGCCTCCGAGATCATCTGCGGCGTACCCCAGGGATCGTCCCTCAGCCCAACACTGTTCAACATCTACATGGCCCGCTCGCACGCATCGCCAGACAACACGACCTCAACATTATCTCCTACGCCGACGACACTCAACTGATCCTCTCCCTCACCAAGGACCCCCTCGCCGCCAAAGCTAATCTCCACGAAGGAATGAAGGCCGTCGCCGATTGGATGAAGATCAGCCGACTAAAGCTGAACACGGACAAAACGGAGGTCCTCATCCTTGGCTCCAACCCCTCAGCCTGGGATGACTCCTGGTGGCCAACGACGCTGGGAGCAGCCCCGGCACCCACCGACCACGCACGCAACCTGGGAGTCATCCTCGACTCAACGCTCTCCATGGCCAAGCAAGTCAACGCAGTCTCCTCCTCCTGCTTCAACACCCTCCACATGCTTCGCAAGATCTACAGGTGGATCCCGACAGACACAAGAAGAACAGTCACCCAGGCCCTCGTCAGTAGCAGACTGGACTATGGGAACGCCCTACGCGGGAGCCCCGGCCAAGCTCATCAAGCGACTGCAACGCATACAAAACGCCTCCGCACGACTGATCCTCGACGTACCATGCCACAGCCACATCACCCCCCACTTGAGGAACCTGCACTGGCTCCCCGTCGACAGGAGGATCACCTTCAAACTCCTCATCCACGCACACAAGGCACTCCACAAAACTGGCCCAGCCTACCTCAACAGACGACTCTTCTTCTACGTCCCCAACCGCCAGCTCCGCTCCGCCGACCTCTCCCTCGCCACCGTCCCTCGCATTCGAAGAACAACCACCGGCGGCAGATCCTTCTCACACCTCGCCGCCAAGACCTGGAACACCCTTCCACTAAGCCTACGACAGACCCAAGACCTGCTGACCTTCAGGAGGCTACTCAAGACCTGGCTGTTCGACCAGTAGCAGCATCCCCCCCCTTCCCTCTCCCCAGCGCCTTGAGACCCTCGCGGGTAAGTAGTGCGCTCTACAAATTCTGTGATTGATTGATTGCGCATGCTACTACATGACTTTGTTTTTGCAAGAGTTTGTTTGTGCCTTTCACATGGGAACGGGTTGCTTTTCGCGTTCTCTGCCTTTCCTGGAGTTTAGTCTGAACCCTATGTGCAAGGTCGATAAACAATGCCCCTTGTTATTCTGTTCTGGTCAGTCCCTAGCACCTAGACATAACATGCTACACACAGCTGCAGTACTGAAGACTCGTGCTTTGATATTACGTTGTTGCATGTTGTTTTAACACACTTGGAGAAAGCCGTTCCATGGAGAAGAGCTCCGCTGTTCCTATGATGTAAACCTTACATCCAGGCTTTAAGGCATGGGGTCTGCTGTCAAAGCCCAGAGATCTTCCTTTATATAAAATAAACTTCTTCTAGCCAAGGGGGGGTGGTTAGGCCTAAGGGCCCTTATTCCACAATCTTTATATAATGACTACTCCCTTAGTATTATATGGAATTGTAACAATGCTAACTGTGCTGAGTTTATGCATTTTGCTGCTAGTAGTGGCTCGTATACTGTATTATAGAGCACAATAGTTAAAATAAACATTTTGAACTATTTCAGTGGCTCTGACAATTCTTATTGTGGACAAGTATGAGTGAGTGAGTGAAAGAGTACGTCTTGCTCCCGCGATTCCTGAGAGAGTCGGGAGTGTTGTGTTCTGGGTTGTCTAATCATTTGTAGCTTTGTGATATTTGGAGGAGAACAAATGAGACTCTATAGCTAGTCAGTGTGAGAAGTTGGCCTGGTATATGCTGTTCACTAATTAAAGTGGACACCTTGCACCAGAACAATTCGACTCTTATGGTTGGTAGGTTTAAGACAACCTTTATAGAAAGCTATCCTAGTGGTAGCTGTGGAGAGCAGCCTTCAGGCTAAGTCTTGGAGGAATGTAAAGCAGCTTGTTTTACCACACAATCTCTTGAATCACCAAATGAAAAGACACCACACAGGTATATATATCAAATATATATGTATTTATTAATAAACAACTCTCTACTAATCTCTTTATGAGATTAGAAGTCAGGAACATATGTACAAATCAAATGTTATCAAAAATAAGTTAGCACAATCAAATATCACAATCTTAGTTTGGCTAGACCTAGGTCTAGGGCATCTAGAATCGAGGAACCCCCAAGAACCACCCCAGGTAGTTGTAGGAGACCCACAGGGGACGGACGCGGTGTCCTGGCACCGGTGCGAGTCCTGTGCGAGTCTACGCGAACAGACGCGATTGAGATTTCAATGTTAAAGGTCCCTTGCGTGTTCGAGGTGAACACACCGATCGGTCCTTGTACGAGTCGAAGGACGCGGTTACAGATAGAGTTGCAAGGGGGATGGACGCGCTGTGTCTGACACAGACTCGAACCTTGTACGAGTCAGCGCAATTGAGAGTTCAATGTTACAGGCCCCTTGTGTGTTCGAGGTGAACCCACCGATCGGACTCAGTACGAGTCGAAGGACACGGTTACAGATAGAGCTACAAGGGAGATGGACGCGATGTGTCTAACACAGACGCGAACCCTGTACGAGTCAGCGCAATTGTCGCACTTAGAAAATAAGAGTTTTAGGGCACTTCTAGGGTAGCTACAAGCAAGGCACTTACAGGGTAAGTAGTTCTAGGGCCCACACCCACAGGAGCACCGTAATGCTAAAGTTACCTCACCCAGGGGAGCCGGGTGCATAGGTGTCCTTTGGTGTCGGGTCGCGGCGTCGTTTTCACTGGGAGCCAATGAAGACTTGCTGCTTGCGGCGACAGAAGAAGTGTCCGTTGGAATCCAAGCCTGGATTCAGAAGGAGGACCCACCGTCGTCGGCAGATTCAGGTCGTTCACTGGTGTCTTGACTCTTCGACCACGAGGTCCAGGAGGCGTCGAGGATGGCCAGGAGCTGGATTCAGCGTGTCCCATGAAGTCTGCAGCTGACTGCGGTGTCGGCGACCCGATTGGAGCCAACAAGCCTTGGTAGCAGCAAGTCTTGTGGTGAAAAGGAAAAGTCAATGGTGCAGACCAGCAAGGTCTGAGGAGCTTACCCAGCAAGGGTAGGTCAGGGCAGGCCTGGGGCAACCAGGGGAGCCCTTTGGTTTCTTTGGAAAGTCTTCTGGAGACCCACAAGCCGGCTGGCAAGGGATTGCAAAGACGCCTCGGTTGGATGCACTCAAAAGGGCCCACGGTCACTCGGGACGGTGTAGGCCTCTGATTTTGGGAGAGATCTCTGTTAGAGGCTGGGACCACACGTGGTCCAAAGCACAAGTTCGTAGAACGTCGTGAAGGGGTTGCACTCGACAATAGTGCACGGTACCCAGGGTCTGCGGTTCCTCATTGCTCGTGGGGTCCACTTGCCTCAGCTTCACTGGGGACTCACGATGGCCTTGGAGAAGTCAGGAAATCCTCTTCCTGGGCTGCAGGGGCTTCGGGCTCCGGCGGGAGTGGCGTAGTTCGCGACCGTCGTTGTCGTTTTTGGTGCCTGCCAAGCAGGGGAGTCACTCCTTGACTCCAAGGGAGATTCTTCAGTCTTCCAAAGGTAGTGGAACGTCGAAGGTCCGGGATTCTTCTTGTAGAGCGTCGTCCAGGGGTATCTAGGGTGCAATGCACAGGTTCCCCCTCTTATACTAGAAAGAAGGGAGGGACTAGCTCTATGACCCCACCTATGGGAGGGTCAGGGGAGTGGGTGGCTACACCCACTTCCCTTTGTCCAGTTTCGCGCCAGAGCAGGGGCAGGTAGCCCCTGAGCTGGTTTGAACTGGCATATGCACAGAGGAGCCTTCTGCTCCCCCAGTGCAGGACTTCAAAGCACTCTAAGAGTGCACCCACCCAGCCCCAATACACTAAACCCTGTCTGGGAGGTGGTCACACCCCTTGGGACAGGATATCTATTGTTGGGCTTCCTCCACTGCGAGTGTTGGTCATCAGCAGGAGGGCAGCCCAGTGTCTGTGACTGGTGGCATCCATTTTGTGATGCCAGGGCTCTTCAGGATTCTACCGCGTTTCCACAGTAGTTACATGTCTATCCCTCTAGAAGGGTGGGATCATACTCCCACACCAGTTACTGGTGTGGGGGTATGATTCCAAAGTGTTTGACACCAAACACGACATGTTTTGATGCAGCCATTCCATAGTTAGCATTTACCGCGAGGATATAATGCACTTAAGAGTATATGGTTTGACTGCATTCACAAACAGCCCCAGAGAATGGACTCTGAGGGCTGCAGAGGGGCCCTGCTCAGGCAGAGGCACCCCCTCACATGGAAACTAAGCACCCTGCCCTCAGTATTGATAGGGCCTGCTTTTAGGGGGGACTGATAAGTCTCAATGTGTGTGCAGGAGAGATATAGGGGACCTATATCTCAGTGAGGGGTGCTAGCACTTCCTCACCCAGGCTGCAGTAGCAGGCCTGTGGTGTCAGATTTAGTCTGCTTCCCAGGGGTGGCATAATACATGCTTCAGCCCCTGGTAGCCCTGTGAAGTACCTATGCCCTTGGTACCTAAGGTACCGTATACTAGGGACTCATAAGGTACCACAGTATCCAATCACTAGTGCACCTAGAGTGCACTCCAAATCGGTTAGAGAGAACAGAGAGGCTGGGGCCCTGATTGGCAGGGTCCCAGCCAGACTATAGCCAGAAACCAGTGTAAACATCAGAAAAAAAGTGGGGGCAACATAAGAGGCAGATCCTACTCTTCTACACAACCCCCCCCCCAAACGCAGGGACACTAAACTAACCTTGACCAGTTGAGTCTTCGTGTTCAAAGTGGAAATACCTTGAGAGTCCACCTGCATTGGCATGTTGGGTCCCAGGTCTATGTTCCACTGTATAGTCCATCCCCTGTAGGGAAATGGACCACCTCAAAAGTTTTGGGTTTTCTCCTTTCATTTGTTTAAGCCATAGGAGGGGCTTGTGGTCAGTCTGAACTATGAAGTGAGTGCCAAACAAGTATGGCCTCAGCTTCTTCAGGGCCCACACCACAGCAAAGGCCTCCCTCTCTATAGCTGACCAACGTTTCTCTCTAGGGGTCAGCCTTCTGCTAATGAAAGCTACTGGCTGGTCTTGACCTTCATCATTCAGTTGAGACAGTACAGCTCCCACACCCAGCTCAGAAGCATCTGTTTGGACAATGAACTTTTTGGTGTAGTCTGGACTCTGTAAGATGGGGGCAGTGCACATGGCCTGCTTTAGGTCTTCAAATGCCTTCTGACAGCTAGCTGTCCACTGAACCTTTTTTGGCATTTTCTTTGAGGTCAGATCATTCAAGGGGGTCACTATAGATCCATATCCCTTCACAAACCTCCTATAGTACCCAGTCAGGCCTAAGAAGGCTCTCACCTGTGTCTGGGTGGTTGGAGCAACCCATTCCATGATGGTTTGGATTTTGCTCTGTAAAGGCTGAACCTGGCCTCCACCCACAAGGTGGCCCAGGTACACAACCTGACTCTGCCCTATCTGGCACTTAGTGGCCTTGATAGTGAGGCCTGCTTTCTGCAGAGCCTCCAAAACATTCCTGAGGTGGACCAGGTGATCCTGCCAGGAGGAACTAAAGACAGCAATATCATCTAGATAAGCTGAGCAATAAGTTTCCATCCCTGCCAGAACTTTATTCACCAACCTCTGAAAAGTGGCAGGTGCATTTTTCAATCCAAAGGGCATCACCACAAAGTGGTAGTGCCCACCAGGGGTCGAAAATGCTGTTTTGGCTTTTGCATCATCAGCTAACCTGATCTGCCAGTAGCCGGCTGTTAGGTCAAACGTGCTTAGATACTTGGCTGAGGCCAAAGTATCAATCAGCTCATCTGCCCTTGGTATGGGATAGGCATCAGTCCTAGTGACTGCATTGAGGCCTCTGTAGTCTACACAAAACCTCATTTCTTTCTTACCACCCTGGGTATGAGGCTTGGGTACTAGGACTACTGGGCTAGCCCATGGGCTATCTGAAGGCTCAATCACACCTAACTCCAACATCTTCTGGACTTCAGTCCTGATACAATCCCTGACATGGTCAGGTTGCCTGTAGATTTTACTCTTGACAGGCAGACTGTCTCCAGTGTCCACCTCATGGGTGCACCAGGAAGTCTGACTGGGGGTCAGGCTAAACATATGTCTGTACTGTTGCAGAACTTGTCTGCACTCAGTTTGCTGATGGTCAGTGAGGCTGCTTGCCAAAGCAACACCATCTACTGACCCATCATCAGGGTTCTGCGAGAGCAGGTCAGGGAGAGGGTCACTCTCCTCCTCCTGTTCCTCATCAGTTGCCATGAGCAAGCCCATGTCAGCCCTGTCAACATATGGTTTCAATCTGTTGACATGGAGCACCCTCAGGGGGCTCCTGGGAGTTCCAAGATTCACCAGATAGGTGACCTCTCCCTTCTGTTCAACTATTGTATGGGGGCCACTCCACTTGTCTTGGAGGGCTGCTGGGGCCACAGGCTCCAACACCCACACTTTCTGTCCTGGCTGGTATACAGTCAGTACAGCCTTTTGGTCATGCCAAGCTTTTTGTAATTCTTGGCTGGCCTCCAGGTTTTTGGTTGCCGTTTTCATGTAATCAGCCATCCGGGAGCGGAGACCAAGAACATAGTCCATCACATCTTGTTTGGGGGGCTTGAGAGGTAACTCCCAGCCCTCTTTTACCAAACACAATGGACCTCTCACAGGATGCCTAAACAGAAGCTCAAATGGGCTGTAACCAACCCCCTTCTGTGGAACCTCTCTGTATGCAAACAACAGGCAGGGAAGAAGAAGGTCCCATTTCCGCCTAAGCTTCTCTGGGAGTCCTTTAATCATTCCCTTCAGGGTTTTGTTGAAGCGTTCAACTAAACCATTGCATTGTGGGTGATAGGGGTGGTGAACTTATAAGTTACACCACACTCCTTCCACATTGCCTTCAAATATCCTGACATGAAGTTGGTACCTCTGTCAGAAATGACCTCCTTTGGGAAACCCACTCTGGAGAAGACTCCAATGAGGGCTCTTGCCACCACAGGGGCTGTGGTGGTCCTCAGGGGAATTGCCTCTGGATACCTGGTGGCATGATCCACTACCACCAGGATAAATCTGTGCCAGATGCAGTTTGAGGGTCAAGGGGATCAACAATGTCAATCCCTACCCTTTCAAAGGGTACCCCCACCACCGGTAGTGGTATCAGGGGGGCTTTGTTGTGCCACCTGCCTTGCCACTGGCTTGGCATGTGACACAGGAGCGGCAAAACTCCTTTGTGTCCTCTGACATATGTGGCCAATGAAAATGTGGAACAAGCCTGTCCCAGGTCTTGTTTTGGCCCAAGTGACCTGCCAAAGGGATATCATGTGCTAGGGTCAAGAGGAACCCCTAAACTTCTGAGGGATTACCATCCTCCTGGTGGCTCCAGGGGCTGGATCTCTACCCTCAGAATATAGGAGTCCCTCATCCCAATAAACTTTATGGGACCCACTAGCACTCCCAGCAGCCTCAGCAGCAGCCTGCTGTCTGAGGGGTTCAAGAGAGGGGCAGCACTGTTGCTCCTTACTCAGATCTTCCCTAGAAGGGCCCCTGCCCCCAAGAACTCAACCTGATCAGGCTCGAGTTCCTCTGGGGCAGTTCCTTCTTCAGGATCTGCTCCTCCTCCCTGGGGAGGGGACTCAGTGGTCTGAGACAGAGGGGAAGGCACTGCCTTAACCCTACTGCTCCTCTTCTTGGGAAGCATCTGGTCCATAGTTTCAGGATCCAGAGCTGGTTCAGTGTCATGCATTTTGGCTTGTGACCTGGTCACAGCAAATACCTCTACAGGGATGCCCAACATCTCAGCATGAGTCCATAACTCTACTTCAGACCAGGCTGAAGTCTCTAGATCATTGCCCAATAGACATTCTACAGGGAGGTCTGCACTGACTACAACCTTCTTGAGGCCAGTTACCCCTCCCCAGGAGAAATTCACAACTGCCAGACTATGGTTGGTCTTGGCATTGCTTGCATTGGTCACCTGGTACATTTCACCCAGGATGATCTGTCCAGGGTCCACAAGATCCTCTGCCACCATGGTGACACTAGCACCTGTGTCCCTAAATGCCAAAGCCTGTTTGCCATTTATTACAGGCTGCTGTTTGTATTTGCCCAGATTACTGGGGCTCACTAGGAAGGACATTTCAATGTCTCCATCACAAATCAGCATTGCCTGAGTGGGTTCTCTGACTAGGCCAGAGCCCACTTCAGAACCCAGGGTCAACCCTACTACACCCTTTTTCTGAGTACCACCTCCACCAGTAGCTGAACTAGGGGGAACAGTTGCCTTAGGGGCAGGAGTGGTGGTGGTTTGGTCTTTGGACTTGTTACAATCAGAAGTCCAGTGCCCTTTCTGTTTACAGAATTTGCACCAGGGCTTCTTTTGGCCTTTTCTCTTGTTGGATTGTGACTTCCCACCAGATGCAGATTTTTGGGGCCCTTGTGAAGACTTCTGGTCTGTTGACTTATCCCCACTTTTCTCAGAGCCCTTCTGATCCTGCTTCTTTGTGTCACCCCCTTGGTTCTGGGTTTTCTGCCTCACCCTGGTTCTGACCCACTTGTCTGCCTTCTTTCCCAATTCTTGGGGAGAGGTCAGATCTGAGTCTACCAGGTATTGATGCAACAACTGGTTTTGGCAATTATTAAGGATCTGTTCTCTCATCATTAGATTATACAATCCCTTGAAATCAGTAACCCTACTGCCAACCAGCCAACCCTCCAGAGCCTTGGTTGCACAATCTACAAAGTCAGTCCAGTCCTGAGTCTGTGCCTTCTGGGTGTCTCTGAACTTCAACCTGTACTGCTCAGTGGTTAATCCAAACCCATCTATCAGTGCACTCTTCAGGACTTCATAGTCATCAGCATCCTCTTCTCTAACAGTGAGGAGCTTGTCTCTACCTTTATCTGAAAAGGAGAGCCACAAGATTGCTGCCCACTGCTTTTGGGGGACCTGTTGTACTCTACATGCCCTTTCCATAGCAGTTATCCACTTGTGGATATCATCCCCACTCTGGTAGGGAGGAACAACCTTGCTCAGGTTCCTATGGTCTGGAGTATTTTCTCTACCTCTAGGGACACTGTTGCTGCCACCATGGGGTTCTAACCCCTCTCTTCTAGAAGCTTTCTGGAACTCAAAGGCTTCTTTGTCTAATGCCAACTGCTTGGTTTTGAGGGCAAACCTTGCTTCCTCATACTGCAGCAGTTTGTACATTCTGTCAGAGGAGGTCTCTCTTCTTGGGAAGAAGGAGTTCCTCTGGTAGACAGTTTCCCTGCCAGAGTGAAAGGAGTGCTCAGATTCCCTGGAAAGGGACCTGTGCCTGTCTTCCACTATGTCAGTTCTCTTAGGGAGAATTCCTCTGTCTGGTTCAGACCCCTTTGGGCCTGGCCCTACAATCACAGAGTCCTGGTCATCCTGATGTTCATCATCTGACCCAGACACTATAACTGACCCACCCACTGATCCAGACCCCTTAGCTCCTAGAGCTAATCTAAGGTCATCTGCTGTTAGCAGATCTATCAAGTGTAGTGTGGCGGGACTCTGTTCTATCTTCAGGTGCCTCTCAGCACACATGGCTTTCAAGTCAACGAAAGTCATGTCCTTATACTGAAGCTGGGTGGTACCACTGGGTCCATCCCTTGAGGACATTCTAGTGTTGTGCAGTGTTGTACTACCTACACTAGTTTGTGGCCTACTGATACTAGCTTGAGCTGTAGACAGGGTGTGCTATCCCTTTTCACACAGCTCTAAGTTCAGTAGAACTTATTGATACTAAGCTTGACTTTATATGTACCTTGAGTACCTATAGTGGTTTTCAGTTAGTAATTCAAATAGAGATTTTCTGGTAAAACAATAGCACACGCTGCCACCAATGTGAGAAGTTGGCCTGGTATATGCTGTTCACTAATTAAAGTGGACACCTTGCACCAGAACAATTCGACTCTTATGGTTGGTAGGTTTAAGACAACCTTTATAGAAAGCTATCCTAGTGGTAGCTGTGGAGAGCAGCCTTCAGGCTAAGTCTTGGAGGAATGTAAAGCCGCTTGTTTTACCACACAATCTCTTGAATCACCAAATGAAAAGACACCACACAGGTATATATATCAAATATATATGTATTTATTAATAAACAACTCTCTACTAATCTCTTTATGAGATTAGAAGTCTGGAACATATGTACAAATCAAATGTTATCAAAAATAAGTTAGCACAATCAAATATCACAATCTTAGTTTGGCTAGACCTAGGTCTAGGGCATCTAGAATCGAGGAACCCCCAAGAACCACCCCAGGTAGTTGTAGGAGACCCACAGGGGACGGACGCGGTGTCCTGGCACCGGTGCGAGTCCTGTGCGAGTCTACGCGAACAGACGCTATTGAGATTTCAATGTTAAAGGTCCCTTGCGTGTTCGAGGCGAACACACCGATCGGTCCTTGTACGAGACGAAGGACGCGGTTACAGATAGAGTTGCAAGGGGGATGGATGCGCTGTGTCTGACACAGACTCGAACCTTGTACGAGTCAGCGCAATTGAGAGTTCAATGTTACAGGCCCCTTGTGTGTTCGAGGTGAACCCACCGATCGGACTCAGTACGAGTCGAAGGACACGGTTACAGATAGAGCTACAAGGGAGATGGACGCGATGTGTCTAACACAGACGCGAACCCTTGACGAGTCAGCGCAATTGTCGCACTTAGAAAATAAGAGTTTTAGGGCACTCCTAGGGTAGCTACAAGCAATGCACTTACAGGGTTAGTAGTTCTAGGGCCCACACCCACAGGAGCACCGTAATGCTAAAGTTACCTCACCCAGGGGAGCCGGGTGCATAGGTGTCCTTTGGTGTCGGGTCGCGGCGTCGTTTTCACTGGGAGCCAAGGAAGACTTGCTGCTTGCGGCGACAGAAGAAGTGTCCGTTGGAATCCAAGCCTGGATTCAGAAGGAGGAAGACCTGAAAGCAGAGGGGACAGTGTTCAAGGGCACTTGGTAGTGACCCGGGGCAAGGAAAATGAATGCCCACTGTCGTCGGCAGATTCAGGTCGTTCACTGGTGTCTTGACTCTTCGACCACGAGGTCCAGGAGGCGTCAAGGATGGCCAGGAGCTGGATTCAGCGTGTCCCACAAAGTCTGCAGCTGACTGCGGTGTCGGCGACCCGATTGGAGCCAACAAGCCTTGGTAGCAGCAAGTCTCATGGTGGAAAGGAAAAGTCAATGGTGCAGACCAGCAAGGTCTGAGGAGCTTACCCAGCAAGGGTAGGTCAGGGCAGGCCTGGAGCAACTAGCGTAGCCTTTGGTTTCTTTGGAAAGTCTTCTGGGGACCCACATGCCGGCTGGCAAGGGATTGCAAAGACACCTCGGGTGGATGCACTCAACAGGGGTCCACGGTCACTCGGGACGGTGTAGGCCTCTGATTTTGGGAGAGATCTCTGTTAGAGGCTGGGACCACACGTGGTCCAAAGCACAAGTTCGTAGAACGTCGTGAAGAGGTTGCACTTGACAATAGTGCACGGTACCCAGGGTCTGCGGTTCCTTGTTGCTCGTGGGGTCCACTTGCCTCAGCTTTGCTGGGGACTCACGATGGCCTTGGAGAAGTCAGGAAATCCTCTTCCTGGGCTGCAGGGACTTCGGGCTCCGGCGGGAGCGGCATAGTTCGCGACCGTCGTTGTCGTTTTTGGTGCCTGCCAAGCAGGGGAGTCACTCCTTGACTCCAAGGGAGATTCTTCAGTCTTCCAAAGGTAGTGGAACGTCGAAGGTCCGGGATTATTCTTGTAGAGCGTTGTCCAGGGGTATCTAGGGTGCAATGCACAGGTTCCCCCTCTTATACTAGAAAGAAGGGAGGGACTAGCTCTATGACCCCACCTATGGGAGGGTCAGGGGAGTGGGTGGCTACACCCACTTCCCTTTGTCCAGTTTCGCGCCAGAGCAGGGGCAGGTAGCCCCTGAGCTGGTTTGAACTGGCATATGCACAGAGGAGCCTTCTGCTCCCCCAGTGCAGGACTTCAAAGCACTCTAAGAGTGCACCCACCCAGCCCCAATACACTAAACCCTGTCTGGGAGGTGGTCACACCCCCTTGGGACAGGATATCTATTGTTGGGCTTCCTCCACTGCGAGTGTTGGTCATCAGCAGGAGGGCAGCCCAGTGTCTGTGACTGGTGGCATCCATTTTGTGATGCCAGGTCTCTTCAGGATTCTACTGCGTTTCCACAGTAGTTACATGTCTATCCCTCTAGAAGGGTGGGATCATACTCCCACACCAGTTACTGGTGTGGGGGTATGATTCCAAAGTGTTTGACACCAAACACAACATGTTTTGATGCAGCCATTCCATAGTTAGCATTTACCGCGAGGATATAATGCACTTAAGAGTATATGGTTTGACTGCATTCACAAACAGCCCCAGAGAATGGACTCTGAGGGCTGCAGAGGGGCCCTGCTCAGGCAGAGGCACCCCCTCACATGGAAACTAAGCACCCTGCCCTCAGGATTGATAGGGCCTGCTTTTAGGGGTGACTGATAAGTCTCAATGTGTAGTGCAGGAGAGATATAGGGGACCTATATCTCAGTGAGGGGTGCTAGCACTTCCTCACCCAGGCTGCAGTAGCAGGCCTGTGGTGTCAGATTTAGTCTGCTTCCCAGGGGTGGCATAATACATGCTTCAGCCCCTGGTAGGCCTGTGAAGTACCTATGCCCTTGGTACCTAAGGTACCATATACTAGGGACTCATAAGGTACCACAGTATCCAATCACTAGTGCACCTAGAGTGCACTCCAAATCGTTTAGAGAGAACAGAGAGGCTGGGGCCCTGATTGGCAGGGTCCCAGCCAGACTATAGCCAGAAACCAGTGTAAACATCAGAAAAAAAAGTGGGGGCAACATAAGAGGCAGATCCTACTCTCCTACAGTCGGTTTGGGATTTTGGGTACTAATGTGGTAGGTTGGTACACCCCTATTCACTGTGGTCCTGTTTTCCTGCGCATAGTTCTGTGTATGTGCAGAATCCCTGCAACACTGTGTGTATTCATTATGCGTGCATGAGGGCTTAGGGCCCTACAACATTACATTGGCGACAAGCGGGACCTGCCCGCGTGTGCTGCCACCTTTTTAGGTGGGTGAAAGGGGGAGAGTGCCGCCCGCGGGGCATGTGAAGAGCCCCGGGTCTGAAGGAGGTGGAAGAGGTGATCAGGAGTCAACCCCGCACCTGATGTGCCCGTGCACACATGGCGGCACCCTACAGCAGTACAAACTGCGTGGTAAAGAAGTTTAGTGGGAGCAGAGCGGGAGCCCACCCCGCATCACAAGAGTCCGCTGAGTGGAAGGTGATGGAACCCGGGCCATCTAAGAGCCCGTCGAGAGGAGACGGCCCCGGCGGACTGCAGTGTGGCGCCCCAAATCCTCACGCCTGTGAAGGTAAATAAGGAGAGTGCAGCGGGGGGAGAAGTGGCACGTCTGCGCAGAAAGGTGAATGTGAGCGCAGTGAGGCAAGGCCTAGCACCTACATATAAACCCCTGCCGAGAGGTACAGAGGCGTGCGGGCATGGCTGGTGCCGCTGTGCGCTGATGCAGCAAGTGAAAGAACAGCATGGAGGCAATAAAACCTGTGAGCAGAGGCATCCTGCAGTGAGATCGAGGAGCCAGCCGATGAGCCTCCAAGCGTCCTACCTCTGCGCCGCCCAAGAGTGGATAAAGTAACGGCCGGCGGGGGGAGGAAAATGACACTGGGCACTTCCTGCAATCCAGCCCTGAAACCATTAGGCGTTTCGGCGGCCTTTGAAAAATAAAACTGAAAGCGAAGAAGGGAGGAAAGCACCTACCTGGTGCGAATGGCTGCGCCCGTGTGTAAGTGACCCGTGGCAGCGGGTAAAGTAAAGGAGAGGCGCCAGTGAGCGTCCCGCTGGTGTGCAGGGGGTGCAACACTCAGAAAATAGCCCTGGACCGGTCCGCTCTCGGCCGGCAAGAGAGGGGACTGGCGAGAGAGGCCTGGTGGGCCCGAGGGCAGAGCGAGAAAAAAAAAGGAGTGAAAGGAGAAAGGACTTCCCAGGTGGGAGAGCCATGTACACCCAAGCGGCATGGAATGGCAGAATCATCAGCAGCAGGAGAAGTGCTTGCAGAGAGCTGCCCCCACCAAGAGACAGAGGCAATTTGTGAGGAGATGGACTCACCTGGGGGAGCAATGCAGCAAGGTTCCTGCAGGTTTCGGAAGCACAACCAGAAGGAATCATGCCCGGGGAGGCCTGCAGCATCAGAAAGCCACCGAGTTTTTGAAAGTAAAGCGGCAGTGCCACCTAGTGGCTGTTTGACGGGACTGCGTTTAGGAAAAAGAGGATGTTATTCATGACAGGCCTGAGCAAATGGAAGACTGCAGTAGCATATGATCAAGGCAAGGAGAGAGGCGGCCACATCCCTGCCTCTCCAAAAGGAAAAAGAAAAGAATAGTGGAGAAGCACTAGTACAATGAGCCTAGATAAACACAGGTGCAATGAATCGAAGACGGCATTAAAGGCAACAGGAGATGAATGGGCAGCCAGTGAATAGAGTACCGCACTCAACTGGATTCGACCCCCACTGCATTCACAGGGAGTCTACACTTTGGCATTGTACAGTGCTGATCAAGAGAGGCAGCATGACCTGCCATATGAAAGAAGGGGGCTGCGGCACAGGGACATTGGCTGCAAACCCCTATTTAAAGAAGGAGGACACTGTCAAGATGGGAACCTTGAAGACAGAGACTGCCAGGACTGGTGAGGACAAGGCGGTGACGCCTAGTGGCCACAGGCGGTCACCGCATCAAGCAAGGACACCAAACGTTTTGCCACCAGGAGAGAAGGCAGCAAGTCCCTGGAGAACAGAGGAATTGTGCTGCATGCGCACCCAGGGCGAAAGGACGCCACCGCAAGTAAACGAGGAAAGAGCGCAAGGAGAAGACATTGTGCCGAAGATCGTACCCCAGACACGGACGGAACAGACTGGCGCACGAGAGTCAGCGCCCTGCAAGGAAGAAGGCCCAGGTGGTCACACTGCGTGACTCATCCTGTGAAGCTGGCGTGAGAGGACGCTGCAACGAGAGAGCCACGTCGGTGTGGTATCGAGGTGCCGGGGCGCACCCTCAAGAGAAGTGACCTGAGAAAGGTTAGCGAAGCAGTGACCTGAGAAAGGTTGGCAAAGCAGTGACTGGAGAAAGGTTGGCGAAGCAGTGACCTGAGAAAAGGTTGGTGAAGCAGTGACCTGAGAAAAGGTTGGCGTAGCAGAAACCTGAGATGAGGTCAGAGTGACGGTGACCAACGAAGAGGTCAGAGAACTTGGAATAAAAGAATGAAGACCGAGAATGAGTATTGACAAGAAGTAGGTCGCGATGACAGGTCTGGTCATCGCAGGAAAAGACTGCATTGTCCTGGGGGTAGGACAAGACCAGGGAGACCCGTGTGAAGTGCACGTCACATGGGGAGGCCTGGTCAGTGAAGACAAGCAAGAAGATGGGACTAACCACTCATAAAGATGGGGACCCCTGCAGTTAAATATAGGTAGAGAAGCAGGGGAAAATGAAGCAAAACCAAAAACAACAAAATACTGTACCTATATGTTTTCAAGTGTGCCATACGTCATCTATTTATTGACTACTCTGGCTTGACCATGACCCATTATATTCACAAAAACCGAAATATATTGAACATTACATTATTTTTTCATAATATATAAATTGATAAATCACATATAAGTTTCATATTGACAGGTTATGGAAAACAAGTCCCATTCCACACAAACCAATACTCACAAACATACAAATTCACACTTTACCATACTTATGCAAACCACGTATAAAAGCATTACATACATACCAAAGAACATAATGTGAATCGAGCTCCCTCAACCGAGAAAGACAATGGTGTGATAAAAATTTACACAACATAAGTCATTTATCATAATGCAATGAACGTATGCAAATTAAATTACAATTAGTAAAATATTGGAAAGAAATGTCAATCATTCAACATTGAGAAGAATTTTTCCAAGTATATTAATAGACTCTCCAAAAGGGGTGAATTAAATAGGTTCATGGAGGGAACACATTCCAGCGCCGACGCGTGTTTCGGTGGAAAGACCCTTCTCTGGGTCTCACCTTCTTCAGGGACTAGACCGTGTCGCGAGGTGAAAGAACAAGAAGGAGGAAATTGTGTGGCATGATGCCCCTGCGAAGAAATGCATAGGAAGAAATCTCAACAAGAAGAAAGAAGATGAGAGGAGTGTGTGATCTGCCAACTCACACACCGGAAGGCAGGGGTGACAAGTGCAAGAACATCTGACATGGAGCACAGGGCCTGGAGAACATTGGTGGCACTTGGAGAAAATACCTATCCACGAGTATTCGGAACACCTGGTGTTTACTGAGGCGAGCAGGCTGGACCATTCGTGACATCCACCTTTGGGGGTCGCACAGGTGACTGGACGGTGAGGCTGCTCGGACGTGCTGAAGAAGAGGATCCAACCACTCCACACCAGACCGTGGCGACCCAGGGGCAAAGGCCTCCGGGATGCCGGTGAGAGCGGGTCCCGCCACGAGAGATGACTCTACAGCCGCTCTTCCGCAGGTCCCAGGAAGACGAAGATCTCGTGCCAGTGGCAGGAGTAAACAACTATCCTTCAGGTGGAGCTGAGGACTTGAAGGTGGGACTAATAGTGCTTCCTCCACACACCCAGCGGGTGGCGTTGGAGTGACCCGGCGAAGTGCACCCAGTCCAGTGGAAACCTGGTGAAGAGGGCCTCCGGGACATCCTGTGAGAGGGAAACACCTGCGAGAGGGGCATCCTAGTGAGAGGGATGTCTTGCAACTACTCCACCATTTTGTAGAGAGAAGCAATGCTGCCTGTGTGGAGATGCCACGACAACCATGACTGATTGGTGGAAAGTAACATCTATCCGATCCACCAGCACTCTACCTACTAAGTCACCATGAGAGATATGCAGAGAAAGACAGTGATGTCAACTTCCATGCACAGAGTCGAAAGAAGACCGGACCCGCAGGGCACCCATGAACTGTGCCAAATAGAACTGGTGGTCCTAGCTGCTGTCAGAACATCATCTTTATTTTGCAAGCAGCTAAAGAGGCTCAGCGGAAGTTTCTGTTATCTTGTTCTATTTTATTGTATTCTCTCCCACAGGTTGGACTTTATTGTTTTCCAGTTTGAAAAAAGTTTGGGAGGGATGTAGTGATCTGCTGATCACTGGTCTAGTGTTCCAATGTACCAGCCAGCCCACACCCATCCAGCACAGGCGTCACTGGACATGTCACCCTGCAAATAAAAGGGGCCGGGCGCACGTGCCCTGGGCCAGTTCCACCATCCAAGTACTGTGTCTGTGTGTATTCATTATGCGTGCATGAGGGCTTAGGGCCCTACAATATTACACCGTTGTCCGTCTCACTTGCTGATTATATGGAATGCATATGTACCATTTGTTAGAGTCTTTTCGAGGCAATTACAGTGAGAATTATTCCTCCATTCTTTTTGCCCCATGGACACATTTTTTAGGGTTTGTGCATCTTTGTGTGAATACGGATGAATTCTTTCTTACTCAGTATGGCCGCCACTACCACACTGTTCAAGTTTTTGAACCCTAGTGTTATATGGTGTATTTAGTCCACTCAATATAATTACTTTTCTTTGTGTCTCAGACTTAAGGGATTTAAGTCCCTAATGCTGCCTTTTTGAATAGCGGTAAAATTTATTCTGAGGTATATGCAGCATATTTCTTAATTAAGATGACCGCCGTAAACGCATTATTTTAATCTATGAGTCTCAGCGAGACCATCATTTTTTTATGTGCAGTCCGCACTATAGCTGCGTTTAGGTTATAATTTTTTTCTTTTGATTTAAGCATTTTTATGACATTAAGCACAAATTACAAGGTTTGTTTATTCAGTGTGAGCGTGGCTTGGTTTTCGTACCCAATTTGGTTTTCGTACCCAATATGGCCGCTATACCAATTACTCGCATTACAGTCTAGTTTCTGGTTCTCATCGTGACTGTACTCAGCTGTGTGCAGTCCATGCTTACTCTCCCTATATTTAAACCGAGGAGGCAAGCAAGTCAGTGTTGCATTTAATTGTTCCCGGACCGACTGTATGTGGCAGCCTTTTTCAACATCTCCAAGTAAGTCCAGAGCATTAACACGTTCTGGACTTCTAGTTCGGAGTGCTTTAGTAGAGTTCTTTGTGACTCATTTATATTATTTATTCCCCCTTTTTCAGAATTATTAAGAAGCAGTTTTGGTTGTGGTTTGAAGTGAGGTCATTTTATAGTGTCTTTTCTTTTTATTTGGAATATCTCCTACATTGCACCTGCATAATTTCCCTAATATAGGATATTGTCTTTTTAGCCTTAACTACCAGTACTTTATTGACTTGAATGACTTGACCAATGAATTCCTTAATTGTGAGTTTTTTATTGGCATATCATTGTGAGCTTTTATTGGACTATCTCACTGATGGTGGTTTTTCACTTTTCACAATTGGACTTTTAATTTTAATTTTGTGGAGTTCACTTGGGTGACTTGGTTTTTCTTTGGTGTTTTTTTCACTTTATATCACACCTTTTTAATAAAGTGGTGTTTCCCTTTTTTTAGTATACATTTTCATACTCAAGACAGGCAATCTTTTTCTTTTATAACGTTCTTGTATTTTGAATTTTGATCATCTTTCATGGGGGTATTCCTATACCTCAGTTTAGGACTACAGTGGACCAGCGGGTCTTTCAAAATGCAGGAAGTGGTTAGAAGAAGCCATCCTCACCCCATTTCCCTCAGTTCACTCCCACTAATGGAATATTACACTTCCATTCTGCAGTAGGAATTTGTGGCACTTGTGCCGAAAAGGCCAGTCTAGGTCAGCAGGGCTGTCAATCTCAGTACCTCCTTGTCTGATGCTGCACCTTAGGGTCTTGAACTGCTTCCTTTGCAATGAAAAATTCTAGATGCTGTCCCTGACTCAGATGCTGGCATTAAAAGACTGGATGGCGTTCCTCGACTTGCAGGGCACATATTTCCACTTACCAATCCTGTAGTTTCACAGTAGATACAAGCAGTTCATGGTAGGCTCCACCCATTACGGTTAGTGGTCATCGTGTTTTGGCTACCATCGGCCCCCTGGTCTTCACTAAGGTGATGGCAATGGCCAAGGCACATCTGCACTGCGGGATCTCTGTATTCCCATACCTGGATAGAAGGTGGGTCAAGATAGACTTGCCTCAGCTGGTGTTTGACAAACCAAACGCTACTGCATGCCTGGTGGTTGACTTGGACTTTTCCATCAGTCTCCCCACGTTGCACCCGTAGCCCTCACAGCACCAACTGTTTATGGGGGCAGTTCTGGAAATATCATTGCTAAGGGCTTTCTCTCCTTCCCAGAGGATTCATGACATTTGGGTTATGATTCTGAGTTTCGGAAGGGAGCTTGTTTTTATGCCATGCATGTTTTCTGCCTTCTAGGTCTGCTGGCCATCTGCATCCTTAATAACTCACGCACACTGGCACATGGGAGCTCACTAGTGGAGTCTCCATTTTGAATGGTTGCTGCATGCAGACACTCTGAAGGACAGTATCAGTGTCAGGGGTCCTGCCTGGACTCACGCTTCTATGCGCTCATAAACCGTCAGGCACATTAGATAAGTGGCCTCCCTCCCTTATGTGTGTTCCTTATACTATGGAACTATTCCCGTGTATTACATATGAAATGAAAATAAATGTTATATATATGAAACCAAACTGTGTATAAATATTGTTAATTCTGTGCATGTAGAGTTATTTCTGTGCATGTAGTCTTACACCCCCTGGTGGCAGTGGTAGGCTTGTGCTGCAATCAGCAGCTGGCACAAGTGCATCTGTTTCCAGAATGCAGCACGTACGGATTGCGGTTTTGCTTCATCACCACTCCTTGCGCCGGCATGCAGACACCAGGGAGCAGATTTACAAGCCCCTTGTGCCACTTTTGCGTCACTTTTAACATGGGAAAAGTGACGCAAGGGGCTTGTAAATCTGCCCCCAGGTGTTCTAACCATTCAGCACTCCACCGGTTTAGAGACTCACGGATTGGATCCTATTTGATGCCTGTCCCCATCCAAATTCCCCACTTAACATCATCGATCTCCACTCATCTTGTCTCCGTCGCTGAGGTCCCGACTTTGCTCACTCCTGCTCAGTGCTTAATTTGTAAAATATTAAGTGCCAGGGCTCTGACCAGGAGGCCACTGCAGCTTGCACCACCCATTGCCCTTGTCGCCAAAACAACTACTAACCATCTATCTCACATGTAAATGCGACAGTTCAGATTATTCCAGGACCCCAAAGCTAAAGGAATGGCTGGGAAGGCAGGCATTAGCAATTTTAATGTATATTGTATTCCTAAACTACTGTTGTTCTGCTCATCTCTAAATTAGATGAGTAGCGCCACCATGTGGTGGACTGTTGTAAGTAAGGTGTTGACAATTAGGTGCCGGTGCCAAGCACTGGAAACCAATTAAGTGCCGGTGCTTAGCACTAGAAAGCCCCGGCTCAAATTAAGCACTGCTCCTGCTGCTGAGGTCCCGACTTTGCTCACTCCTGCTGCTGAGGTCCCGACTTTGCTCACTCCTGCTGCTGAGGTCCCGATACTCTTCCTTGTTTTGCCTGAAATCCGGTCTCGCTCCCCTGTGCCCATTCTACATCGGAAGTCCCTAGAGAGAGAAAACAAACAAGCATTTGCAATGCAATAGGTCTCGCATTTACGCGAGTTTAAGCTAGTGACATTGTAAATGACAATGCGTTTTATTTGTGTTTCCAAAACCAAAACATAAATAAAAGGCATTGTCATTTACAATGACAATAGCTCAAACTCGCATAAATGCGAGACCGGTTGCATTCCAAATGCTTGTTTGCATGTGCTACACTGAACTGATGTGGACCGCGCTGCAAATTAATTAAATAAAGCAGTGCGGCTGCTAAAGTGAAAGTGGACCGCTCTGAAATAAGGAAAGACCATTAAAGAAAATAGTGCTCACACACTAAATAACGAAGACCGTGTAACGAGCCAAATAAAAGGTCCAGTCGTTATGGGGCGTAACAAATGCAGACAAAGCGGTACTAAGGAGGGACTAACAAGCCTATATACGAATCAGAAGCCAGCATTTTCGAAGGACAATGACACGAGCCAATGACAAATATGGGCAGAGAGTGGGCCGGGCTTCCAATGCATACCATAATACAGCATGCCTCGCAGAGCGAGTAGCGCGTGCGCGCTGCCGCTAGGCTCAACCTAAAAACCAATGACCGTGCAATTTTTGTAGGCCACAACACACTCCCTGGGTTATGCCAGAAATCAATATACTGCAGTAACGTGAAGGTCAAAGGGTACATGGAGTGATGTACTGGGTTTAAGAAATTCAGGAGGGCCCAGAGGGTGGAGAGAGAAGGTGTGCTAGATTTTAATTGTCCGATGTTTGTAGAGTGCTCGTGAGCATGGTGCTGGTTGAAAGTCTACACTTGTGGAGGGCCTACTTGTTTGTAAATAGTAGAAAGCTTGTTTGAACAAATGTAGGATACTTTCTTTCTGGTATTTATTAAGTATTTGGAAGGTTTCGTTTGGGAGGGTGGGGGAAAGGTAGTGGGTGACTATATTCCTGAGGGAGAGACAGCAGCTTTAAGAGAGACAGACAGCAGCTCTAAGCACGCTATCGGCCATACCACTGAGCATGTTGGTTGCACTGTCTATCATGCAACGCAAAAACTCTTCTGCTATAAAATGCAAAGACCCAATATCTGAAAGTAGCTTGAAGCTTACAACTGAGGTGCAGTACAAGGATGAGACAAACAACTTGTCTGAAAGCTTTTGACATCTAAATTAAAGGGTACACTCTCTCAGAAAGACGTGGAAAAGGGTAGGAAATTCAAGAGCTACCGAAACAAAAAGGTTCGGTATATCAGGGACCACCTTAAAATGTGCAAGATTTAGAAGTGTAAAGGGCCTGGAACATACCGTGTAGGTGGCGGGAGCTGCCTTCAAACATGCAGATTTCCATGCCACTAGTTTATGGCTGGCCGGGCCATCTGAGAAGAGCAGCATTCTCACTCTAACTTCTTAGCTGTAATTTAAACAGTGCGTTTGTGCTCTGTGTACCTGCTGGTTCTCATAGGGATCAGATTTAAAGTAGGATCCATAGTTTTCAGTGATCTTCCTTTTATCTGCACATATTACATTTAATTTATAATTTTATCAAAAACCATTATTCACCCATTTGTTGAAAAGTGACGCTTTTGTTATGCATACCATCAATGACACAATTCTTGCCAGTACAGATTCCGGGACAGCGTACCAAACATCAGCTCCTGAATCACACATTCATCTACAGGACAATGGTGGAAGCTCGGTATTCCCCAACACCCTGCCTGGATGGTGCTCAATTCATGTATCCCCACCTTGAAAAGTTCTATGGTTTTGTTGGGCCTTGGGATGATGGTAATAAGGGAACGAGGGACACGGAGAGGAAAGTAGCTTCTAGCAAAGTTTTCAATATCTCGTCCTAGCATAGGACAGGCGCCCTCCCTCCACCTCAGTGAAAGGTTTGTTAATCTTGGATTTTACGGTGTATCAGTGTTTCCCCACCATGACATGGGACACCATACAGTAACTTGTAACTTCCCCGGAAATATATTTTTCTCTGAAATTGGTGTCAAAGTTGATATCTTGCCCATTTGCTGCAAAAAAAATCTCCTTTCTAAACGATGTCCCGTTTCAGCCGCATATCTTTAAGCACCCTAGAGCGGCCCATATTAGCAATACCTTTACCAATAGATCCCCCCATATTAATTGTACATCTGCATGAGACATAAGAGCCATGCCGAGTTTAAAATCTTTACTTAGAAATTGATTTGATAATCGCCCCCCACCCCAACAACTTTCCAACCTGGTATATTCTTATTATTTTACATCTCTGATCATATTCTGAATCTTATGGGAAGCTGCAGCCTCCTTGAGCAGGTACTCAAAGAAACGAGCACTGCACGAAACCTTTTTAAAAGCTAGGACAGCCAGACCCCTGAAAAAAGGGCCCAGGGTAGCAATGGGTTCAGAAACTACTGTAGTGGCAATACGCCACAGCATGACTGTGCAATGAAAGTATGCCTACCCAGCCTACTAGCAAGATACAAAAAAGATGAAATACAAATGCTGATTCTCTCATAGCCCTGGTAATAGTGATCGTTTGGTTTCAAAGATCTGTTTTCGTTGTTTTCAAAATCTATTACACAAACGATAAATTATGCTCAGGAGAGAGACGGCATATCACAAATTAGTTATTCTTACTGAAATGTGAACATGGGGCAAAAACAAACAGTGCTCAACAGCATGAAGGCAGTAAACAGAATTCACTTGGTGGAAGTTATGTAAAAGTGATAAAAGGATGTCCTGTTCCTAAGCACCCAAACCACAATGTCACACTATCAAAATCTAGCGATCCTCTTAGTCCACACGTACCGAATCAACAGGTTAACACTACTTCTCCTTTAATTTCTGCACATAATGCCCATCCTGCGCATGACATTAAGATCGCTGCTATTAAGCCCAAAACAGGCGAGTGTATTGAGGGTAGAACTGATGTGTTAAATTTACCTCCGGCATCCTGCCCTTATGTTTTGATCCTTGCAGGAGTCCCACCAATAGGGAAAAACCAGCCTGAATCTTGGGACCAACTACGAAATAAATGCACTGACTGGTTGATCAAACATAAAGGGTTTAGTGCCGGTAACATCAATGACATTATAATGGTGCGCAGGGTGGGCTGGGTTGGATTATCAGACAAAATTATAGAGGGTGACTGTGTCGTCATTAATTTTCGGCGACCAGCTTCTGTAAGATTTGTATTATCAGCAAAAGAGTGTACCAATGGCATAGAGTGTACCAATGGCATAGAGTGTACCAATGGCAAAGAGTGTACCAATGGCATAGAGTGTACCAATGGCATAGAGTGTACCAATGGCATATCTACTGATATTTGTTCACTACCTCTTGGTTATTTTTATAAGCCAAACCCTAGACATAACATATTGGATACCAATTTACACTTGACGCAAAACAGATTTATGGCCCTTTCTGGCTTGGATAGTTTAGATTGACTGCAGCCCATAATAACACCTACTGAGCCATCCCTCTTTATAGTTCCATCGGTTTCTTCCACAACTGACAGCCCGGAGACACACGATTTGCGTGTGTTAAGTTGGAATATTGCCGGGCTGGCATCTAAAATAGCAATCGAGGATTGGGTAAAGATGGTAAACACATTTGATGTATTGCTATTTCAAGAGACTTGGGCAACAAAAGAACTGTATCTTGAAGGGTTTGAATGTTTTAATGTAATGGCAAATACCTCGTTATATGGGAGACCGTCAGGCGGCCTCTCTATTTGGGTTAATATTTCTCTAGGAGGCACTGTTAAAATTATTCCTACACATAGAACCAATTTTCAGGCCCTGATATATACATGTGGGGTCTCAATTTGTTTTATTAATTTTTATAATAATGATTTTTTATCTGAACCTAATTTAAATTTTGTGAATCTTTTTAATTTTGTCTCAGAGTTTCAAGACCCAATGAGGTCACATAAGTTAGTTGGAATTTGTTTGGGTGGTGATTTTAATGCTAAAATTTCAGGGGTAAATTGGGCAGGTGCTGCTTATACATTGCAAGCACCCCCATGCAGAAGGGGGACTGAGTTATTGGGTTATTTACCAAAATATAATCTACTTAATGTGATGGATATTGCTGATATAAATTACTGTAACAGTCACCCATTACCAACTTATAGAGGACATGGCTGTGCCTCAGTAATAGACTACGTCTTTATATCAGACGTACTGGAAGATCTCTTGGTCAAAGCCGAGGTTATACCTACCATGTATGGGGATCACAACCCTAACTTTGTAACATTTAGGGTAGCACTAAAACCCGGCTTTTCTAAGGAACCAGGGGCCTGTAACATAGCATCCTCGACAGACAATTTAAGAATTATATGGAAAGGTATAGATAATTGTAAAGTATTTTCAAAAATGCTGTCAACATATCACCTATCCGTTAATAGCTGCCTGTCGTTAATTGACCCTAACCCCGAGGTAGTCACCGCATTTACCGATTTATGCGCAGGTGTTAAACAAATAATTTCAAGACCCGTGTCAAACAGTAAAAAGAAATGGTTCAACACCACATGCTCACAAGTAAATAGAGAGCTTCGGGCAGCTATGAATGAGGCACCAAGGGATGTTAACCATATAAGATTGTTGAGGGGCCAATATAAAAAGGTGGTCAAGGAGAGAAAAGATGAAATCCTAAAAGAACAGTGGGACAACTTGGCATGCGCTGCAATGCTCAATAATTCAAAGGGTTTTTGGGCTGTGGTTAAAAACAGGAAAACCCGGGCCCTTTCAATTACCCCGATAAGTTGTAACATATCTGCTGAAACTTGGGAAGCGCATTTTTCTAAAATATATACAGCTCCGCCTGACAATGGGGACTATAGTGACATCTATCCTGTGTCAAGAATACATATAACGTTGACTGAAGTCGAGGATGCCATTGATCAGAGTTTAGGGAATAAGGCCCCTGGCCCGGATGGTCTACCGATTGACCTTATAAAGTATAATACAGAGTTTTGGGCACCTTTTCTTCTGAACGTTTTTAATAACTTAACAAACTCCCATATTCCTGAAACATGGGCCTCCAGTATAATCGTTCCAATATTTAAAAAGGGGGATAGATCCAACCCGAGCTGCTATAGACCGATCTCCCTGATCGATAATACTCTTAAGATACTTGGCAGGGTATTATTCAACAAAATCAGGTCCTGGGCGGAGGAAGGAAGTATTTTAAACAAATGCCAGTTAGGTTTCAGAAGTAATCTGGGAACTGTGGAACAATGCCTTAATCTCAATCTAATTATAGGTAAATATACAATAGCCCGGCAATCCCCAATCTACCTGGCTTTTATGGATTTGACATCCGCCTTTGATTTTGTTAATAGATCGCGTTTGTGGGCATGCCTTTTAAGATACGGGTTGAATGAGGATTTAGTGCACTTTTTATCGTATTTACATAGGGATTTAAGGGCAAGGGTTAGGATTAGTATGGCTGGGGAGGTATCAGGGGGTATATCCATTGGTAGAGGGGTCAGGCAGGGGTGTGTACTGGCCCCTCTCCTATTTATTTTATATATCAATGAGTTGCATAATACATTATTAACTTTGAATACAGACGTCCCAATGATCAATGGTAATAAACTCCCTGCTCTATTGTATGCGGATGATGCGGTTTTAATGGGTCGCACCCCGAACTCTCTCCGCATTTTAGTTAGGGGTTTTGATGATTTTATGAACGGATTAGATCTTCGCACTAATTTAAAAAAATCTTTTTTA
This sequence comes from Calotriton arnoldi, assembly GCA_963921515.1. NCBI lineage: Eukaryota > Metazoa > Chordata > Amphibia > Caudata > Salamandridae > Calotriton > Calotriton arnoldi. The sequence goes on from CAWUFW010018601.1 coordinate 56,273, forward strand.
ATGTGTTGTGGCCCCAAAAAATATTCTATTAAAGTTATTAATTTAGGTCCTGAAAAATTGATAAGCACTTGCACTTTCCCCTATTTGGGTCTAGTATTCTCTGATAACGGTTCCTGGGCGGCCCATTCTGCATATGGCAGAAGTAAATTCTCAAAATCGGTTAACTCAGTTTTGAGTTTTCCCCAGCCTAGAAGATCTGAGGTAGTGCTATCTTTACTGAATATTTATAAAACTCAGGGGCATATTAGCAAGACCCACGTTAAAATTATCGCCGTTTTAGCGGCAGGAAACTGCCGCTAAAACGGCGATAATGGGCTTGCTAATATGCGTTAAAGAATTCCAATAGAAGCCCAGGTTAGATGTGCAGGACATATAACCTGGGCTTCTATTGGAATTCCATAACGCATATTAGCAAGCCCATTATCGCCGTTTTAGCGGCAGTTTCCTGCCGCTAAAACGGCGATAATTTTAACGTGGGTCTTGCTAATATGCCCCTCAGTGTCTACCCATAGTAACATATGGGGCAGAGATATGGGGTCATACAAATAGTAATAGCACCCAGATCGAGGAAAATAGATTCTGCCGGAGAGTACTGGGGGCACCGATTTCTTCATCATCTTATATCTGTCACAGAGAGTTGAATTTGCTATATGTGGAAGATTATATTAGGTCTCGCCCTGCCGTATTTTGGTTAAAAGTATGGAAAAATCCAGCGGCAGCACTGAGTAGAGAAATTATAACTGACTGCCTTAACTGTGATAAGGGCATTGATATACCATGGTTGGCCGCTGTTAGGACTAGCTTGACTAGTATAAATCTCGCACATATTTTTATAAATCCAAATCATTTGGAAGGCATCAATAAAAAGATTATTCAGAAGGCTCTGTATAAACATTATGAAGGTATTAGGTATGAGCGAGAATTCTCGAAATCTACAGTATTTCGTTATATATCCACGGTAGAGGGTGATGTCACCCGCCCATATTTGCCAGCGGGTTATCTTTTAGAAGCTATTAACCGCTGGGATCGTAGTTTGCTCTTTCGCCTTAGATCAGGCACCCTAAAATACTTATTGTGCTTCCCTTTAGGCTTTAATATAAACCTTGAGCAAACGCCATGTTATTGTGGCAACCATGGAAATCAATCGATGTTACATTTTATATTCTTTTGTAACTACTACCGAAAATACAGTATGCAATTATTGATCCCTTATTTTAAAGCCTTGGGTATTGATGATTTCAGAGAAGCCTATAGTGTTATTCTTAAACATGATGGGGAAAATTAAATTTTTCGTGTAAGCACATTTTTGAAAATGGCTGTCCGCTCACGTGCCTCTATGGACATTATTTAAGCAAAACTCGAGTGTATTTTTATTACTGTTCTCCCCTTTGGATTAGTATTTAAATTTGGATTACGGTTAATGTAGAACGTATTCTAATGACTGATATCTGTTATAAAACATGCACTTTACTTATCATGCTGCTATATTTTTATGTAATATCCTATCTTTGCAGTGTCGTCTCATTTTCGAACAGTGTATATGATATTATTGTATTTTATTGTATCAAATTAGGTATTTATTGTTGTTTTAAATTTGAATATATTAATGTATGCTGGTATTTTGCTTTGTACTTTTATGGATATTTTGTATATCCGAATAAAGGAGATTGATGATGATGATGATGTAAAAGTGATATACCAAAATAATCTGTGTCAGCACTTCATTTGCTGAACACTTGAAGTTATATGTGTACAAACAATACATTTATCTTCTTCTGGAAAGTCACGAAGGGCCACAAATAGTAAACAATTTTAAAGAAATTGTACCTATTCTTTACGTTTGGGTCTGAAACACAATATGGTTGCTACATGTCTTGAAATCTTTGGATACGATCCAGTCACTTACACTCATGGCTCAAATTCTTTTACATCTCTAAGCGTGCTAAACATCCATAATTATGATAAACTAATTGATTAGGATATAACAGTCATTGGGGCATATTAACAAGGCGGCGATAAACAATTATCGCCGCTTTTGCGGCCGTTTTCGGCCGAAAAGCGGCGATAATTATATCGCCTTATCAGCAAAGACACGCTATCGCGGGGCATATTAACAAGGCGGCGATAAACAATTATCGCCGCTTTGCGGCCGTTTTCGGCCGAAAAGCGGCGATAATTATATCGCCTTATCAGCAAAGACACGCTATCGCATGTTTTGCTGATTTTGCTCCCGTTTCCAGCACGCCTGACTTCGCATCGATAATGAAATGCAAAGTAGGCGTGTCTGTGGAAACAACATGGGTAAATATCGCGAAGGCAGCTTCGCGATATTTACAATGCGGGGAAGCGATTATTTTAATCGCGTTAAGTATGCCTTAACGCAGGAATTTAACGTCTGTTAAATTCCTGACTAAGGCATACTTAACATGTGGGGTGGATTCTGTGGCTAAGACCACAGGCCCTATCATCTAGGATATCGCCGTTTTCCACCATGGAAAACAGCGATATCCACGCTATCTCTGAAATTTTTATCGCCTCGGCGATGCGCGTTGTTAATAACGCGCTAACCGGGCGATAAATTACAGAGATAGCCGGCGATAAATATGCCCCATTGATTTTACATTATCTATTAGACTTTTTATTTGATTTTTATTGTGTTCATACTGGTCCGTCCTGAATGCAGACGTGATAGTCATACGGGATTGTGTACTATAAATTGACTTATGCCTCTAAGTACTAATTCAGAAAAAGAAAATATTTAAAATATGAAGGACATTCATTTTCGCATATTCTAGCAGATGGATCACTTCCTTCAGTTTCTTTTCTTCGTTTTAAGTGAGGTTTGTTCACCACTTGTTTGCCTGTAGCATAGATTTGTAAACAGTGCATCACAGGTTTCTATTTAGAGGTACCAGATGCTCCTCCAGGCAGCAGGCTTCTCTCTGCAGTAACCTTTCCTTATGCTCACCCAGTGAGAGCACATTTCAGGACTGGGCGCGACGGGTGCCTGCTGGCAGAGATAAGGCCATGCCTATGCGGAGCAACTCTTGACCGTCGCGTCCGGCCACCCACGGATAGAAGGAGGCGTCCTGCAATGACCGATGGAAGTGCGGCACAATGGACAACTTGGGACGTTTTGACTTTTAACTCATTAAAGGTTCTGGAGTTTGTAATATTTTTAAAAAATCATAGAAAGCTTTTAGTTACAGAAGAAGCCTCAACATATCCCAAACTCCAAAAATGTACATAACACAGTGGCTGTGGGTTTAGTGCTACTGCCAGCTGAAGACACTTTACAGTACTGAAGAGGGAAGAGAGAAGAGAGAAGGCAGAGTCTGAGCCCAAAAGACAGCACGGAGCGGGTAACAACTACCCGGACTTTCAAAGCTGACCTCAAATCTCTTCTCTTCCAAAGACACTTCCGGAATGAATGCATCCCTCTTCATGCCCCTCAAGGAAGTTCTTACAATGCTATAAATATGTTATCTATGCCTGTACGATCCGAATCCTATTGTGTTTCTGATTTTTGTGTGACTGCCGTCTATTGTTTTATTTTACTTTTTCATCTATCTTGTTTGTATCTGTAACATGTAAGTATGTAAATTTCCTCATGTAATGTTCTTGGTTCTATTGTGAAGCGCTCCGACACCTTTGGGTAAAGTCCGCGTGTAGGAGAGTAGGATCTGCCTCTTATGTTGCCCCCACTTTTTTTCTGATGTTTACACTGGTTTCTGGCTATAGTCTGGCTGGGACCCTGCCAATCAGGGCCCCAGCCTCTCTGTTCTCTCTAAACGACTTGGAGTGCACTCTAGGTGCACTAGTGATTGGATACTGTGGTGCCTTATGAGTCCCTAGTATATGGTACCTTAGGTGCCAAGGGCATAGGTACTTCACAGGCCTACCAGGGGCTGAAGCATGTATTATGCCACCCCTGGGAAGCAGACTAAATCTGACACCACAGGTCTGCTACTGCAGCCTGGGTAAGGTGGTGCATGCACCCCTTACTGTGATATAAGCTATCTATATCACTACATAGATACACACATATAAACCTATAAGTCACTCCTATGGCAGGCCTTATCAATCCTGAAGGCAGAGTGCTTGGTTCCTATGTGAGAGGGTGCCCCTGCATGAGCAGAGCCCCTCTGCAGCATTTGGAGACCCTTCTCTGATGCTGTTTGTAGTGCAGCCTGACCATATACTCTTAAGCGCATTATAACCCCACGTTAAATGCTAACTTTGGGATGGCTACACGGAAACATGTCGTGTTTGGTGTCAAACATCTTGGAATACTACCCCCCCCCGCCAGTTCTGGCGGCGGGGGTAGCATTCCACCCTTCTAGAGGGATAGACATGTACCTACTGTGGAAACGCTGTAGAATCCTGAAGAGCCCTGGCATCACAAAATGGCGTACTGCTTGTTCGGCGGATGGAGCGAGCACCTCGCATTGAGGGGCGACCTCCTGTCACGCCGGCAGACAAGGGCTGGGTGTCGCGCCTATCTGTCCGTGAGTAACGATCCACGACGCGGGTCCCTGCTTGAAAGCCACCTCACTCCTGTCTCTTGCTACACCAGAGGCTTCCAACCACACCCCCCCTTTCTACCAACTTACGCGCATCCTACACTAGGCGCTCAAACTACCTTTTCCTCTTTTGGGCTCCCTCCCCAGGACACAAACACCTTACTGTGTCCAACACTTGCCGGGATTTGAAGGGGCCAATCTCAAGATAGTTTTAGGTGAGTTGCTGTTACCTCACCATGTTGCTACTTCTTAGTTTTTAACCTTTTTAATCACTCACCGCATGGTTTGAACCCGCTGCGTTTCACATATGTACATACGTAGGCATCGACCACAGCGGGGCAATTTTGGTTGACATAAGTGACCGTTTTTGACTATGCTCACCGCATTTTGTTAAAGTGCACAATCTGGTGTCACTATCGAGGGATACGAGGGCAGGAGTATTTACAGCATGATTGTTTTCTGATATGATTTGCTTTCATTTTGCCATTTTCCATTTCAGATTGGCTGTCGCATCAACAGGTACTTTACCTCTTGGTGTCACTTGTGGTAAAAATAGGCTAGAACATCACAGTCTCACCACATTTGAGTGTAGATTAACTATTTTCACTAGGTCCTGAGGAATTGCCGCTAGATCCACCCGACTAAACAGGCAAGAAACATGTTGACCACATGAGATTGAGCATAACACGCTGCAGCATATTTGCAGTGAGTCGCCAACTCCATTTTTAATCAGGGGGAAGGCAGGATCATTAAAGTCTAATTTACCTGTCTCTTCCATTCCCTGTTTTAATTCACACAATTCACACATTTGCATTTCTACACTTCTAAGGCCCCTTACACCCACTGCACCATACGGCAAGGAATTAAAGATCTCCGCCAAAGAGCCCCTGCATAGGGTGCCCGTCGGGTATTGCAGCGCCGACCCGACGAGGAGCATGCCCGATGATGAAGCATGACACCCAGCAGGCTGGGTGTGTGAGGGCCCTCATTCCGAAAGGAAGGACTTCCCAGTCCCCCTCCTTTCTCACTAACACTACCCCCTTGTAGTTAAGGACCTTGCGAGTCCCCTCCCCTGCCCTCCTATTTCCCTCACAACAGGAACTGCATACCTTTTTCTTTGCTAGTCTATTTAGGGCATGTATGCTGGACCTCTCAATAGCCCTTAGTCCCCTTCTTTTGTTGGATCACAAAATGGATGCCACCAGTCACAGACACTGGGCTGCCCTTCTGCTGATGACCGAACCTCGCAATGGAGGAATCCCAACAATAGGTATCCGGTCCCAGGGAGGTGTGACCACCTCCCAGACAGGGTTTAGTGTATTGGGGCTGGGTGGGTGCACTCCTAGAGTGCTTTGAAGTCCTGCACTGGGGGAGCAGAAGGCTCCTCTGTGCATACACCAGTTCAAACCGGTTCAGGGGCTACCTGCCCCTGCTCTGGTGCGAAACTGGACAAAGGGAAGTGGGTGTAGCCACCCACTCCCCTGACCCTCCCATAGGTGGGGTCTTAGAGCTAGTCCCTCCCTTCCTTTTTAGTATAAGGTAGGGAACCCTTGAACTTGCAAACTAGATATCCCTGGACGACGCTCTGAAGAAGAATCCTGGACCTTCGACATTCCACTACCTCTGGAAGACTGAAGAATCTCCCTTGGAGTCAAGGAGTGACTCCCCTGCTTGGCAGGCACCAAAAACTGAAACGACGGTCGCAAACTACGCCGCTCCCGCCGGAGCCCGTGGTCCCTGCAGCCCAAGACAAGAATTTCCTGACTTCTCCAAGGCCATCGTGAGTGCCCAGTGAAGCTGAGGCAAGTGGACTCCACGAGTGATGAGGAACCACAGTCCCTGGGTACCATGCACTATTGTCAAGTGCAACCACTTCTCGATGTTCTACGAACCTGTGCTTTGGACCACGTGTGGTCCCAGCATCTAGCAAGAATCCTTCTGAATATCAGAGGCCTACCCCATCCCGAGTGACCGTGGGCCCCTGTTGAAGGAATCCTCCCGAGGTGTCTTTGCAATCCCTTGCCAGCCGGCTTGTGGGTCCCCTGAAGACTTTTCTACAAAACCAAAGGGCTCCCCTCGTTGCTCCAGGCCTGCCCTGACTTACCCTTGCTGGGTGAGTTCCCCAGACCTTGCTGGTTTGCACCATTGACTTTTTGCTCTTTCCACGAGACTTGCTGCTACCAAGGCTTGTTGGCTCCAATCGGGTCGCCAAGACTGCAGTCAGCTGCAGACTTTGTGGGACACTCTGAATCCAGCTCCTGGTTGTCCTCGACACCTCCTGGACCTCGTGGCCGAAGAGTCAAGACACCTGTGAACGACCTGAATCTGTCAACGACGGTGGGCATTCATCTTCCTTGCCCCGGGTCACTGCCCAGTGACTTTGAACACTGTCCCCTCTGCTTTCAGGTCTTCCTTCTTCCGAATCCAGGCTTGGATTCCACCGTACACTTCTTCTGGCTTCACAAGCAGCAAGTCTTCATTGGCTCCCATTGAAAACGACGCCGCGACCCGACACCAAAGGACACCTATGCACCCGGCTTCCCTGGGTGAGATAACTCCAGCACTATGGTGCTCCTGTGGGTGTTGGCCCTAGAACTACTTACCCTGTAAGTGACTTGCTTGTAGCTACTCCCGAAGTGCCCTTAAACTCTTAATTTCCAACAGCGACTTGCCCCATTGAAGTCTACGGCTATCCGCGCCTGTGTTCACGCACTGCACGCGTCCCCCGTGGGTCCTTTACTTACCTGCCTTGGGTGGTTTTGTGAGGCCCCAACACTTCTGAAGGCCCTAGGCCTTGTCCCTTTGCAAGTCGTTGTTCTTAAGTCTCTTTTTTAGTATATGGTCTGGTACGCCCCTAGGGCCCCAGCCATATTTGTGCTTAATTTATTGTGAAACGTTGATTTGTGCCTATGTTCCTGACTTCTAATCTCACAAGAGATTAGTAGAGAGTTGTTTAGTAATAAATACATATATATTTGATATATATACCTGTGTGGTGTCTTTTCATTTGGTGATTCAAGAGATTGTGTGGTAAAACAAGCTGCTTTACATTCCTCCAAGACTTAGCCTGAAGGCTGCTCTCTACAGCTACCACTAGGATAGCTTTCTATAAAGGTTGTCTTAAACCTACGTACCATAAGAGTCGAATTGTACTGGTGCAAGGTGTCCACTTTAACTAGTGAACAGCATATACCAGGCCAACTTCTCACATTGGTGGCAGCGTGTGGGATTCCAGCTTGCTATTGTTTTACCAGAAAATCTCTATTTGAATTACTAACTGAAAACCACTATAGGTACTCAAGGTACATATAAAGTCAAGCTTAGTATCAATAAGTTCTACTGAACTTAGAGCTGTGTGCCAAGGGATAGCACACCCTTTCTACAGCTCAAGCTAGTATCAGTAGGCCACAAACTAGTGTAGGTAGTACAACACTGCACAACACTAGATTGTCCTTAAGGGGTGGACCCAGTGGATCCACTCAGCCTCAGTATAAGGACATGACTTTCTTTGACTTGTAAGCCAGGTGTGCTGAAAGGCACCTGAAGCTAGGACAGAGTCCCTCCACACTACACCTGATAGATCTGCTGACAGCAGATGATCTTAGATTAGCTCTAGGAGCTAATGGGTCTGAATCAGTGAGTGGGTCAATTACAGTGTCTGGGTCAGATGATGGACATCAGGATGACCAAAACTCTGTGGTTGTAGGGCCAGGTCCCAAGGGGTCTGAACAGGACAGAGGAATTCTCCCTAAGAGAACTGACATAGTGGAGGAGAGGCCTAGGTCCCTTTCTAGGGAATCTGAACACTCCTATCACTCTGGCAGAGAATCTGTCTACCAGAGGAACTCCTACTTCTCAAGAAGAGAGACCTCCTCTGACAGAATGTACAAACTGCTGCAGTATGAGGAAGCAAGGTTTGCCCTCAAAACCAAGCAGTTGGCATTAGATAAGGAAGCCCTGGAGCTCCAGAGAGCTTCTAGAAAAGAGGGGTTAGAACCCCCTGGTGGCAGCAACAGTGTCCCTAGAGGCAGAGAATATATTCCAGACCATAGGAACCTGAGCAAGGTTGTTCCTCCCTACCAGAGTGGGGATGATATCCATAAGTGGGTAACTGCTATGGAAAGGGCCTGTAGAGTACAACAGGTCCCCCAAAAGCAGTGGGCAGCAATCTTGTGGCTCTCCTTTTCAGATACAGGTAGAGACAAGCTCCTCACTGTTAGAGAAGAGGATGCTGATGACTATGAAGTCCTGAAGAGTGCACTGATAGATGGGTTTGGCTTAACCACTGAGCAGTACAGGTTGAAGTTCAGAGACACCCAGAAGGCACAGACTCAGGACTGGACTGACTTTGTAGATTGTGCAACCAAGGCTCTGGAGGGTTGGCTGGTTGGCAGTAGGGTTACTGATTTCAAGGGATTGTATAATCTAATGATGAGAGAACAGATCCTTAATAATTGCCAGAACCAGTTGTTGCATCAATACCTGGTGGACTCAGATCTGACCTCTCCCCAAGAATTGGGAAAGAAGGCAGACAAGTGGGTCAGAACCAGGGTGAGGCAGAAAACCCAGAACCAAGGGGGTGACACAAAGAAGCAGGATTCTAAGGGCTCTGAGAAAAGTGGGGATCCCAATCTGCATCTGGTGGGGAGTCACAATCCAACAAGGCAAAAGGCCAAAAGAAGCCCTGGTGCAAATTCTGTAAACAGAAAGGGCACTGGACTTCTGATTGTAACAAGTCCAAAGACCAAACCACCACCACTCCTGCCCCTAAGGCAACTGTTCCCCCTAGTTCAGCTACTGGTGGAGGTGGTACTCAGAATAAGGGTGTAGTAGGGTTGACCCTGGGTTCTGAAGTGGACTCTGGCCTAGTCAGAGTACCCACTCAGGCAATGCTGATTTGTGATGGAGACATTGACATGTCCTTCCTGGTGAGCCCCAGTAATCTGGGCAAATACAAACAGCAGCCTGTAATAAATGGCAAACAGGCTTTGGCATTTAGGGACACAGGTGCTAGTGTCACCATGGTGGCAGAGGATCTTGTGGACCCTGGACAGATCATCCTGGGCAAAATGTACCAGGTGACCAATGCAAGCAATGTCAGGACCAACCATAGTCTGGCAGTTGTGAATTTCTTCTGGGGAGGGGTAACTGGCCTCAAGAAGGTTGTAGTCAGTGCAGACCTCCCTGTAGAATGTCTATTGGGCAATGATCTAGAAACTTCAGCCTGGTCTGAAGTAGAGTTATGGACTCATGCTGAGATGTTGGGCATCCCTGCAGAGGTATTTGCTGTGACCAGGTCACAGGCCAAAATGCATGACACTGAACCAGCTCTGGATCCTGAAACCATGGACCAGATGCTTCCCAAGAAGAGGAGCAGTAGGGGTAAGGCAGTGCCTTCCCCTCTGTCTCAGATCACTGATTCCCCTCTTGAGGGAGGAGGAGCAGATCCTGAAGAAGGAACTGCCCCAGAGGAACTTGAGCCTGATCAGGTTGAGTTCTTGGGGGCTGGGGGCCCTTCTAGGGAAGATCTGAGTAAGGAGCAACAGTGCTGCCCCTCTCTTGAACCCCTCAGACAGCAGGCTGCTGCTGAGGCTGCTGGGAGTGCTAGTGGGTCCCATAACGTTTATTGGGATGAGGGACTCCTATATTCTGAGGGTAGAGATCCAGCCCCTGGAGCCACCAGGAGGTTGGTAATACCTCAGAAGTTTAGGGGGTTCCTCTTGACCCTAGCACATGATATCCCTTTAGCAGGTCACTTGGGCCAAAACAAGACCTGGGACAGGCTTGTTCCACATTTTCATTGGCCACATATGTCAGAGGACACAAAGGAGTTTTGTCGCTCCTGTGTCACCTGCCAAGCCAGTGGCAAGGCAGGTGGCACCACAAACGCCCCCCTGATACCACTACCTGTGGTGGGGGTACCCTTTGAAAGGGTAGGGATTGACATTGTTGGTCCCTTTGACCCTCAAACTGCATCTGGGCACAGATTTATCCTGGTGGTAGTGGATCATGCCACCAGGTACCCAGAGGCAATTCCCCTGAGGACCACCACAGCCCCTGTGGTGGCAAGAGCCCTCATTGGAGTTTTCTCCAGAGTGGGTTTCCCAAAGGAGGTCATCTCTGACAGAGGTACCAACTTCATGTCAGGATATTTGAAAGCAATGTGGAAGGAGTGTGGTGTAACTTATAAGTTCACCACCCCCTATCACCCACAATGCAATGGGTTGGTTGAACGTTTCAACAAAACCCTGAAGGGAATGATTAAAGGACTCCCAGAGAAGCTTAGGCGGAAATGGGACCTTCTTCTTCCCTGCCTGTTGTTTGCATACAGAGAGGTTCCACAGAAGGGGGTTGGTTACAGCCCATTTGAGCTTCTGTTTGGGCATCCTGTAAGAGGTCCATTATGTTTGGTAAAAGAGGGGTGGGAGGTACCTCTCAAACCCCCCAAACAGGATGTGATGGACTATGTACTTGGTCTCCGCTCCAGGATGGCCGAATACATGAAAAAGGCAACCAAAAACCTGGAGGCCAGCCAAGAATTACAAAAAGCTTGGCATGACCAAAAGGCTGTGCTGACTGTGTACCAGCCAGGACAGAAAGTGTGGGTGCTGGAGCCTGTGGCCCCAGCAGCCCTCCAAGACAAATGGAGTGGCCCCCATACAATAGTTGAGCAAAAGGGAGAAGTCACCTATCTGGTGAAACTTGGAACTCCCAGGAGCCCCCTGAGGGTGCTCCATGTCAACAGATTAAAGCCATATGTTGACAGGGCTGACATGGGCTTGCTCATAGCAACTGATGAGGAACAGGAGGAGGAGAGTGACCCTCTCCCTGACCTGCTCTCACAGAACCCTGATGATGGGTCAGTAGATGGTGTTGCTTTGGCAAGCAGCCTCACTGACCATCAGCAAACTGAGTGCAGACAAGTTCTGCAGCAGTACAGACATATGTTTAGCCTGACCCCTAGTCAGACTACCTGGTGCACCCATAAGGTGGACACTGGGGACACTCTGCCTGTCAAGAGTAAAATCTACAGGCAACCTGACCATGTCAGGGACTGTATCAGGACTGAAGTCCAGAAAATGTTGGAGTTAGGTGTGATTGAGCCTTCAGATAGCCCTTGGGCTAGCCCAGTCGTCCTAGTACCCAAGCCTCATACCCAGGGTGGTAAGAAAGAAATGAGGTTTTGTGTAGACTACAGAGGCCTCAATGCAGTCACCAGTACTGATGCCTATCCCATACCAAGGGCAGATGAGCTGATTGATACTTTGGCCTCAGTCAAGTATCTGAGTACATTTGACCTAACAGCTGGCTACTGGCAGATCAGGTTAGCTGATGATGCAAAAGCCAAAACAGCATTTTCGACCCCTGGTGGGCACTACCACTTTGTGGTGATGCCCTTTGGATTGAAGAATGCACCTGCCACTTTTCAGAGGTTGGTGAACAAAGTTCTGGCAGGGATGGAAACTTATTGCTCAGCTTATCTAGATGATATTGCTGTCTTTAGTTCCTCCTGGCAGGATCACCTGGTCCACCTCAGAAATGTTTTGGAGGCTCTGCAGAAAGCAGGCCTCACTATCAAGGCCACTAAGTGCCAGATAGGGCAGAGTCAGGTTGTGTACCTGGGCCACCTTGTGGGTGGAGGCCAGGTTCAGCCTTTACAGAGCAAAATCCAAACCATAATGGAATGGGTTGCTCCAACCACCCAGACACAGGTGAGAGCCTTCTTAGACCTGACTGGGTACTATAGGAGGTTTGTGAAGGGATATGGATCTATAGTGACTCCCTTGAATGATCTGACCTCAAAGAAAATGCCAAAAAAGGTTCAGTGGTCAGCTAGCTGTCAGAAGGCATTTGAAGACCTAAAGCAGGCCATGTGCACTGCCCCCATCTTACAGAGTCCAGACTGTGAGAAGTTGGCCTGGCATATGCTGTCCACTAATTATAGTGGGCACCTTGCACCAGTCCAAACAACCCCTTATTGGAGATAGGTTAAAGACAACCTTTATTGAAAGCTATCCTAGTGGTAGCTATGGAGAGCAGCCTTCAGGCTAAGTCTTGAAGGAATGTAAAGCAGCTTGTTTTACCAGTCTATAATCTCTTGAGTGACCAAATGAAAGAGGACCACACCAGGTATATATTCAAAATATATGTATTTATTGCTAAACACACCCCTCTAGTCTCTTTATGAGGCTAGAGTTCGAAATACATAAGTTATAAGTTAGTTATCTACAGTAATAGCACAAATACACGTTTGAGCCCTAGGGGCGTACCAAACCATATACCAATAAAGTGGTATAAGAACCACGACTGAGCTAGACACAAGGCCTACAGCCTGTAGAAGTGCTTGGACCACAAGGAACCACCCAAGGTAGTGACACAGGGGACCCACGGGGGACGCGTGCAGTGTGAGAACACAGCCGCGAATCGCCGTTGACTTCTATGGGGAAAGTCGCGGTTGGAAGTTTAAAGAAAAGGGACACTTAGAGGAGGACTTGGAGCAAACCCTTTTAGAACTAGGCTGTTCTAGTGTCAATACCCACGGGAGCACCGGAGTACTCGAGTTACCTCACCCAGGGGAGCCGGGTGCATAGGTGTCTTTCGGGGTCGGGTTTCGTCGTTGTTTTCAATGGCGATCTGCTGCAAAGTGCTGCTGGCGGCCAAGTCGAAAGTGTTCGGGTGGATCCAAAGGTGGATCAAAGATCTGAAGAACCTGAAAGCAGAGGGGACAGAGTCTGGGTCACTAGCCAGTGACCAGGAAGGCGATGAGCAGATGCCCACCGATGTCGAGTGCTTCAGGTAGGTTGATGGTCGTCTTGACTCTTCAGCCACGAGGTCCAGGAGGCATCGACGATGACCAGGAGCTGGATTCGAGCTGTCCCACGACGTCTGTCGATCGGCAACCGGATTGGACCCAACAAGCCTTGGCAACGGCAAGTCTTGTGGAAATGGAAGAAGGCCGATGGTGCAGACCAGCAAGGTCTGTGGGACTCACCCAGCAAGGGTAAGTCAGGGCACGCCTGGAGCAACCAGGGAGCCCAAGCAGAAGAAGATTGGCCTTCGGGAGGGCCTACTAGCCAATGGACTAGCGACCGCAAAGGAGCCTCGAGTGGACGCACTTGGAGCTGGCTCACAGGACACTCGTGGAGTGGAGGCCAGTGATCTTCGGTGCAGTCGGTGCTAGAGGCTGGGGCTACTCGGAACCCAAAGCACAACTTCGTGGGAGACCCAGAAGAGGATGCACTTGCAAATGCGATCGGTGTCCAGGGGTCACGGTTCCACGTTACCCACGACAGCTACGGGCCTCAGCTTTGCTGGGGACTCAGGGCAGCCTCAGGGAAGTCTGGAAATCCACCTCTGGTGATGCAAAGACTTCGGCGTCTGGCGGGAGCTTCAGCGATGCAGACCGGACAATTGCTTCTTTGGTGCCTGCCAAGCAGGGGAGTCACTCCTTGACCCCAAGGGAGATTCTTCAGTCCTCTAATCTTGAAGTAGAGCGTCGAAGGTCCAGGATTCTGTGTCAGAGTTTCGTCCAGGTAAATCTAAAGTCCTAAGGACTGGGGTCCCATACTTATACCAAGTTAGGGGTTGGACATACTCTGGGGACCCACCTATGGGAGGGTCAGGGCAGAGGGGTGGTTACACCCCTTTCCCTTTGTCCAGTTTCGCGCCAGAGCAGGGGCTGGAAGCCCCTGAGCCGGTTTGAACTGGGGTATGCACAGGGACACCAAATGTGCCCCCAGTGCAGGACTTCAAAGCACCAGAGAGTGCTCCCGCCCAGCCCCAATACACACTATCCTGTCTGGGGAGGTGGTTACACCTCCCTGGGACAGGAAACCTATTGTCCAGGCCTCCCCTGCCGGAGTTTTGGTCAGCAGCAGGAGGCCAGACTCCTGTCTGTGGCAGCGGCATCCATTTTGTGATGCCAGGGCTTGGAAAGAAGTTACCGGGCAGGCCGGTGTGTACATGTCTCTCCCTCTAGAAGGGTGGAATGCTACCCCCGCTGCCAGAACTGGCGGGGGGTAGTATTCCAAGATGTTTGACACCAAACACGACATGTTTCCGTGCAGCCATACCAAAGTTAGCATTTAACGCGAGGTTATAATGTGCTTAAGAGTATATGGTCAGGCTGCACTACAAACAGCATCAGAGAAGGGTCTCCGAACGCTGCAGAGGGGCCCTGCTCCTGCAGGGGCACCCTCTCACATAGGAACCACGCACTCTGCCTCCAGGATTGATAAGGCTTGCCATAGGAGTGACTTATAGGTTTATATGTGTGTATGTATGTAGTGATATAGGTAGCCTATATCACAGTAAGGGGTGCATGCACCACCTTACCCAGGCTGCAGTAGCAGACCTGTGGTGTCATTTTGGATGGCCTTCCAGGGGTGGCACAATACATGCTGCAGCCCCTGGTAGGCCTCTGAGGTACCTATGCCCTGGGTACATAGTATACCATATACTAGGGACTTATAAGGGCACTCCAGATTCCAATCAGAGATGTGCCTAAGGCACATGGAAACCATTTTAGAGAGGAAGCAGCTAGGCTGGGGTTCTGATTAGCAGGGCCCCAGCCAGACTAAAGTCGAAAAACAGTGAAGCATCAGCAAAAAGTGGGGGTACCCATGTGAAGCAGATCCTACTTTCCTCCACAACCCCCCCCCCCAAACGTAGGGACATTAAACTAACCTTGCCCAGTTAAGTCTTCATGTTCTAAGTGGAAGTACCTAGAGAGTCCATCTGCATTGGCATGGTTACTCCCAGGTCTATGTTCCACTGTGAAGTCCATCCCCTGTAGGGAAATGGACCACCTAAGCAGTTTGGGGTTTTCACCCTTCATTTGTTTTAGCCATAAGAGGGGCTTATGGTCTGTTTGAACAAGGAAGTGAGTACCAAACAAGTATGGCCTCAACTTCTTCAGAGCCCACACCACAGCAAAGGCCTCCCTCTCAATGGCTGACCAACGTTTCTCTCTAGGGGTCAGCCTTCTGCTAATAAAAGCTACTGGCTGATCCTGACCTTCATCATTCAATTGTGACAGTACAGCCCCTACCCCCAATTCAGATGCATCTGTTTGGACAATGAACTTCTTGGAGTAATCAGGACTCTGTAGAATGGGAGCAGTGCACATGCCCTGCTTTAGGTCATCAAATGCCTTTTGACAGCTAACTGTCCACTGAACCTTTTTGGGCATTTTCTTGGAAGTTAAGTCATTCAGGGGTGTCACTATTGATCCATACCCCTTGACAAATCTCCTATTAGTACCCAGTCAGACCTAAAAGGCTCTCACCTGAGTCTGGGTAGTTGGAGCAGTCCAGTCCATGATGGTCTGGATCTTGCTCTGCAGTGGTTGAACCTGGCCCCCACCCACAAGGTGGCCCAGGTACACAACCTGACTCTGCCCTATCTGGCACTTGGTGGCCTTGATAGTCAGGCCTGCTTTCTGCAGGGCCTGCAAAACATTTCTGAGGTGGACCAGGTGATCCTCCCAGGTGGAGCTAAAGACAGCAATATCATCTAGATATGCTGCACTATAGGCTTCCAGACCTGTAAGGACTGAATTCACCAACCTCTGAAAAGTGGCAGGAGCATTCTTCAGACCAAAGGGCATCACCACAAATTGATAATGCCCACTAGGGGTTGAGAATGCTGTCTTTGGCTTTGCATCATCAGCTAGTCTGATCTGCCAGTAGCCAGCTGTCAAGTCAAATGTGCTTAGATACTTGGCTGAGGCCAAAGTGTCTATTAGCTCATCTGCCCTAGGTATTGGATGGGCATCAGTCCTAGTGACTGCATTGAGACCCCTGTAGTCCACACAAAACCTCATCTCTCTTTTCCCACCATTGGTGTGAGGTTTTGGCACAAGGACCACTGGACTAGCCCAAGGCCTATCTGAGGGTTCAATAACTCCCAAATCCAACATCTTCTGGACTTCTGTCCTGATACAGTCCCTGACATGGTCAGGTTGCCTATAAATCTTAT
Organism: Calotriton arnoldi; assembly: GCA_963921515.1. Taxonomy (NCBI): domain Eukaryota; kingdom Metazoa; phylum Chordata; class Amphibia; order Caudata; family Salamandridae; genus Calotriton; species Calotriton arnoldi. The sequence continues at coordinate 72,775 of CAWUFW010018601.1, forward strand.
TTTTAATAGGCAGACTGTCCCCAGTGTCCACTTCATGAGTGCACCAGGTGGTCTGACTGGGTGTCAGTGAGAATATGTGCCTGAACTGATTGAGCACCTGTCTGCAATCAGTTTGCTGCTGGGCAGTGAGGCTGCCTACCAAGGCTACACCATCCACTGACCCATCATCAGGGTTCTCTGAGAGCAGGTCAGGGAGTGGGTCACTCTCTTCCTCCTGTCCCTCATCAGTAGCCATGAGCAAGCCCATGTCTGCCCTGTCCACATATGGTTTTAACCTCTTGACATGGAGAACCCTGTGGGGAGTCCTGGGTGTTCCTAGGTCGACTAAATAGGTAACCTCACCCTTCTGTTCAACAATGGTATGGGGTCCACTCCATTTGTCTTGGAGAGCTGCTGGGGCCACTGGCTCCAACACCCACACCTTCTGTCCTGGCTGGTAAACAGTCAGTACAGCCTTTTGGTCATGCCAGGCTTTTTGAAGTTCCTGGCTAGCCTCAAGGTTTTTAGTTGCCTTTTTCATGTACTCAGCCATCCTGGAGCGGAGACCAAGTACATAGTCCACTATGTCTTGCTTTGGGGGCTTGAGAGGTAACTCCCATCCTTCCTTCACCAAGCACAATGGACCCCTGACAGGGTGACCAAACAAAAGTTCAAAAGGGCTGTAGCCAACGCCCTTTTGAGGCACCTCCCTGTATGCAAATAAAAGGCAGGGCAAGAGTATGTCCCATCTTCGCCTAAGCTTTTCTGGGAGCCCTTTAATCATGCCCTTCAAGGTTGACTCTCAACTAACCCATTGCATTGTGGGTGATAGGGTGTGGTGAACTTGTAAGTCACTCCACACTCCTTCCACATTGCTTTCAAGTATCCAGACATAAAGTTAGCACCCCTGTCTGATACAACCTCCTTAGGGAAGCCCACTCTTGAGAAAATTCCCAGGAGGGCTCTTGTCACCACAGGTGCTGTAGTGGTCCTAAGGGGAATAGCCTCTGGGTACCTGGTGGCATGATCCACTACCACCAGGATAAACCTGTGCCCAGATGCTGTTTGGGGATCCATGGGACCAACAATGTCAATCCTCACCCTTTCAAAGGGAACCCCCACCACAGGTAGTGGTATCAGGAGGGCCTTTGTAGTGCCACCTGCCTTGCCACTGGCCTGGCAGGTTACACAGGAGCGACAAAACTCCTTGGTGTCTTCAGACATGTGGGGCCAGTGAAAGTGAGGGACAATTCTGTCCCAAGTCTTGTTCTGGCCCAGGTGACCTGCTAAGGGAATGTCATGGGCTAGGGTCAATAGGAAGCCCCTGAACTTCAGAGGTACAACCAACCTCCTGGTGGCACCAGGCTTGGGGTCTCTACACTCTGAGTACAAGAGTCCATCATCCCAATACACTGTATGGGGACCACTAGCTTTCCCAGCAGCCTCAGCAGCAGCTTGCTGTCTGAGGGGTTCAAGAGAGGGGCAGCTCTGCTGCTCCTGGCTCAGATCTGCCCTGGAAGGGCCCCCTGTCCCCAAGAACTCAACCTGGTCAGGTTCAAGCTCCTCTGGGACAGTTCCTTCCTCAGGACTGAGATCATCCCCCTCAAAAGACTGATCTTCCTTCTGAGACAAGGGGGAAGGCACTGCCTTTACCCTACTACTCCTCTTCTTGGAGGGCACTTGGTCCATTATTCCAGAATCCAAGGCCTGTTCAGTGTTAGACATTTTGGCTTGTGACCTGGTCACAGCAAACACATCTGCAGGGATGCCCAGCATTTCTGCAAGGGTCCTGAGCTCCACTTCTGCCCAAGCTGAAGTTTCTAAATCATTGCCAAGCAAGCATTCAACGGGTAGGTCTGCACTTACCACAACCTTCTTAAGGCCAGTTACCCCTCCCCAGGAGAAGTTAACAACTGCCAGAGTATGGTCTGTTCTGACATTGCTAGCATTGGTCACTTGGTACATTTCACCAAGTATAATCTGCCCAGGATTCACAAGGTCTTGTGTCACCATGGTGACACTTGCCCCTGTGTCCCTAAATGCCAAAGCCTCTTTTCCATTGATTAAGGGCTGTTGCCTGTACTTGCCCAGATTACTGGGACTCACAGAGGAGGTCACATCCATGCCTCCATCACAGACTAGGACAGCCTGAGTGAGTTCTCTGACTAGGTCAGAGCTCATCTCCTTACCCAGGGTCAACCCTACTAAACCCTTGGCTTGTGTAGTCCCACCACCAATTGTAACTGCACTAGGGGGAGCAGGTGCCTTAGGGGCATTGGTGGGGGCTGGAGTAGAGTCTTTGGACTTGGTGCAATCACTGGTCCAGTGGGTCTTTTGCTTACAGACCTTGCACCATGGTTTCTTTTGGCCTCTTCCCTTGTTAGACTGTGAATCCCCACCTGAAGAAGATTTTTGGGGGCCTTATGAAGACTTCTGGTCTTTACCCTTCTCCCCACCCTTATCAGGGTTTTTAGAATCTTGCTTCTTAGGGTCACCACCTTGGTTCTGTACCTTCTGCCTCACCCTGGTTCTGACCCATTTGTCTGCCTTCTTTCCCAATTCTTGGGGAGAGGTCAGATCCGAGTACACCAGGTGCTGATGCAACAGCTGATTTTGACAATTATTAAGGATCTGCTCCCTCAGGATAAGATTGTACAATCCTGTGAAGTCACATACCTTACTGCCCAATAACCAACCTTCCAGAGCCTTGGCAGAACAATCACCAAAGTCCACCCAGTCTTGAGTCTGTGCCTTTTGGGTATCTCTGAACTTTAACCTGTATTGTTCAGTGGTTAGGCCAAACCCATCAATCAGAGCACTCTTTAAGACTGTGTATTTATCAGCATCCTCCTCTTTAACAGTGAGGAGCTTATCTCTACCTTTGTCTGCAAAGGAGAGCCACAAGATTGCTGCCCACTGCTCCTGAGGGACCCTCTGTACTTTACAGGCCCTCTCCAGTGCAGTTATCCATTTGTGGATGTCATCCCCACTCTGGTAGGGAGGGACAATCTTGCTCAGGTTTCTATGGTCATAAGACCTTTCCCTATCTCTGGGGAAATTGCTGCCACCATGGGACTCTAGTCCCATTTTTTTTTCTCTTTGTAGAGATCTAGGGACTCCCTGTCTATAGCCAACTGCTGTTTTATGAGTTCAAGCTGGGCTTGCTCATACTCAATCAGTCTCTTTCTCCTGTCATGAGAGGATTCTCTCCTATGAGAAGAGACAGAGGTCCCTATTGAGGTGTCAGGGTGGTTAGACTCCTGAGAAGGAGATCTAGACCTTCTGGGCACACTCACAATTCTTCCTGGGGGGACAAAGGGGAGGTCATTCTGATCCTCCTCCTCCTCCACAGGAGGAATTGGGTTCTCCAGGTCATGGTCATTTTCACCTTCCTGGCCAGTTTCAGAGGGGGGGCCTGGGTTTCTTCACTCCTGACCCCTTCCTCATCTTCTGCCCCACCCTCTCTGCCTACCCCTTCAGACCCTAGGGGCCTGCTGAGATCATCAGCTAGTAGCACCTCCCTGAGGTGTTGGGTGCTGGCACTTTTGCCTGCCTTCAGCTTCCTAGTATTGCATAATGCTCTCAATTCCAAGAATGGGAGTTTATCATACTTGGAGGGAAGAAGCCCACTGGCTTCTGGCAAGGACTCACTGGGTCCTGGCTTTGAAGACATTACTAGTGAGGTGTGGTGTATGCACTACCTACTCTAGTGTGGCCTACTAAACTCTCTTGAGTTGTAGAAAGGGTGTGCTATCCCTTAACACACAACTCTAAGTTCAGTAGAACTTACTGTATACTAAGCTTGATTTATATGTACCTTAGGTACCCTTAGTGGTTTTCAGTTGATCAATTCAATTGAGATTATCTGGTAAAACAATAGCAAGCTGGAATCCCACACGCTGCACACCAATGTGAGAAGTTGGCCTGGCATATGCTGTCCACTAATTATAGTGGGCACCTTGCACCAGTCCAAACAACCCCTTATTGGAGATAGGTTAAAGACAACCTTTATTGAAAGCTATCCTAGTGGTAGCTATGGAGAGCAGCCTTCAGGCTAAGTCTTGAAGGAATGTAAAGCAGCTTGTTTTACCAGTCTATAATCTCTTGAGTGACCAAATGAAAGAGGACCACACCAGGTATATATTCAAAATATATGTATTTATTGCTAAACACACCCCTCTAGTCTCTTTATGAGGCTAGAGTTCGAAGTACATAAGTTATAAGTTAGTTATCTACAGTAATAGCACAAATACACGTTTGAGCCCTAGGGCGTACCAAACCATATACCAATAAAGTGGTATAAGAACCACGACTGAGCTAGACACAAGGCCTAGAGCCTGTAGAAGTGCTTGGACCACAAGGAACCACCCAAGGTAGTGACACAGGGGACCCACGGGGGACGCGTGCAGTGTGAGAACACAGCCGCGAATCGCCGTTGACTTCTATGGGGAAAGTCGCGGTTGGAAGTTTAAAGAAAAGGGACACTTAGAGGAGGACTTGGAGCAAACCCTTTTAGAACTAGGCTGTTCTAGTGTCAATGCCCACGGGAGCACCGGAGTACTCGAGTTACCTCACCCAGGGGAGCCGGGTGTATAGGTGTCTTTCGGGGTCGGGTTTCGTCGTTGTTTTCAATGGCGATCTGCTGCAAAGTGCTGCTGGCGGCCAAGTCGAAAGTGTTCGGGTGGATCCAAAGGTGGATCGAAGATCTGAAGAACCTGAAAGCAGAGGGGACAGAGTCTGGGTCACTAGCCAGTGACCAGGAAGGCGATGAGCAGATACCCACCGATGTCGAGTGCTTCAGGTAGGTTGACAGTCGTCTTGACTCTTCAGCCACGAGGTCCAGGAGGCGTCGACGACAACCAGGAGCTGGATTCGAGCTGCTCACGAAGTCTGTCAATTGCACGGGTGTCGGCGACCGGATTGGACCCAACAAGCCTTGGCAACGGCAAGTCTCGTGGAAATGGAAGAAGGACGATGGTGCAGACCAGCAAGGTCTGTGGGACTCACCCAGCAAGGGTAAGTCAGGGCACGCCTGGAGCAACTAGGGACCCCAAGCAGAAGAAGATTGGCCTTCGGGAGGGCCTACTAGCCAACGGACTAGAGACCGCAAAGGAGCCTTGAGTGGACGCACTTGGAGCTGGCTCACAGGACACTCGTGGAGTGGAGGCCAGTGATCTTCGGTGCAGTCGGTGTTGGAGGCTGGGGCTACTCGAAGCCCAAAGCACAACTTTGTGGGAGACCCAGAAGAGGATGTACTTGCAAATGCAATTGGTGTCCAGGGGCCACAGTTCCACGTTACCCACGACAGCTACGGGCCTCAGCTTTGCTGGGAACTCAGGGCAGCCTCGGGGAAGTCTGGAAATCCGCCTCTGGTGATGCAAAGACTTCGGCATCCGGCGGGAGCTTCAGCGATGCAGACCGGACAATTGCTTCTTTGGTGCCTGCCAAGCAGGGGAGTCACTGCTTGACCCCAAGGGAGATTCTTCAGTCCTCTAATCTTGAATTAGAGTGTCGAAGATCCAGGATTCTGTGTCAGAGTTTCGTCCAGGTAAATCTAAAGTCCTAAGGACTGGGGTCCCATACTTATACCAAGTTAGGGGGTTGGACATACTCTGGTGACCCACCTATGGGAGGGTCAGGGCAGAGGGGTGGTTACACCCCTTTCCCTTTGTCCAGTTTCGCGCCAGAGCAGGGGCTGGAAGCCCCTGAGCCGGTTTGAACTGGGGTATGCACAGGGACACCAAATGTGCCACCAGTGCAGGACTTCAAAGCACCAGAGAGTGCTCCCGCCCAGCCCCAATACACACTATCCTGTCTGGGGAGGTGGTTACACCTCCCTGGGACAGGAAACCTATTGTCCAGGCCTCCCCTGCCGGAGTTTCGGTCAGCAGCAGGAGGCCAGACTCGTGTCTGTGGCAGCGGCATCCATTTTGTGATGCCTGGGCTTGGAAAGAAGTTACCGGGCAGGCCGGTGTGTACATGTCTCTCCCTCTAGAAGGGTGGAATGCTACCCCCGCCGCCAGAACTGGCGGGGGGTAGTATTCCAAGATGTTTGACACCAAACACGACATGTTTCCGTGCAGCCATCCCAAAGTTAGCATTTAACGCGAGGTTATAATGCGATTAAGAGTATATGGTCAGGCTGCACTACAAACAGCATCAGAGAAGGGTCTCCGAACGCTGCAGAGGGGCCCTGCTCATGCAGGGGCACCCTCTCACATAGGAACCACGCACTCTGCCTCCAGGATTGATAAGGCCTGCCATAGGAGTGACTTATAGGTTTATATGTGTGTATGTATGTAGTGATATAGGTAGCCTATATCACAGTAAGGGGTGCATGCACCACCTTACCCAGGCTGCAGTAGCAGACCTGTGGTGTCATTTTGGATGGCCTTCCAGGGGTGGCACAATACATGCTGCAGCCCCTGGTAGGCCTCTGAGGTACCTATGCCCTGGGTACATAGTATACCATATACTAGGGACTTATAAGGGCACTGCAGATTCCAATCAGAGATGTGCCTAAGGCACATGGAAACCATTTTAGAGAGGAAGCAGCTAGGCTGGGGTTCTGATTAGCAGGGCCCCAGCCAGACTAAAGTCGAAAAACAGTGAAGCATCAGCAAAAAGTGGGGGTACCCATGTGAAGCAGATCCTACTCTCCTACACAGACTACACCAAAAAGTTCATTGTCCAAACAGATGCTTCTGAGCTGGGTGTGGGAGCTGTACTGTCTCAACTGAATGATGAAGGTCAAGACCAGCCAGTAGCTTTTATTAGCAGGAGGCTGACCCCTAGAGAGAAACGTTGGTCAGCTATAGAGAGGGAGGCCTTTGCTGTGGTGTGGGCCCTGAAGAAGCTCAGGCCATAGTTGTTTGGCACCCACTTCATAGTTCAGACTGACCACAAGCCCCTCCTGTGGCTTAAACAGATGAAAGGTGAAAACCCAAAACTTTTGAGGTGGTCCATTTCCTTACAGGGGATGGACTATACAGTGGAACACAGGCCTGGGACCCAACATGCCAATGCAGATGGACTCTCAACGTATTTCCACTTAGAGCACGAAGGCTCAACTGGTCAAGGTTAGTTTAGTGTCCCTGCGTTTGGGGGGGGGGGTTGTGTAGGAGAGTAGGATCTACCTCTTATGTTTCCCCCACTTTTTTTCTGATGTTTACACTGGTTTCTGGCTATAGTCTGGCTGGGACCCTGCCAATCAGGGCCCCAGCCTCTCTGTTCTCTCTAAACAACTTGGAGTGCACTCTAGGTGCACTAGTGATTGGATACTGTGGTGCCTTATGAGTCCCTAGTATATGGTACCTTAGGTGCCAAGGGCATAGGTACTTCACAGGCCTACCAGGGGCTGAAGCATGTATTATGCCACCCCTGGGAAGCAGACTAAATCTGACACCACAGGTCTGCTACTGCAGCTTGGGTAAGGTGGTGCATGCACCCCTTACTATGATATAGGCTACATATATCACTACATAGATACACACATATAAACCTATAAGTCACTCCTATGGCAGGCCTTATCAATTCTGAAGGCAGAGTGCTTGGTTCCTATGTGAGAGGGTGCCCCTGCATGAGCAGAGCCCCTCTGCAGCATTCGGAGACCCTTCTCTGATGCTGTTTGTAGTGCAGCCTGACCATATACTCTTAAGCGCATTATAACCCCGCGTTAAATGCTAACTTTGGGATGGCTTGGGTGGTTTCGTGAGGCCCCAACACTTCTGAAGGCCCTAGGCCTTGTCCCTTTGCAAGTCGTTGTTCTTAAGTCTCTTTTTTAGTATATGGTCTGGTACGCCCCTAGGGCCCCAGCCATATTTGTGCTTAATTTATTGTGAAACGTTGATTTGTGCATATGTTCCTGACTTCTAATCTCACAAGAGATTAGTAGAGAGTTGTTTAGTAATAAATACATATATATTTGATATATATACCTGTGTGGTGTCTTTTCATTTGGTGATTCAAGAGATTGTGTGGTAAAACAAGCTGCTTTACATTCCTCCAAGACTTAGCCTGAAGGCTGCTCTCCACAGCTACCACTAGGATAGCTTTCTATAAAGGTTGTCTTAAACCTACCTACCATAAGAGTCGAAATGTACTGGTGCAAGGTGTCCACTTTAACTAGTGAACAGCATATACCAGGCCAACTTCTCACACCGCGCCTAATAAAATTGCATTAAATAAAATAACAAGAAGGACCCACAGGCTGGAATGCTACAGGAAGGCTAAAATGAGAGAGAACATGGCACACCAGAAAGAAAGAGTGCTATAACCAAACAAGGAGCTTTCCTAGATCCCTTTCAGACTTCCACCTTATTCAACCAAGCAAAGCAACCCAAAGTGGGCTGCCCGTCAGCTGAAGCCAGCTTAGCTTTCTTTCAACCTCCATCAATGATACGCTATTTATGTGTTAAATATTTAGGGTGACCAACTGTCCGTAAATTCCACGGACCGTCCGTAATCCCACATCCATTGTCCGTGAGGATCCCTTTTATGGACGCCTTTTGTCCGTAATTTTGGGCATTGCAGGGCAACAGCACTGTTCCCCTGCGAGAGGCCTCCGCTCCCTGATGGGGCTGCCTCGCACTCCTCCTCCTAGCACAAGAGCAGCCCCACCCTGCCCTTTGTCATTCTGTATGTGGCTGATGATTGCCACATACAGAATGACAATGGGCCAGTCTGGGCTGCAAAGCGTGTGGTGGGCCTCCCCCAGCCTCTGACTAGGGCAGGGCATTCTGTCGAGACAGAAGAAATGTGCAAAAAGGCCAATGCTGCTACATGAGAATCCAGTTAAAAAACAAGAAGCTGGTGAAAGAAGTTAAAAAGAAGGGGCTAGAGTTCTTTCACAGTCTCGTCATTTTAGAACTGATGCATTTTCAATATTATATTCAAGGAGGCTATGGTTGCTGCTTTTTTATTTTATGCAACTAACAACCATTGACAAAGCCAATAGTTATGGCTTGTTGTAGGTGAAACGTTACTTGTTGGGTTATATATCTGGATACAATGACAGAAGAGGCAAATTACCAGTCGGGCAGCACACTATGCTAAGCACAGATTTTTAGCTTAGGTGTTTTAAGCCACTCCCTTAATTACATCGAACACCCCCTTTGGAGAGACCCCCCGATTTTTCATCCCACTTAAAGCCCTGGAAACAACACCATGTCACAGTCACCTCATGGCCTGGCACTGTGCATCATGCATGACTCATGATTTCCACTTTTTCAGATTGCCTATGTGCAAGGGCATAGTGAACCCTCCCCCACCCACCCCTTGCTTTAGGAACTACAGCAAGAGTGAAATTCTTGATGGGCCTCTTCTGTCTGCAACTCTGCAGACAAAGGCTCAGCTCATAATTAATATGAAAAGGTGGGCGAGTGAGTAAGTGAAGAGATGGGTGGATGGCTGGATAGATTAGTGAAAGGGTGAATGGATGAATGAAAGGGTGAATGGATGGATAATGAGAGTGAGTGGAAGGATGGATGAGAGAAAAGGTAAATAGATGGATGTATGGGTGGGTGGAAGGGTAGATGGATGGGTAAAAGGGTGGATGGATGAGTGAAGTGATGGATGGATGAGTGAAAGGGTGGATGATGGGCGAGTGAATGGGTGGATGGATGAGTGAAATGATGGATGGATTGCTGAATTGATAAGTGAAATGGTGAATGGATGGACGGATGAGTGAAAGGGTGGATGTAAGGATGGATGAGTGAGTGAAAGGGAGGGTAGATGGACACAAGGATGGATAGATGAGTGAAGGAGTGAAAGGGTGGATGGGTAAAAGGGTGGATGGATGAGTGAAAGGATGGATGGATGAATCAGTGAAAGGATGGATGATGGGCGAGTGAATGGGTGGATGGATGAGTGAAATGATGGATGGATTGATGAATAGATAAGTGAAAGGATGAATGGATGGATGGATGAGTGAAAGGGTGGATGTAAGGATGGATGAGTGAGTGAAAGGGAGGGTAGATGGACAAAAGAATGGATAGATGAGTGAAGGAGTGAAAGGGTGGATGGGTGAGAGAAAGGATGGATGAGTGATAGGGTCAATGGATGGCTTCATGAGTGGATGAGTAGATGGATGGGTGGAAGGAAGGATGGCTAAGTGAAAGGGTCGATGGAGAGATAAAGGGAGGATGGATGGATGACTGAAAGGGTGAATGGGTGGAAGGATGAGTGACTGGGTGGATGGATGAGTAAGTGAAAGGCTGGGTGAAAGGCTAAAAGGATGGATGGATGAGTGAATGGATGGATGGGTGGAAGAGTGGATGGATGAGTGTACCGATGAATAGGGTGAAAGGGTGGATGGATGGATAATGGGTGGATGAGTGAAAAGGTAGATAGGGGGATGGATGAGTGAAATGATGGATGAAAGGATACATGATGGATAGGTTTGCAAGTGGTTGAATATGTTTGGGCTTAATTATATACTATTGCGCGACCTCCTCTGATGTGTCTGTAAAACTTACCTTTTGTCCCGAAGTCTTGTCCTGAATTTTGACCTCCTGTCCTGAATTTTTGTCCTGAATTTTGACCCTTTGTCCTGAATTTTTACACTCACCGTCCTGAATTTGCACCCATTCCAGTTGGTCACCCTATAAATATTAGAAGAGGCTTATAAAAATACACACGCCTGCACGTGAACTCTCCCAATCTGCAAATCGTGCACAGTGCCGGGGGCTCACTTCCCAGCACTGAGAGGAGCAGGGCGCGGCCAGAACTGAACACCAGTCTGCAGGTATGGTACGTACAGCGAGAAGAGCATGAAATAAACAGACACGGGCACTGCTTGCTGTGCCGGGCCCGGCTGTTTCATTGCCAGCAGCGATACAGGAACACCTTCAGGCCCACAAAGGCCCTCTTCGTGGGTCCTGCCGTGAGCAGCAGCAGCGAGCAGCAATCCTGCCGGACCCGATCTGTTCCGAGCGGCTGCACAAGGGCACTGGACGTGGCCTGCTGGCAGCTGGACCGGGCCACATGTAGGAATACCGCCAGGGCTCTGGTGCCCTTGTGGAGAGGTACAGAGGGCGCCACTGCAGGCTTCCAGGCTTGGCTCAGGCCTGTGGTAAATGTTTTAGTGATCGCGCAGAGACATTTCAAGGGCTGGGACCTCTTCTGCTGCTAACGGCTTCCATCTTCTAATGTTCACCATACACTTGCGGGTGCTCGCATATCCTCTGCGCTCGCCCGGACGGCAGAGGCCGCTCTGTGCCCCTGCATTGGAGCTCCAGCCACGGCACTGCGGGGGCAGACACATGTCCTCCATCCCACGAGAAGCCAGTGTCCTCACAGGGGGGGTGGGACAGGGATCGTTTAAAAATATTTACAATGCCATAGCTCTCGTATTTAAATGCGAGAGTTATGGATTTGCAAACAAGCAGCCGCCATTGTCCATGGCGCACTAAACTAAACAAAGCACGTTGTGCCTGAAGTCGGAGGAACTCAATGAAGAAAATAGCGCTCACAGACTAAAATAACACATCGTACCGTGTAAAACCGAATTAAAGGGACCAGTAGCCATGGGAGGTTACAAATGACGACATGGTGGTACTAAGGAGGGACTAGCAAGCCTATTAAGGAATCAGAAGCATTTATGCATTTATGAAGGACAAAGACACAAGCCAATGGAAAATGTGGGCGGGTAGTGGGCGGAGCTTCTCCTCCGTACTCAACTACCACAGCTCTTCGCAGAGCAGCGCTTGCCCGCTGGCTCACGCTCGACCAAAAAAGAGGACAGGTTATTGAAGGTATTTTGGTTCCGCTTTTGAAACAACAAAGAAACAAGGTAAAACAGTTTATTTAGCACGCATAAGAACCACGTTATCGGTAAGGCTCTGCCTTTTGAGGAAAAGACATGGAAACAGATAACAAGCTGCAAGACTGAAAAGATGCAGCACAGTGTGCTATACACATTTCTAGACATATGAACAGTGCACGAAGGAATGCTAAACATTCATGTTGTTAACTCTTGTTGAGTAGGACTTCTTATATGAAGTGATCTTATGAATATAAATCTTGTACAAGAGAGTAATTGTGTACAGATACATTGTACAGAGGCTTGTTGGACATGAACAATTATTGTGGCAAATGTTAAGGTACATGCTTTCAGTTGTTTGAGACCACACCTGAGTTAACACCATTTATCATTCACAGATAACTTCCATGATCCGGCGCGGAATAGAGAACCGTTGGCAGTTCTTCATGCACCCTGAGTAGCTGACGCAGAGAAGTACCACAGCGTCTTCATTTCTCTCTTTCTTTAATCCCAACCCCCCTTCCCTTTCGGGACTACTGCTGGTGCACAGCACACACCTGCTACCGAGGCTAGTCATCAGAGAGATACGGGGACTAAAGGGTCGCCCCATTAGAAGCGCCTGGGATTTCAGGTGAGTGGCTTGCGACAGAAGGCTAAGCCACAACAAATAGTGTTCTCTTTGGGCGATGACATGGACATCCAAGACCAGATTTCCACAGCAGAACTAGCCCAAGCCTTAGCGGGGAATACCTTTGAGTCTGACAGTTTGGCTGGGGTAGTACAGCACTTGCAAATAGAAATGCACAAACTCAAAACAGAAAACGCAGCACTTAAGGAGGAATTACAACAATGCATATCTCATTTTACGCAATGGAGGAATACTAGACCTAAAGAACCCTGTTCTGAACCCTCCTACTTTCGGAGAATCATTTGGCATACCCACCTCTCCTTCCACAGATCAAAACCTACATGTCCCAATAATGATACCTTGTCTAGTGCCCCTGGCTGCCCCAGAACATTTTACTGGTGACAGCACGAAATTTGCTGTCTTTATGAGTCAGTATCAGTTACTGTCACGGTTCAGGGTCCGGGGACATACCTGAGATCCCGATAGGCAGGATGCAACCGTTAAAGATAAAATTCCTCACCCATTCCTAAAGAATTCTTTATTAGTGGAGTGGGAGGGAAGGTTAACAACTATACTATAATCGGGTTTCAGGATGTGATGGTCCTATGACCCTAGAATAAGCACCATTATTCTTGGGTCATAGGACCAGTAAGATCTCTAAGAGGGCCTAAGGGATCAGGAAGATTGTTCATTATTTTCTGGTATGTAAGGGAGATTGCCTTATCAGCCATAGGATCTAGCAGTAGCCGGTCCTCCAAGGGGGAATATTCAGGAAGAATCTCCCCCTTGGACACATGACAATGCACGGCATGCCTCAATTGTAGGTAGTGGAATCGTTCCCCGTCCGCCATATGATACTCAGTCTGGATGTCACTAAAGGTTAACATGGCCCTGTTTCGCCATATGTCCCCAAGGCTGTCTATGCCAATGAGATTCCATCCACGAAGGCCCTGAAGACCTCCCACTTCGCTCAGGGCATCACTTCGCCAGAGCGTGGTTTGTTGTGTCAGTCGCAATTCCCAACCCAACACCTTTGTGACAGAGTGCCATGTTCGCACCACAGTCTGCGTATGTATCGGTAGCGGCTTCATTCGGTTTTTTTGATACAGGAGTGAGGCATATCCTCCAACCCCCATTGCACGTCGGTCTGCGTGGTAGGCGGGTTCAGAGTGAGGTGCAAACACCCAAACATTAATATTGACTAGTTGGGCCACTCTATAGTAATTCCGAATCTCCGGGTTGGCCAGGCCGCCTTCGTATACCCCCGTTGCAACTTACGCAATGCAATGCGCGGTGTACCTCCTTCCCACAGTAGGTGGCGTTGCTTCCCTTCTATAGTCTGGAAGAATTTCTCTGGGATCCTGTAGGGGGTGTTTTTGAATAAAACTGCCCTTCCCTTAAGGGATATGGGCAGCTTGCTCCAATGGAGGATGTCCTTGCGCAGTCTCGTTATCTGGGCCTGCACGTTTAGATTCATGAAGTCAGTCTCCGATTTGGTGATCCAGATACCCAGGTATTTAAATTGGTCCCGGCGTAATAGAGCCCTACATTCCGAAGTTAGGTGGGGGTCCTCACCAGTCAGTCTAAAAAGGAACGACTTCTCCCAATTGATCTGATACCCCGAGTAACTACCGAACAGGAGGAGTATGTTGATAATTCTCTGGATCGTTTGCCTGGGCCTACTGACATGTAGCAGCACATCGTTGGCATACAAGGAAATGCGCTCTTCCCACTCATTTCCCATATCAATGCATCGTATCAGAGGATCCCTCGGACCCACGCAGCAAGTGGTTCCAGCATCATTGCAAAAATCATGGGGGACAAGGGGCATCCCTGACGTGTGCCCCTATGTAGTTTAAAGGGCCTTGAGACCGAACCATTGACCCTAACACACGCCATCGGATTATGATGCAGCAGACGGATCCAGGCACGAAATTTCGAGGCCGCCGTGGGTTCCTCTCTGTTCGTTGCCGCCTCCTGCATAACACCATATAGGCCCCTGGAGGTTTATTCTGGTGCTTCTTTGGGGCCTGAAGCCTGTCTGATCCGGGTGTATTATTGAGGAGATGACGGGAACGAGACGGTTGGAGGGCGCCTTTGCAAGGACCTTTGTTTTGAAGTTAAGTAGAGAGATAGGCTGGTAGGAGCTACATTGTTCTAGAGGCTTGTCTTTCTTTGGGATGACCACAATTGTGGGCATTTGAAGGTCTTCAGATAAACTCCCCTCTTCCAATGCCGTATTAAACATATCCAGCATCAGCTGTGCCACCACGGATGCAATGCATTTATATAGTTCTGCTGGCAGTCCGTTCGGTCCTGCAGCTTTTACTGACTGCAGGTTACGCATAGCGCCTTCTATCTCTTCCTTCATCAGATCGTGTTCAATAGCATCTCTGTCGTCTTGTGGGAGGGTTAGTAAGGAGAAGTCTTTGAGAAGTTCTGCGCACTCCTCCTCTGTCCGAGTCGTTGCAGAACGGTAGAGAGTCTCATAGTAAGTCGCAAAGGCATCTGCTATGTCTTTGCAAACACAAGAGAATGATGGGCGAAGTGCTGAAACTTTTCAGACACTCACCCCCAGTCACAGATCTGGGTTGAATCCATCATCATTCTTTAGCTCACTTCGCCACCTCAGTTCAGAACCAGCTATATGCAAATCAGTATTGACCCTGTGCCTCATGGGAACAGTCCAGCCCAAACTGCCAAGCCAAGTCTTCCCTGAACCGGAAACCAGCATCCTGGGACCGGTTTCTGGGTAACACCCTTCATCAGCCAGGCTAGCTTGAATCCAGTGGCAAAGTGAGCTAGAGACCCACGTTTGGGCATACCCTGCCAACTTAGGGCGAACAAAGCAAACACAAGAGGATGATGGACGGAGCGCTGAAACTTTTCAGACACTCACCCCCAGTCACAGATCTGGGTTGAATCCACTATCATTCTTTAGCTCACTTCGCCACCTCAGTTCAGACCCAGCTAGATGCAAATCAGTCTTGACCCTGTGCCTCATAGGAAAAGTCCAGCCCGAACTGCCAAGCCAGGTCTTCCCTGAACCGTAAACAAGCACCCTGGGACCGGTTTCTGGGAAACACCCTTCATCAGCCAGGCTAGCTTGAATCCAGTGGCAAAGTGAGCAAAGGACCGACATCTGGGCATACCCTGCCAACTTAGGGCAAACAAAGCAAACACAAGAAAATGATGGACGGAGCGCTGAAACTTTTCAGACACTCACCCCCAGTCACAGATCTGGGTTGAATCCATCATCATTCTTTAGCTCACTTCGCCACCTCAGTTCAGACCCAGCTATATGCAAATCAGTCTTGACCCTGTGCCTCATGGGACAGTCCAGCCCAAACTGCCAAGCCAGGTCTTCCCTGAACCGGAAACAAGTATCCTGGGACCGGTTTCTGCGTAACACCCTTCATCAGCCAGGCTAGCTTGAATCCAGTGGCAAAGTGAGCAAGGGACCCACGTCTGGGCATACCCTGCCAACTTAGGGCAAATAAAGCAAACACAAGAGGATGATGGACGGGGCGCTGAAACATTTCAGACACTCACCCCCGTCACAGATCTGGGTTGAATCCATCATCATTCTTTAGCTTACTTCGCCACCTCAGTTCAGACCCAGCTATATGCAAATCAGTCTTGACCCTGTGCCTCATGGGAGGAACAGTCCATCCCGTACTGCCAAGCCAGGTCTTCTCTGAACCGGAAGCAAGCATCCTGGGACCGGTTTCTGGGTAACACCCTTTATCAGCCAGGCTAGCTTGAATCCAGTGCCTTCCGGTCCAGGGAAGACATGACTTGGCAGGTCGGGCTGGACTGTTCCCATGAGGCACAGGGTCAAGACTGATTTGCATATAGTATGTCTGAACTGGGGTGGCGAAGTGAGCTAAAGAACGATGATGGATTCAACCCAGATCTGTGACTGGGGGTGAGTGTCTGAAAAGTTTCAGCACTCCGTCCATCATCTCCTTGTGTTTGCTGTGCTCACCCTAAGTTGGCAGGGTATGCCCAGACGTGGGTCCCTTGCTCACTTTGCCACTGAATTCAAGCTGGCCTGACTGATGAGGGCTGTTAGCCCGAAACTGGTCCCAGGATGCTTGTTTCCGGTCTAGGGAAGACATGGCTTGGCAGTTCGGGCTGGACTGTTCCCATAAGGCACAGGGTCAAGACTGATTTGCATATAGCTATGTCTGAACTGGGGTGGCGAAGTGAGCTAAAGAACGATGATGGATTCAACCCAGATCTGTGACTGGGGGTGAGTGTCTGAAACGTTTCAGCACTCCGTCCATCATCTCCTTGTGTTTGCTTTGATCTGCTATGTCTTTGCCTGAATTTTTGGACATGTTCTCTATATCCTGAATCTCTGCCACCCAGTTACACTCTCGATCCCTCTTCTTTACCCACGCAATGACCTTGTTTACTTTGTCACCCAAGTCGTATATCCGTCTCTGGGTGGCCACAGCATGTTTGCGTGCTGTTTCCTCCTCCATATCCCTCAGCTCCTTTTGTTTGAGGCGAATCTTCTGTCTTACTCCGGGGTCTAATTTCCCATTGCAGAGTGGTGCTCTCTCTAAGGCCTCAATATCCCGCTCTAGTTTCTCACCCATAACTCTCCTCTCCTTCCTCTGGCCACCCATCTCTGCCTGTACATAGCCTCTGGCCACTACTTTATACGCCTCCCAAAGAGTGCTCCTCGAGGTCACCGACCCTGTGTTTTCGCTAAAATACAAGTGTGTCCATTTCCTAAACCTTTCTTGAGCATCTCTATCTCTGAAGAACCAGGATGCCAGGCACGGTGGCATAGTGTAGTCCCTGGTGGGGCCCTGTAGGCAGACCTCCACCGGTGAATGGTCGGATATTCCCCTTGCCTTAAGATGTGCCCCTTGAAAGTGTCTTACATATATGGATTGTGTGAACAGATAGTCTAGTCTCGCTCCGCTACCATATGCTGCTGAAACATGTGTGTACTGTGTACTGGATGGGTTGTGCAGTCTCCAGAGATCCGAGAGACCCATCGCCCCCGCGAACGATCGCAGGGGGGATGGTCGCCCGTCACATATTGTCCCGGCGGTTCTGTCAGTGTTATGGTACATTACTGCATTCATATCTCCTCCCATTAGAAGGAGGCCTGACGGCATATCGAGCAGTGTCTTGCTGAGTGCAGAGAGGGTTTCCCCGTGCAGCTTCGGTGGAACATACACAGAGTACATGTTCAGATCCCATCCCTCCCATTTCCCAGATGCCACCACAAATCATCCCCACGGGTCCTGCCTTGTACGGTGTATTAAGATGGGTGCAGTATTTTTGGTTAGTCTCGCCACCCCCCCAGGAGCCCGATGTGAAGCCAAACCTATTGAGTGCAAGATAATGATTACCCCGGAGATGTGTCTCTTGCAAGAATACCAGTTTAGGGGAGTGCCTGCAGGACCATGGCCCTCTTTATTTTGTCTCCCAACCCATTGACATTCCACGTCATGATTCGCAGTGTGTCCATGTGTTGTGTGGTCATGTCAGCGGTTGGAAAGTCTGCCATTCACCCCTTCGTCCACCAACCCACCCCACTCCCTTACGCCAGAGGAATTGCCTTACATAGGAGGTATAGCATGCTGTCTGGACTGTGGATCACAGAGAACAAACATTGAACATAACGATACAACTCAATAAAACAATCCCACTCCTGTTTCCCCCCCACCCTGCTACCCTGCATTGTAGGTTTACAACTACCCACATCCCCAAAGTGCAGAGCGCCTGTCGCCCAACAAAAACCATATGTCTATAACTCGGGATTGGTTGGCTCTGCCGCCAATAATCCGTTGCAGCCCTCACCACTCACTTTTCTATTTTCCACTTCTGGTTCTGGACAATTCGAGTGATAGTGTAGAGTACATCCCCACCATCATCATGCTCAGGGGGCAGTGGATACCAGCACACCTCCCACTATGTTTCAGTTTGTTAAGTTCCACCATATTCTGTCTCCGGCCTGAAACTGCCTTGTCTGCCCCACCACCCCAAGGACATTCTGTAATTCTTTTTACTCATCTGGTCTCTGGAGTTCAGCTCTTGGGGGAGGGCTCCTCCCTGGGCTCTTGATGTGCCGCTCTTGTCACTCCGTGGTCCCCGAGCTCCTGCGTCTTCGGCGTTTCCCTGTCACGGCTGCTCACTGGCCAATCTCCCCTCCTCCAGCCAGCCCCACACCTCGTCTGGTGTCGTAAAGTACCAGGATTTACCACTATCCAGTACCCTGAGCTTGGCTGGGAAGAGCATCATGTATTTAATGTTCTCGGAGCGCAGGGCTCGTTTGACCTCCTGGAAAGTGTGTCCTCGCCGTTGGACCATAAGGGAGAAATCTGGAAAGAAAAGAATGACAGTGTTCTCAAATGGCTGATCCCCCTTGGTGCGAGCGGCCTGTAGGATCACATCGCGATAGTTAAGGATCCGCGCAATGATAGTTCTCGGGGGGGGCCTCAGGCTTCGGCGGTGGTATCGGTGCCCTATGCGCCCTTTCCACCGAAAAGAAGGCCGAAAGTCGTTTGGGCTGTAGGTGGTTCCGTATGAGGTGTTCCAGGAACAGGTCTACACTGGGGCCCTCTGCCCCCTCAGGAACTCCCACCACCCTGATGTTATTTCTACTGGCCCTCCCCTCCTGATCCTCCAGCTTCACCGCCATGATCTTTTGATGGTGCATAAGTTGCTGTATCAGTTTTCTTCTGCGAAGACTGTAGTTTGCCTATGTTTGCTTCCGCCACTGCAACCTTCTCTGAGGTCTTGTTCATATCCACCCTCAGTAGTGTCATTTCGATGGTGACCTTGTCCATTTTGGACTCTAGGGTGGTTCCAAGGTCCCTGATGGTGGTCATAATTGCACCCATAGATGGTTCCGCCATGTCCTGGGAGTCAGAGGCAGAAGCGCCCTCCATCCTCCTGAGCACCGTGTATTTATCCAACTTGTTGGTCTGCGTCGGCGGGTTACCCTTGGGGCGCATATTGTGAAGGGGTAGGAAGTCAACTTTCTTCCGCTGGCCTTGCTCGGGCCCCGTTCTGCTGTGTATTAGTGGTTGAGCAGGTAGCCAGCACAGGCGTTCTGGCGGTCCCCGTGACTGTAGGCGCAGCCCCAATGATCCCACGTACTCCAGTGCCGACCCAAGCGTGCATCGCTTTATTCTTCCCATGGCCTCTTCCGACCTGCTTTTGCTTTTGCTGTTTGCCCATGGGAACAAGGGTCCAGCCCAGCTATTTTCCCTTTCAGAATCAATCAGGCAGATGACTTTTTATCCGAACCCTCCACAGGTCAACTGCAGGCAGCCTTGCTCCTGATCGGCTAGATGGCGGTTCGTGCGTGGCACCCGCTGGACCTAGTCCACCTCCTCACTCCTCAGCTACCTTCCGCCTTTCATTCAGCCAGCATGGCGAGCCACCGCCTTCAAGATATTCGCCCCAACTGAGGATCACTGCGGGAGGGGGAGGGCACATATCGCTACTGGCTTTCCACCGACAGATATACCATCTCTCCGGCGTCGCCTGGGCAATTCCTCCCTCTCTCACCTGGGCCCAGCCTTTCACTGGTGTGGCAACCCCGCCTTACCGCGCTCATCTGTCTCTGCGGGCTGCTCAGAGTACCGGTGTGTTTTACGGCTATTGCGCAGCGGGTGCCTCCTTCGATGCCATTGGGTTTGCCTGCCGTCCCAGTAGGCGGAGGGAGGCCCGACGAGCCACGCCGACCGACAGGCGGCTCGCCGGTCAATCTGCAGCCAGGCGCCGCTTCAGTTACCCACAGGGCCCAGTCCCGTCCAGGCCCGCCTCCACCCCCGCAGGCCGGCCTTGTATGGTGCCCCAACCCAGCCTCGTCTCCAGCTTAGGTGCCGGTCGTTCCCCGCAGGTCCTTTTTTTGCCTCCTGCGCTGTATGCGGGAGAGGGGGGGGGAAAGTTCACGCTTAATCTGCCCACGTCCGGGCCTCCGAAGCAGCATTCCTTCCGACCAGCCCTCCTCGAGTCCGGATCTGCTCCCTATGCTGCCGGTCCACGGCCGCGGCTCCCCTGTAGGCCCCAGACAGGCCCGCCATTTCTCATCTCAGCGGAGCCCCGGATTCAGGAATTTACGGCCTCTCTCCGGCTCCGGGTGTGTATCGTCCTCACCCAGACACTTGGAAGAACTCGTGGCTCAGAAGTAGTCGGATATCGGGCGGATTCTAGCGATCACTGGAGGGCCGTCCCGGAGCTCTCTCTTTACACCGCCATCTTGGCTCGCGCCAAACCACGCCCCCATGCATGAGGATTCTTAGTATCACAGCAGGATTACCATATTCTGCATAATAACTCTGTACAAAAGTCACCGCTATCGTCATCCTTGGACGACAGGCCTACCGTACCATGAAGCATCTAGGTAGAACCCCTGAGGGTTCCTTTAGGGTATATAAGTACCACAGCTTCGCTGGGCAAACCTCAAGAGAAGCTTCCATGCTGACACGAGACGCTGAAGTCCCTGCACACAAACACTCCAGCACGCAGTAGTCTGACATCCCTCGTGGGGTGCCCAATTCGAGACCAAGGACATTCTGTAATTCTTTTTACTCATCTGGTCTCTGGAGTTCAGTTCTTGGGGGAGGGCTCTTCCCTGGGCTCTTGATGTGCCGCTCTTGTCACTCCGTGGCCCCCGAGCTCCTGCATCTTCGGCGTTTCCCTGTCACGGCTGCTCACTGGCCAATCTCCCCTCCTCCAGCCTGCCCCACACCTCGTCTGATGTCGTAAAGTACCAGGATTTACCACTATCCAGTACCCTGAGCTTGGCTGGGAAGAGCATCATGTATTTAATGTTCTCGGAGCGCAGGGCTCGTTTGACCTCCTGGAAAGTGCGTCCTCGCCGTTGGACCATAAGGGAGAAGTCTGGAAAGAAAAGAATGACAGTGTTCTCAAATGGCAGATCCCCCTTGGTGCGAGCGGCCTGTAGGATCACATTGCGATAGTTAAGGATCCGCGCAATGATAGTTCTTGGGGGGGCCTCCGGCTTCGGCGGTGGTATCGGTGCCCTATGCGCCCTTTCCACTGAAAAGAAGGCCGAAAGTCGTTTGGGCTGTAGGTGGTTCCGTATGAGGTGTTCCAGGAACAGGTCTACGCTGGGGCCCTCTGCCCCCTCGGGGACTCACACCACCCTGGTGTTATTTCTACTGGCTCTCCCCTCCTGATCCTCCAGCTTCACCGCCATGATCTTTTGATGGTGCATAAGTTGCTGTATCAGTTTTCTTCTGCGAAGACTGTAGTTTGCCTATGTTTGCTTCCGCCACTTCAACCTTCTCTGAGGTCTTGTTCATATCCACCCTCAGTAGTGTCATTTCGATGGTGACCTTGTCCATTTTGGACTCTAGGGTGGTTCCAAGGTCCCTGATGGTGGTCATAATGGCACCCATAGATGGTTCCGCCATGTCCTGGGAGTCAGAGGCAGAAGCGCCCTCCATCCTCCTGAGCACCGTGTATTTATCCAACTTGTTGGTCTGTGTCGGCGGGTTACCCTTGGGGCACATATTGTGAAGGGGTAGGAAGTCAACTTTCTTCCGCTGGCCTTGCTCGGGCCCCATTCTGCCGTGTATTAGTGGTTGAGCAGGTAGCCAGCACAGGCGCCCTGGCGGTCCCCGTGACTGTAGGCGCAGCCCCAATGATCCCACGTACTCCAGAGCCGACCCAAGTGAGCATCGCTTTATTCTTCCCATGGCCTCTTCCGACCTGCTTTTGCTTTTGCTGTTTGCCCATGGGAACAAGGGTCCAGCCCGCTATTTTCCCTTTCAGAATCAATCAGGCAGATGACTTTTTATCCGAACCCTCCACAGGTCAACTGCAGGCAGCCTTGCTCCTGATCAGCTAGATGGCGGTTCGTGCGTGGCACCCACTGGACCTAGTCCACCTCCTCACTCCCCAGCTACCTTCCACCTTTCATTCAGCCAGCGTGGCGAGCCACCGCCTTCAAGATATTCGCCCCAACTGAGGATCACTGCGGGAGGGGGAGGGCACATATCGCTACTGGCTTTCCACCAACAGATATACCATCTCTCTGGCGTCGCCTGGGCAATTCCTCCCTCTCTCACCCGGGCCCAGCCTTTCACTGGCGTGGCACCCCCGCCTTACCGCGCTCATCTGTCTCTGTGGGCCGCTCATAGTCCCGGTGTGTTTTACGGCTATTGCGCAGCGGGTGCCTCCTTCGATGCCATTGGTGTTGCCTGCCGTCCCAGTAGGCGGAGGGAGGCCCGACGAGCCACGCCGACTGACAGGCGGCTCGCCGGTCAATCTGCAGCCAGGCGCCGCTTCAGTTACCCGCAGGGCCCAGTCCCGTCCAGGCCCACCTCCACCCCCGCAGGCCGGCCTTGTATGGTGCCCCCACCCAGCCTCGTCTCCAGCTTAGGTGCCGGTCGTTCCCCGCAGGTCCTTTTTTTGCCTCCTGCGCTGTATGCGGGAGAGGGAGGGGGAAAGTCCACGCTTAATCTGCCCACGTCCGGGCCTCCGTCGCAGCATTCCTTCCGACCAGCCCTCCTCGAGTCCGGATCTGCTCCCTATGCTGCTGGTCCACGGCCGCGGCTCACCTGTAGGCCCCAGACAGGCCCGCCATTTCTCATCTCAGTGGAGCCCCGGATTCAGGAATTTACGGCCTCTCTCCGGCTCCGGGTGTGTATCGTCCTCACCCAGACACTTGGAAGAACTCGTGGCTCAGAAGTGGTCGGATATCGGGCGGATTCTAGCAAGCGCTGGAGGGCCGCCCCTGAGCTCTCTCTTTGTACCGCCATCTTGGCTCGCGCCAATCCACGCCCCCATGCATGAGGATTCTTAGTATCACAGCAGGATTACCATATTCTGCATAATAACTCTGTACAAAAGTCACCGCTATCGTCATCCTTGGACGACAGGCCTACCGTACCATGAAGCATCTAGGTAGAACCCCTGAGGGTTCCTTTAGGGTATATAAGTACCACATCTTCGCTGGGCAAACCTCAAGAGAAGCTTCCATGCTGACACGAGACGCTGAAGTCCCTGCACACAAACACTCCAGCACGCAGTGGTCTGACATCCCTCATGGGGTGCCCAATTCGAGACCAAGACGGGGTCCTTCGTTCTCTCCCATCAGGTAATGGGGTTGGCTCTTTTCTAGGGGGATTATTGGCTTCACACCTACACACATGCAAGGAACACTTAGCTACACTTAGTTAGGGTTCACATCATAGTAGTCCGCTTGATTATCGCTATGTATCTATATGCCTGCATATATTCACTGTTTTAGCACCATGGTAGAATTCTACCTTTTATTTACTCTGTTGGTGCTTATAATCGTAAATAACTATTTCTGACTAATGGTCGTTGCAGCACACGTCTTTTACACTAGAATGATGCTGGTTCAAAAAATGCTTATTGAAAAACGTCCCCTCCGTTTATTCTGTATAGCTCTCTGAGAACGTGTAAGCACGAGTTACTGAGCGAAAAGTAGTACACTGTTTCCACGATCCCTTAGGGGTCAGGGTTGTCATGTTCGATAGTTGCGAGAAACTATTCACTCCTTGGTAAGGTTGTGAGGCTTATAATGGCACTGTGAGCTAGCTGGTCTTCAGACTAACATATCCTTTGGAGTTGTCTGGAATCAGTCTGGACACCAATCCCTTAGTTTATGTTGTCAAAACGCGCAGATCCAACTTTGGTTTTGTTTTGGTTCTTATTTAACGGTCAAATTTCAATAGTTCACTTGTGCTTTCTCAGAGACCCCTACTCACATTTACCCAGAGACGTCTGGAGTAGGGTGGGAAAATCCGCCACAGCTGAGTAGATATACCCTATTTATTGACTTTAGGTTTATTCAAGCTTGAAGGATTATAATTCCCTACATTTTGCATAAACCTGAACTCTTTTTCGTAGAATACTTCCTTTCATAATGTTTCAGACTGGAGACGCTAGTATGAGTGGTGCTGGGGCGGTGAAAGCTGAGCCTGAAGGAGCTATGAACATTTCAGAAAATTGCAGAAATGCACTAACTTTAAACTTAGCAGATTATGGAGTCCCAGCATTAGGTGGGGCTGTTACCTTTGTGATTGAGGCACAGGAGGCATTCAGAACAGAGGTGTTTTATTCTTGGGTTAAGTTCCCACCTGCAGGTGCACGCACATATACACTTCATACCTATACTCCAGATGAACCACCTGAAGAATATTCGCCATACGAGGACATAGAAGTCCTGTTAACTTACCAAGAGCATATAAGTTGGTTTAAAGGCGCCCTCCCACATACCAAAGAAAAACAGAGCGACTTGGCCGGTTCCAGCTTCTTACACACCACATCCAGAGATAGATACATTGCCAGCAGCAGACTTAGGTCCACTTCACAAAAAAATAATAAAACTTTACAGAAATCTTACACAATTCGTTATGCGAACACTTACACTTCAACCTAAAAGGGTCACTCAAGCAGGTCAACTACAAGGCACTGCAAATAAAATTACCCCACAAATGCCAAACACGATCATTGGAAGAATGCCCACTAAACATGAGCAAATGCCATTCTGGATAGCACAAAAAATAGCACAGGTTGAGGCAGTTGTTCCACACACTGGCCCACAAGAAAAATACAGAATAATGGCAATTTACTTGCCAATAGGGATAGCTGCCCCGATAGCGGATTGTACCACATGAGGTACAGTTTTCGTTGTCGTTTATACCAGAACGCATGGTACCCTCTTAATAGCAGTCATACCAGAAGTATTGAAACAAATACAGAATGAGTATGGGGCAGAACCTTCCCTGGACTTAGGGATAAAATTGATAGATAATTTTGCCCAGGTATCTACAATTATGTTAGCCAACATAAAAGGGCAGCAGTGGCTATATTCCAACTCCTAAGGGAATGCATTCCTGCACAACAGGAGCGAGAATTACCAAAAATTATCGAAAATTCCTATGCATCACTGGGTAGAGATAATTTGGGATCTAAACCAGTGAAACCACAATTATTGGGTAATTCTGAAAAAGATAACGCAATGCAAGCACCCGATTCTTCTAAAAAGAAATGGGATAACAAACAATCAAAAAACAAGCAGAATGCATCACAATCATGTGGTGAATCTCCCCAACAGGAGCCCTCTGACAGGAAATATAACCTTAGAAAACGTGACCATATTAAGAAACCTGACAGGTATCAGGATACTGATATACATTCCTCTCATTCCTTTCATGGTTCATCAAAAAACTCTGAGAGGGAAGGACAGTCAGAATGCAGATCAGAAGAGAGAGTCAAGCCAAGAGACACACATCGCACCTCAGCTGGTAGGTGTTTGAGTCCCTGGTGGTCCAGTGGGAGAGCCTTGCTCTTCTGCTGGTCCCGCTGTGGTCTGTATTGTGTTGTGCCCGTTTTCTCTGTATTTGTTATTGTGCCCGTTTTTCTGTCTTTTTTTCTGTCTGTGTTGTTCTTGTTTGTGCCTATGTAATCCTTATCTGGTCTTAGTTTTTTTGTGTTGCATGTTTTTCTACCCGTTCCCTCCCCGTCGCTGCTGCCTCCACGGCCTCTCCCCCTGCCTGTTTTACCACTCCCGCCTCCCAGCTGCGCTTCCCTCCCCTTCCCTATTTAATGGTGGCTGCTGCGCCCCAAAGGCAAGCCCGTCAACACCCGTCCGCGACCAGTGACGGCGACCATCGCCAGTGACCCTGGTCCTCCGACCTCCCACCGCTAAGACTCAGCCGCCCTCCTCGCACTCAACACCGGAAAGAACAACTGCCAGCTGTCCACGTCGAACACCACCCACGGTCAGTTCTCC
This sequence comes from Calotriton arnoldi, assembly GCA_963921515.1. Classification (NCBI taxonomy): domain Eukaryota; kingdom Metazoa; phylum Chordata; class Amphibia; order Caudata; family Salamandridae; genus Calotriton; species Calotriton arnoldi. The sequence continues at coordinate 98,914 of CAWUFW010018601.1, forward strand.
TGCCTTCACTGCCTCCAAACCTTCACCACCCTCCGTACCACCACGGCCACCACCCCACACCGGACACCAACACTACCAAAGCCCTGAGGTGCATCCTCTTCAATGTGCGCTCCCTGCACAGACACGCTGTAGAGATCTCGGACCTCCTCGACACCCTCTCACCAGACATCGCCTTCTTCACAGAAACCTGGACCAACTCCACCTCCACCCGACATCGCCACCGCCATCCCCAAGGGATACAAGGTCCAGAGGAAGGACCGCCCCAACCACCCAGGAGGAGGACTAGCCATCGCACAGAAGACCTCCCTCCGACTCACCACCTCCAGCTCAAGCGACAGCCCGCCCACCACCAAACACCTCCATTTCCAGATCCAAACCAGCCCCAGAATGACCCTAAGAGGCACCCTCGCCTACAGACCTCCCGGACCTCGAACTGCGTTCACCAGCACCATTGACGACCTCATCGCGCCCCACGCCATTGCCTCCATGGACTACATACTCATCGGAGACCTCAACTTCCACCTCGACAACCTCAGCGACCCCTACTCAACCACCCTCCTGGACAACCTCTCCAACCTCGGACTCAAACAACTCGTCACCACCCCCTCCCACAAAGCAGGACACACCCTCGATCCCATCTTCGCAGGAGGCAACAGCACCCACTTCAGCCACACCACGCAACCCCCCTGGACGAACCACCACTGAGTACACTTCCACATCGACAAACCCACTGCACCCAAACCTGCACCCGCCCTCAACAAAGGAACTGGAGTAAGGTCGCCGAGGAGCAGCTCAACTCCACCCTCAACTGGATTGCCCCCTCCACCTCGACCGACACCAACCTCGCAGCCTAAGAACTCCACAGATGGATCACCAGCTGCGCAGACGAACTCGCACCCCTACGTAACCCCGGCAGACAGTGCCCCAAGGCCACCTGGTTCACCACCGGTAAAGAGTCAGAATATCGAGTAGGAAATGTCGACTTGCACTAATATCGAGTGCAAAATATCGAGATACATAAATATCGACTGCAAGAATATCGTGGTCAAGAATATCGAGTTTCAGGTAAGAAATATCGTTTTCTAAAATTTCGAAGTAATTAATATCGTTTGCAAAAATATAGTTGTAAAAAATATCATTTTTTTAGTTAGTGTTATGTATTTTCGTATGTATTTTAAATGTATGTGCTCTATTTTTTGTCTAAGTATTGCATTTGTTTTTTAATATATGTGTTAAATTTTTAAAAGTTATTAATTTTATTTTAATAAATTTTTGCGTTTTAGTTCTGTAGCGGGTTGTGGGTTTATATGGGAATAGGGTGGGAAGTAATTTAATTATAATAAATTGAATATTAATTTTTATTTATTAGTATTTATTTATTTTTGATTTTATAGTGTTAATTGTGGGAATTAATTTATAATTAATTAATAACTGGCTGTTAATTGTTATTGATTAATTAATTGGTAAATATGTTGATTGTGTCATTTTTTTAGGAGCGGGTTGTGAGTTTATAGTGGAATAGGGTGGGAAGTAATTTAATTATAATTAATTTATTAATATTTTTTATTAATTAATATTTATTTATTTTACATTTTATATTGTTAATTTTGGGAATTAATTGATTATTAATTGGTTGTTAATTATTATTAATTAATTGGTAATTATGTTAATTGTGTTATTTTTTTAGGAGCTAGTTGTGGGTTGACAGGGGAATAGGGTGGGAAGTAATTTAATTTTAATACTTTTATTAATATTTTTAATATAATATTTAATTAATTTTATTTTATAATGTTAATTGTGTGAATTAATTTATTAATAATTATTTATATTTTGCTTGTTAATTGTTATTAATAATTAATTAATTATTAATTAATTATGTTAATTGTGTCATGTTTTACGAAATTGGTGGTGGCATTTATAGGGGAATATGGTGGGAGGTAATTTATTTATAATTAAATAATTCTTTGTTAATTAATGCTAATTAATTAATTAAAATTTAAATATGCCAATTGTGTAATAAGTTTGATGTGTGAGTTGTGGGGTTTATAGTGGTAAATGGTGGGAAGTAATTTTTTGTAAATTAATAAATGATTTGTTGTTAATTGATATTAATTTATTAATGTAAAATTAGTTATGGAAATTGTGTAACTATTTTTAGGTATGTGTTTTTGGTGTTTAATGGGGTAGAGGGTGGAAAGTAATTTAGTTTAAATTAATTAATCATTACCTGATCATTAATATTGATTTATTAATTGATAATTATTATTTGGTAATTGTTTAGTTTTTATTTTGTAGGGGGATTTAGGTTCAATAGCTATAACTTTTGGTATGTACATTAATTTTTACATTTTTAAATGTGTTTTATAATTATTAATATTTGATTAATTGATAATTAATGGTGTTAATTATAGAGGTACAATTTTTTGTTTAATTTAGAAGTGTGTTGTAAATTGTGTGGTGTTATAGGGTAGGAAAATAAATACTACATGTATGTAACTTTTAATTTTTTGATTAAGATTAATTTCTATTAGAAAATATTTATTTGTTTGTAAATTGTTTGTTAAATTTAAAAAAATAATATTTTTATGTCAATTTTAGATTTTTGCTACATTAAAATATTTTTATATGTTTTGTTAATTTTTATATTTTTATATATGTTTTGTTTTTGGGTTTTTTATTATATTTTGTATTGTGGTTGATATTTTGTTTGTTTTTAAATTAGAATTTTGTTCTGTGGGAATAGTAATTTTTACCCCTCCGCTATCCAACACTTTCCCTATTGTTGCATCCGCAGGAGTGGGAATAGTAATTTATACCCCTACGCTATCCAACACTTTCCCTACTGTTGCACTTGCTGGAGTGGGAATAGTAATTTTTACCCCTCCGCTATCCAACACTTTCGCTACTGTTGCACTTGCAGGAGTGGGAATAGTATTTTTCTCCCCTCTGCTATCCAACACTTTCCCTACTGTTGCACTCATTGGAGTCGGAATAGTAAATTATTCCCCTCCACTATCCAACGCTTTCCCTACTGTTGCACACGCTGGAGTGGGAATAGTAATTTTTACCCCTCCGCTATCCAACACTTTCCCTACTGTTGCACTCGCTGGAGTGGGAATAGTAATTTTTATCACTCCGCTATCCAACACTTTCCCTACTGTTGCACTTGCTGGAGTGGGAATAGTAAATTATTTCCCTCCGCTATCCAACAATTTCCCTACTGTTGCACTCACTGGAGTGGGAATAGTAATTTTTACCCCTCTGCTATCCAACACTTTCCCTACTGTTGCACTTGCTGGAGTGGGAATAGTAATTTTTATCCCTCCGCTATCCAACACTTTCCCTACTGTTGCACTTGCTGGAGTGGGAATAGTAATTTGTTCCCCTCCGCTATCCAACACTTTTTCTACTATTGCACTCATTGGAGTGGGAATAGTAAATTATTCCCCTCCGCTATCCAACACTTTCCCTACTTGTTGCACTCACTGGAGTGGGAATAGTAAATTTTTCCCCTCCGCTATCCAACACTTTCCCTACTGTTGCACTCATTGGAGTGGGAATAGAAAATTATTCCCCTCCGCTATCCAACACTTTCCCTACTGTTGCACTCGCTGGAGTGGGAAGAGTAATTTTTACCCCTCCGCTATCCAAAACTTTCCCTACTGTTGCACTCACTGGTGTGGGAATCGTAATTTTTACCCCTATGCTATCCAACACTTTCCCTACTGTTGCACTTGCTGGAGTGGGAATAGTAATTTTTAACCCTATGCTATCCAACACTTTCCCTACTGTTGCACTTGCTGGAGTGGGAATAGTAATTTTTTCCCCTCTGCTAGCCAACACTTTCCCTACTGTTGCACTCATTGGAGTGGGAATAGTAAATTATTCCCTTCCGCTATCCAACACTTTCCCTACTGTTGCACTCGCTGGAGTGGGAATTGTAATTTTTTACCCTCCGCTATCCAACACTTTTCCTACCGTTGCACTTATTAGAGTGGGAATAGTAAATTATTCCCCTCCGCTATCCAACATTTTCTGTACTGTTGCAATGGCCGGAGTGGGAATAGTAAATATTTCCCCTCCGCTATCCAACACTTTCCCTACTGTTGCACTCGCTGGAGTGGGAATAGTAATTTTTTACCCTTAGCTATCCAACACTTTCCCTACTGTTGCACTAAATGTAGTTTAAAATTTAGGTATAAAAATATTACATATTTTAATATTTTAATTTATATTATAATTTTATTTTTAATTTTTATGTTACAGGTGTATGTATATATATATTTATCTTTATTTTTTAATATATTTCTAACATTTTAAAATTAATTAAAATTATTATTTATTAATTATTTTTAAGTAAATATATATATATTACATTTTATATGTGTATGTTTAATGTATTTTTAAATTTCATTTATTACTTATAATTGTTAAAATTTACAAAAAAATCTAATACATATAAAAAAACGATATTTTGTACTTCGATATTTTTAACTACGATATTTTTTTTTCTATATTTTTGTAATTACCATTATGAAGATAGGAGGTCGATATTTTTGACAACGATATTTATGTCCCGATATTGCTGTTGGTCGATATTAGTGTTGCTGATATTTTGTCAGTGATCCTTCACCACCAACCTCCAAGAATCCAGACGCACCTGCAGACGTCTTGATAAGAACTGGAGAAACAGCAAATCATCGTAAGTCCGCACCACCTACAAGAACGCCATGACAGAATACCACCAACGCATCAGATTCACCAAAAGAACCTTCATCCAGAACAAGATCCTCGACAACTCCAGCAACTCTAAAGAACTCTTCAACATCATCTAGGAATTCACCAAACCTCCCAGCGAAACCATGGACATCACCCCCTCCCAGGACCTCTGCAACAAGCTTGGCTCCTACTTCCATCTGAAAATCAAGGGCCTCTACGACAACTTCAACAACCAGACACCTGACCCCGAAATCACTCCCTCCTCCAACAATGCCAGTCACCACCAAAGATACTGCATCGACCATGAAAGGCATCCACTCAGGAGCCCCCATGGACTCCTGCCCCCGCACATCTTCCACAGAGCTGCTGCCGCCATCGCCCCGGAACTACGACGCACCATCAATGCCACCTTCGAAACCGGCATCTTCCCCGACAACTGGAAACATGCAGAAATCAGACCCCCACTCAAGAAGCCCTCAGCAGATCCCACGGACCTCAAGAACTACCAACCCATTTCTCCTCTCCCCTTCGCGGCCAAGGTCACTGAGAAGACTGTCAACGTCCAACTAACGAAATTCATCGATGAAAATCTATCCTCGACCCCCTCCCAATCCAGATTCCGCAGCAACCACAGCACTGAGACTGCCGTACTCGCCGCCACAGACGACATCCGCACCCTCCTCGACCAAGGACACACCGCAGCCCTGATCCTTCTCGACCTCTCTGCAGCCTTCAACACAGTCTCCCACCGCATGCACACCACCAGACTCCACGACGCCGGCATACAGCGAACCGTCCTCAACTGGCTCCGCTCCTTCATCACCGGCAGAACCCAAAGAATCAGACTTCCACCCTTCCACTCTGAACCCACAGAGATCAACTGCAGAGTACCCCAAGGATCATCGCTGAGCACCTTGCTCTTCAACATCTACATGGCCCCCCTCGCCACCATTGTCAGACAGCACGGACTCAGCATAGTATCCTACGCCGACGACACCCAGCTCATCCTCTCCCACACAAAGGACCCCCTCACCACCAGACTCAACTTCCAGGAAGGAATGAAGGATGTTGCATCCTGGATGAGCAGCAGCTGCCCGAAGCTCAACTCGAAGAAGACAGAGGTCCTCGGACCCTCCCCCTCAGCATGGGACAACACCTGGTGGCCCACAGCCCTCGCAGCCCTCCCACCCCCACGGAACACGCCCGAAACCTCAGCATCGTACTCGACTCCTCCCTCTTAATGACTTGACAGGTCAACACCATCCCTCCCCTGCTACAACACCCTCCGCATCCTCCGAAAGACCTTCAAATGGATCCCCCTGAATCAAGGAAGACCGTCACCCACACACTCATAACCAGCAGAGTGGACTACACAAATGCCCTCTACTCCGGGATCAACAAATCTCTGCTCCGCAAACTCCAGACCATAGAGAACACTGCAGCCAGACTCGTCCTCGGCATCCCCCTACACTAACACATCTCCCAAAATCCTGCATAACCTCCACTGGCTCCCCGTCAAGAAGAGAGTAACTTTCATGATACTCACCCACGCCTACAAATGCCTCCACAACACCGGAGCCCAATATCTCAACAATAGAAACTCCTTCCACGTACCCTAGAGAAACCTCCAATCCACCGACCTTGCCCTTGCCGAACCCCTGCGCATCCGCAGAGCAAGAACGGGTGGAAAAACCTTCTCCTACATCGCGGCCAAGACCTGGAACGAGCTCCCGATCAACATCAGATGCGCCCCCACCTCGCACATCTTCAGGAAGACCCTCAAGATCTGGCTCTTCGACTGACCGTAGCTGTCTCTCCCAGCGCCTTGAGACCCTCACGGGTGAGTAGCGCGCTTAAAATTCCCTGATTTATTGACTTCAGACTATATTATCAAACAAGAAGATAAACCAAAATCTAAACCTCAATTTAAAAAGAAGAAGGTAGCTGGATTTAAATTAAGAAATGCCCAGGCTACTGAGGACTCAACTGCTGAATGGGGAATGGGCTCTGACGATGCTAGACAGTGCAGCAGAAGTAATAATAGCTCGCCAGAACCTGATGGAATTTCTGGTGACAGCAGCATTGAATGAACATATCAGGGTGGAAACACCTGATACTAGGGTAAGTGTCCCACATCAGTTATACAAAATAACACTCCAAATGGAGGGGGACATACCCAGAAAAGTGAAAGGTCTCTTTTGGGAGAACCTGACTTTTGGATGTGATATCCTTTTGGCTGAAAGAGATGGGCCACCTGAGTTTGTCATGGATTGCCCAAAGGGGGAAGAGGTAATTTTACTGGCTTTTTCTGACCTCGTTCCAGAATCACTAAAACACACATGCGCGCAGGAGTGGGCAGTAGCACTAGCTCCAGCATTATACCTCAATCATGCAAGGGTGGGATGCTGAGTCACCTCACCATGAAATCCCAGTTAAAACTACTCCTACACCACACAGACAATACCCTATTAAACATGATGCAAAGAAACAAGTCAGGGATATCTTAGATTCACTTGAATACCAAGGTGTGATCAAGAATTGCACATCTTCCATGAATAATCCTTTGTTTCCTGTAATGAAACCCGATAATTCATACCGTCTAGTTTTAGACTACAGCCATTTGAAAACATGCACGAAAACATTTGCAGTACAAAATGCACACAGTGCCGCAATAATGAATAACATTGTGCAGAAGAAATACAAAACAACACTAGATATCTCAAATGGATTCTTTTGCCAAATTATAGCACCTAAAAGCAGATATTTGACAGCATTTTTGGCCCTAGGCTCTCAACGCCAATTTTGTAGACTGCCCCAAGGGATAAGAATAGCCCCGGGTTGTTCTCAGCAAGAGTATCAGAGTTACTTCAAAATTTTGATGAAGAGGCATTGTCCTATGAAGATGATATTTATCTGACGGACGATGAATTATTGGATCATTTGAATAGAGTGAACAACATAATTCTGGGATTCGCCTCTGAGGGCTACAAATTTAACTTTAAAAAATCAAAAATTGCCCAACTCAATGTCCTATTTCTAGGATATGAACTCTCAATTGAAGGGAAAAGCCTAGCAGCTAATTTTATAGACAAATATGCGTTGATCCAACCTCCCAAGACTCTGAAATATCTACTGTCCATTTTAGAATTCCTAAATTTTGGCAGAACATACATTTTGGATTACGTAGAAAAAGTTAAACCTTTCTACGACTTAATTAGACCTGATTTTTCAGTCCGACATTGGGCATAGGAACACACAGAAATTCTTTGTTCCTTACAAGCTGACATGATAGCTTCTGAACACTTACACACACGTGTAAACACCACGAATTTGGTGATTCTAGTAATCGCGGGTCAATCCGGGTACCTTACTTCACCTTCAATGAAGGCGAAACAGCACCCATTGCATACAAATCCCACTTGTACATAAACGCTGAAATGCGTTTTGCATCAACTAAAAAAATACTGACAGTAGTACAGATGGCTGTAGTGAGAGAAAGAGCACTAGCTCAAGGGAAACGAATAATCATCGTGACTCCAGTGCCACCTTAGAGGCTGTTACAAAAGCAAGCATTCCAAACGCAAAAGCACTGCATCTGGGATGGATACAATGGGCTAATTCTCTCACTGCAACAGATGTAGACTACAAATTTGATTCTACATTAAGGACACAAGCATTCCTGCAGTACAAACAAGAATATCCTCTTCCGAATGAAATAATGCCTCTAGATCAGTATGAATACATCATTTACACTGACAGATCTGCCCAGCCGGCCGCAGGAAGTAAACAGCAATACAGCGCCGCATGTGCAATTGTAAAGGGACGTATGCGAGACGGCAAGTTCCGTCATAGCAATACGCGGACGCAGTCTATAGGAGATTGCACAGCACAGCTGGCAGAACTAAAAGCCCTGATACTGGCACTAAAGGATATGGTTCAGGAATTCCCCACACTTATGTGTGCGATTCGTTTTACTGTCTCCAGTTATACAATAAATATATTCACTATTGGGGCCAGAATGGGTTTAGAGATTCCAAAGGTTGCACAATAAAGTACAAGTTGCTTTGGGAACAAGTGGCAGAGCTGAAAAAAGGCTTGCCACGGACTCATGTAATTCACAAATTGAGTCATCGGTGTGTTGGCGTGCACGTTGAAGGGAATTCACTGGCTGATGAAGCTGCCAAGGCGACAGTGAGAACTGCTCTGCCATTGCTGCAGTCACTCGTTCTAGCATGAGGATAGACGGACAGACATCTCGCAGTACGGCCATGAACATACGGCGGCTGTTTCGCCTGCTGGATGCGACCACCTATGATAAGGATGAGGCGTGCATTTTATCGATTGATATCGAGAAAGCCTGTGATAGTCTTGAGTGGCCATATCTTTTTAGAGTCTTAAGAGCTTTTGGGCTGGGAGAGGAATTTGTGGCATGGACGGCAATACTATACAAGAGTTCTACGGCTAGGGTGCGCACGGGAGGGGTGATCTCGGAGCCCTGTGTGGTGGGTAGAGGCACGAGGCAGGGCTGCCCGCTGTCTCCCCTGTTGTTTGCGTTGGCGGTGGAGCCTCTGGCTGTACATGCGCGTTCAGGGCGCCACTATCATGGACTGGACGTGATGAATCACACCCAATTTATAGCACTGTACGCAGATGATCTTTTAATGTTCCTAGCCGACTCGGCATCCGAGCTGCAGGGCGCCAGAGCCCTACTAAGCAGGTTGGGGGGAGTAGCGGGCCTTAAGGTTAATTGGAACAAGACGTGCCTATTCCCAACACGACCTGGAAGGAATGTACCCCCGAATGTGTCGGATGTTATGTGGGAGAGTAGGTGTCTGACCTATCTGGGGGTTCGCGTGTATCATGCGGCGGCTGACGTGTTGGACGGTAATATAGGACGGGCGATATGGAACACCAGGAGTGCCTTTGACTTCTGGGGGACCTTTCCTCTCTCAGTGGCGGGGCGGGTGGCGCACCTGAAAATGGTCACGCTGTCGCGTTTAGTTTACTACTTTGGCACGCTGCCACTATGGATCCCGCGGAAGTTTTTTACTCAGCTCAATACCATGATCACAGGATTTCTGTGGGGAAACGGGAGGCGTAGAGTAGCACTCGCCACCATGATGAGGCCTAGGGGTGAGGGGGGCTTCGCGGTGCCGGATCTCGAGGCCTATTACCATGCAGCCCAAATACAATGGTTCACGAAGTGGATGGCTGGGCAGACCCGCGACGAAGAGGGTATTGGGTCTACAGACCCGACCCTGAGACAGCTTGCCCGAGTGCTGCTGCGCCTACCTCTATGGGAGGGGGAGACTCCTGGGGACCTGTGGGCACTACGCCAGTGTTGGAATCGGGCCAATCGCAGGGCCTCACGGGGACCCCCGTATGCACCCGAGATCCCGCTGGTGGTCTGTGAGGCATTATCACATGGGGGTGACTGGTGGGGACTGCGGGCTTGGAGGGAGGCGGGGATCTCCACCATCGGGGACCTTTACGACGATAATACCCTGCTGCCCTTCAATGACTTACTGGAGCGCTACGAGGTTCCTGGGGGGATTTTCTTCTGCATGCTTCCCTGACAGCAGCAATTCGCAAACATTGGAAGACGGGGATGGTGGAACCACCGATTTCCCTGCCTTGTCAATATGTGGTATCTGCGGCTGGGACAGTTAAGGCAGTGACTTGCCTGTACAGGCGAATCACCCAGGAGCTCAGATGACCCCTAGATAGCCTGCGTCTCAAATGGGAGACAGATCTTGGGGTGCCCATTGATGAGAAGCCATGGGAGGCGCTGGTAGAAAGGGCGTGGAAGAGCACCAGAAATGCGTGGTTCCAATTATTACATTTCTTTGTCCTCCACCGAGCATACCTTACTCCACATAAAATCAATGAGTATTTTGGGGTCAGGGCGGTTTGCCCGAGATGTAATCTAGTCAATGCCGAGTTTATACATATGTTATGGCTTTGTCCCTCATTGGTGGGGTTTTGGAGGGAGATACTGACCAGACTAAACGACATAACGGACCGTGACATTGAGCTTACCCCAGGAGCTTGCCTATTACACTGGTTTCCTCACACTGCCCGGAACAAGATTACCAGTAAATGTATTGATCTGGGCCTAGTCTTGGCCAAGCGAGAAATCACCAGTCACTGGAAGGCGAGCACTCCCCCCAGCGTCTTGAGGTGGGTGAGGGAACTTACAAAATGGGCGGATGGTGAAGGAATTTGCAGGCTCCAAATGGCCCACAGAACGGGTAACGAAAAAATATTGGAAGCAGCAAAGACGTGGGGGGCATTCGTGGAGGTGCTTAAACACCCGGTCGATGATGCCATCGACCCTCCCCCCGAGAGAATGAGATGGTACGAGGAGGTGATTGGACAACCTTAGATATGCTTGTTGGATGGCTGATTGATGAATATACTGTGTGGGTGCGCCCCTTCCCCTTCACGCTTGATCCGAACGGGTGGATACTAGTATGTTAGACGTCCTGACTGGCAGACTTTGGCTCTCCACAGATGTTCAAACGAGTGAGCGACATGCCTGGGGGGATAGGGTGGGGGGTGGGTAAAAGTTGAAGGGGGAGGGAGGGAGGAGGACTGGGTGGGTAGGTGGGTTAGTTTTGTTACTCCATTATCTATTGTGTTCCTCATGAGGCCACGACGGAATAGACTGTTAGGATATGAATTATCCAGTGGTGGGGAATGGAGCTCAATTTACTTCGTACAATGTAAGCCCATTGTCCCAATGTATTGATCCTACGCTATGCCATAGTAACTTAATAAAATCTGTTTACAAAAAAAAAAAATGAGGATAGACGGACAGATAATGGTTGCTGTCAACGCTACACGTAATAACAGCACAGCCTTGCCAAAAGGCTTTCCACTCAAGTACTCCTACAAGTTAGATGCTCAAAATATTCCGTATGCTCAAATTCCAGGAGTGGGGAATAGAGTAATACCAAACATGGATCACAGATTAGGTTTAATTCTGGCTGCACACGAGGGTCCAGCTCACGCAGGTATTACTGCAACAGTTTCACTTCTGAAACAGCGTTATTGGTGGCCAGGTCTTAGCAAGCAGACCAAGGGCTTTGCCCTTAAGTGTGACATCTGTCAACAGATGAAGGGTTCTACCATAGCACATCCGCCGCAGACACCACTACTGATATCAGACAGACCTCTTGCATGTGTCTATTTGGACCACTGCGGCCCCATACAATCTGACGGGGCTTACAAGAACATCTTGGTGTCAGTGGATTCATGCTCTAGATTCCTGTGGGTTTGGCCCCAGCGCTCGGCTGACACTCAAACTGTTATAAAGGATTTGCGAGTCTTTATTGGGACATACACAAATGGCACATTACATTCTGACCATGGGCCTGTGTTCAGCTCTCAGGCTTACAAAGAAGGCATGGGATGTTTGGGTGTGGTCTTGCGGTACTCCTCTCCATATCATCCAGAGGGAAATTTGATTGTGGAGAGGAAAGAACTAGACTTTAAAGCAATCCTTAACAGCAAGGGTATTAGATTTGGGTGGCAGTTGGGTCAATCACCTATATGGGGTCCAGAGGGCACTTAATACCATGCCAAGAAGTTCCCTAGGAGGCCTTACTCTATAGGACGTCCTGTTTGGGACTGAATGTGGGTACCCAACTTCAATTGTGGCAGCACAGTGGTGGATGAAAAAGTATTTGACATCAATGATCGTTTGGCTGTTATACAGGAACTCAATGAATTCTGGGCATTACAAAGCAACGGCCAAGTAAAACGCACCGCCACTTGGGAAGTGAAAGCTGTTTCAGCAAGACCTGCCTGGGTCCTGAAGATCGGGGACCTGGTCAGAGAAAACATTGTGGACAAAAAAGAGTTTGGCCCATCTTACAGAGTGCCTGTACCTGTCCTGGCTGTCGAAGGAACAAGAACAGTACTTCTTCCGCCCCTTGCCAGCAAGAAAGAAGAGATATTCTTCTCTATTATTCTGATCAAACCACACTATGTGGCCAATCCTGAATAGCAGGCCGGGTGGGATCCTGGGTAGCTGCTGATCTCCTCTTGCTACCATACAGGAAATTCAGACAGAAAGATTAATAACATTTGAAGATTCTACTGTATGAAGTAATGGAGTTACCAACAATGGAATGGACCTTGTGCCTGTTGAAATTGAACAGCAACAAAACACAAATGAAGCACAGATCTCAATCCGGCCAAATACCAACCTCTATGTGAATATGTCTCGAAATTAGTCAACTGCCAGTTCTACAAAACCTGCTGAGCTACCAATGATAGATCGAACAGCGTCCGGCTATTTCATCGCTTTTGACACCTTTTCTCTGGATCGGATTGAACCTGAGCCAACACCAGCTGCTGTCACCCACATAAAAAATATATGATTCTCACCTTTGGCTGAAAAAAACTTACTTGGTTACTCCCTGGCTACAGCTCTGGATTGCAATTGGTCTACTTTTCCGAGTCCTTTGGATAGGTATCGTGACTGTCTTTTTCTTGCTCCTAAATGGACATTATCTCCCAGAACGCTCCGCAGTACAACATGTGAATTTGGCCCTGAAACCGCATGCATCATCACATCGTGAACAGAGAGACCTGCCCTTAGTGAACATTTCAGCAGTTCCTGAGGGAATAGTTTGGGATAGGGTTCCATATGATGTATATGGTCCAACTGAACTTTTGAAAATACCACATTTGTTTAAAATTTCTTTAAATGATATCGTCACCTCCAGTACTTTCTTTGACGATTGGGACTTTTTAAACTGTAAATACTATGCTGTCTGATTTAGAACAATCTGCTGTATTCTCCAGTAACAAATTGTATAATGATACATCTGATTCTGACACCATGTTTTGTTACCAGCACTATGGTCATCATTTCTTGCACAAAGCAAGTGTCTCACGTAATGTTTTCTCCTACCATCAATGGGAACATGGCCTGACACCACCGAAAGGTAGTTCACAAACGTTTGTACAAAAGTTTGCTTATTTTTCTGGGTTTCACACTTCAGACCCAAGATCCTATACTATAAGGTTACACCTACACCTGCAAAAAATATGCTCACCAACACGAAACAGATATGCTCTGCTTCCTTTATTTCCCAGCTGTCTTTACAGGGTTTTGACTTTTGGAGGGACACTATAGACACAACATAGTCTGGGGGACTAAATATTGGCAAGTTCAGGGAACTGAGGCCTTATTTAGAGCATGCTGCATACCACATCAAATTATACTATATGCAACATAGTGAGGATACACTAGATGACATTCTACATGACGGTTCATACAATTCATCAGACCTCAATTGGAAGGGATATCTGGTTTGGCCTATCGACACAAGTAGGTGTCAGTCAAGCTTCAGGGGTACCACTGAGGGGTTTAGTTCCATAGGCCTGACCAATGCTACGTACAATCAGAACACTCTGGGTTGGTAGCATCTTACAGTGTTGGGAAGTTATGCTTAGAATGGCTAGAAACCTCAACACTGTCCCAGCTGAAACCGCACTTGTCCCTTACTCTCAAATGACATGGATCTTAGGGATTTCTTGCTAGGTCCCCAGAGGCCACGTCAGAAGTGCTTCCTTTATGCTATTTACAATGAAGTATGGAAAATAAATCTCTCAACAAGAGGCTGCTGAGATATTACGTGAACTTGATAGGGTTAACCTAGAAAAGGCCTTAGCAGTGGTCGACAACGGCATGACCACACTGACATCCAGGATTTATTCACTGGGCAACATTGTGTCTTCTGCGATGTATATAATAGAACAAAATTTGTCTATTCTTCAACATGGGCAATCGCAATTGCGATCCATTCTATTATTGGGCTAGATGCTGCAGTCACTGTGGTCTGGTCTGTGCCCTGGCAATATATCAACAATATGGCTCTGTTTTCTGCATACAACCTAACAGAAAGACAGACAACAATGGCACAAAGAGATGCAAAATATACAATGCTGCACATTGAAAAATTGGACCAATTACCTTTTACCGTGGCTGAGTCACCTTCCACAGAATGGTTAATCCATGGTCATATTACATTGCCAAACACGACGTTCCAATTTCAATACTGTCTGCAGTACCACCAGGTAGGCAGGTATGACGCGTTGGGTAAGGAATATATACATGAAACTTGGAAATTACTGTACAGATTTAGATGCAGGAATGGAGACACTGAAGTTTTTCTAAGTGGCTCTGACTGCGAGACTTCTTTAAGTGGATCTCTAAATTGTCAGGATATTATACTTCACGGAGCATGTAATGCTTCAGTTGCAAACTTATCATGTCACTTAAAAGGGTCCCCAGCTGCCGTGATTCATCCACTAGTCAAACTGCTCTTGAATGGGAGTTATTTAATTGTGAATGATCAAGGTTGTTGTGGGATGCTGCCAGGCACCGCATATCTGGTCACAGTAAGTTCCAGGGTTACTTATTGTATGCAAGTATTGTTTCCACCAACCCACACAGTCAGGGAGGTGCCACTATGGCCTTCATTGAATGCTTCTCTTATATGGTTTGATTCTCTGAGCAGACTGAAAGCTATGCTTTTGCAGAAGGATGTAGCCTTAACCTCAGCCTGAGGGACTTTTGATCTCCAGGTTGCAAGGTCTTCAGCTGAGATACAGGCACTAGTCCTAATTAACTTCCCGTTCCATTTCAAGGAAATGGTACATCGTATCTTTAACATGTCTGATATGAGTGGGATAGTACACCTATTTAAGAGCATAGGTTCTGGACTATTGAGCACCCTTCAGACGATCTTCAGAGTTTTTCCATAATTTAAACACTCCGTGTTGGGAAGCGTTTTTGGAGGGCTTCGACTCTTCCTACTCCTTGTAGTGGGCATCCTAGTTTTAATTTTCCTGCTACACAATGGACTTGCCAGTTTCCAAAGAGATGGAAATAGCCCTCCCGGTGCGACGATGCCGTGAACGCATGGTACTTCTTCTGGGCACACCTCGGCTTCGGGAGCTAAGTGAGCATTGGTTCCTATCATTCAGATCAGTCTGGGTTGACTGCGTCTTGGCTGTGCTCCACTGCCAATTCTGCGGATACGAATGCGTGTTGGACATATGTCTAACTCTTCCATCTGTTGCGCCTCCGGACGTAGACGTACTACTGGATCCATTAAAGGCCCACGTATTACAGTGTCCTCAGCGTATTCCCATGTTGATGTCAGCATTCTTAGACCCACCATGGGATGCTTCAGCTCCTGTTGGAATGGACACCGGCTCTACAACAGGCTCACAGGTGTCGAGTGCTTCCTCAGAGGCTGCTGTGGGAACCGTAGAAGATCACCTTTGCTCCATTGACCTGATCCAAGTGGTGTTATAGGGACCGTCGTCTTTGAGGCAAGCAGCAGTGATGTTGCATCTCCCACACAGGACACATAAACATTTGGCTCTCCGTGTAACGGGAACAACCGGCCTTTTACTAAAACAACCCAAATTGAAATTCGACAACATCATTTTTGTTTTATTTTTCACTCTGCTTTCACTGGGCAACAACGCTTTCGATATGCTAAGTGGGTCTAAACAGTATATTGACTTTACAGTGGACTTATAGAGCTTTTTTATCATTTTTACATATAACATGTTTTTAGATGTTTTTATATTCAGTTTTTAACAAATGTTTTTATGCTTTTTAGACTGGCATATCTTATCATTAGTTTATCTAACGTACTTTGGATGAGGAGTGGGTGTTATGAGCCCCAATGTACCACAATATAGGCCTAGGCAGCTGCACAGACCTTTTACCTACATTTGTCCTACCTTGCTCTACATAACGGCTCTGGCGCTGATCTTTTACCTAGTTAGGTGCCGAATAAATGTGTGGTTTCCTTCAAAAACTAGCCTAATTTATTATGCATGAGGATTCTTAGTGTCACAGCAGGATTACCGTCTTCTGCATAATAGATCTGTACAAAAGTCACCGCTATCATCATCCTTGGATGACAGGCCCACAGTACCATGACCCATCTAGGTAGAACCCCTGAGGGTACCTTTCGGGTATATAAGTACTACATCTTCGCTGGGCAAACCAGAAGAGAAGCTTCCATGCTGACGTGAGATGCTGAAGTCCCTCCAGACACTCCAGCACTCCAACATACAGGATGAAGCTAGGAAAGGTATAGCGAAAGCCAAACTAGTTGTGAAAACACAAGCGGACAAAAATAGAACCACTGAGCCTGTGTACAAACAAGGAAACTTAGTATTATGGTTGTCCACATGACATTTGCAGTTAGATGGCCCCTGGAAATTTCATCTACGATTTGTTAGACCCTATGCTATAGCAGAAGTATTGAATCCTGTCACCATTAAGTTAAAACTACCACGGGGAGCATGGCCTAGCAAGATGGCCAACTAGTCGCTCCTGCGGTAGCTCCTGCCAGCCACAATACAAATCCTGCATGATCAGCCTCATCTAGAGCCTGAGTACCCCCCAACTTTGTATTGTGTAATCGCCGGGTGTGGTGGCAGCCCTAGCGAGGCGGAAAAAAGAGTGGAACGCAGTGGCTGCCATTGCTGCCTGTGGCGGCCCGCGTGAAACGCCTTGTGGCCTGCTGAGCCGCGCTGTGGGCTGGAGCAAGAAAAGCTTGCCCGGCGTAACTGTTCATGTTGTGTGGTGCTATTGTGTCCGGAGCTGAGGTCCTTGCCTGGGTGCCGCACCGGGGAAGTTAACAACTGCAGGGTCTAACAGAGCTGTGAGGCCGGTGGGAACGCTCTGCAGCCCTGCTCCGGCATCAGGAGGTGAGGTCAGAGACAGGCCTGGTGACAGCGCACCTACCTGCAGTAGAAGTGAGCGCTGAGGGGGACCCGCGTCTCCAGACCAGGGAAGTGAGGCACAGGTCATCGGGGCTCTGCTCATTGCCCCCCACTCACCCCTGTGAGTGGACCTGCAGCCGGGCAGAGGTGAGAGGTGAGGCCTGGCTGGGGCCCATTAGCCTGCCTTTCAGCAGCGGGGAAGGAGCACTACATATGGCTCACGGACAGGTGAGCACTGCAGACTCTACGTGGCTGGAAGCCGTCACACAGTGGTGGCTCAAGCAAGGTCCCGGTCGTGTGGCTGTGGGGCAGCGAGCGGGGTATTGGCTTCCGGGCCTAGTGCCGCTGATTTGCAGCAAGACCGAGGGGGGGCCCAATCCTCTACGCGCTCCTGCAGTAATCCTTGGAGGGAGGAGCTCAATAAAGTCCAAATTCATACTTGGGACCTGAACCCTACAGGGTGGTCCTGAGACGGCGCGCTGCTTGCTTCTCCCAGATTTGATGCCAAGTGATAGGCGCAGCCAAGTGGAGCTGTCTCTGGCCGGAACGGGCTGGCATTCACTGTTCTTGTGGTGCGCTGAGACCTGGTGCACTCTCTACATTCGGACTAATGGGGGTTCCGGTATGTTGAGATCCTCAGAGTCAACCCCATTTCATAAGGCAATGGGCAACAACACAGAGATTGGACATGAATCGTATCTTTGATAACTGCTGGAAATGCCCCATCACCCCATAGGGCTGGATCCGGGAGAGTTAAAGTAGCTATCGGTAACCAAAGTGACCCCCGCCTGGGGGGTCCCACTGCCCGCGCCATCTCAGGACCACCCTGTAGGGTCCAGGTCCCAAGTATGAACACTGGATGTGGGGCATCTGGCTGAGTGTAAGCTTATGGTATCGCCCTTGAGAGTCACAGGGGATTTGCATCCCTTAGCAGCAATAGCAATCCCTGGCTCGAAAATTGATGGTACACGCCCCTTAATCCCCCCTCTACTATAATATTATCAAAGAAAGGGCAAAGATACTGCAAAACTGACACTAGGTAGTATAATTTAAAATTAGGCAGCACCCATCCCCCCCTTTCCCTGGGTAGGCTCAAAAACCTGTTTGGCCTCCTAAGTTTTCAATATGGCCAGGTAAACCTGGCTACCAGCATGTCTATTGTTTTGAAACAGGCATTTTCGAACTCAAGAGGAATTGTTCTAAACATATACAGTAACTTTGGAAGGAAGATCATTGTTACTAGGTTAGATCTCCCCATAATAGAGAGATGTAATTTGTCCCATCTTATAAAATCTTTTTTAGGTTTTTCAATAACTGGGGAGAGGTTTATCTCAACTAGATGCTCCACCTTAGCAGTGATAGTAACCCAGAGGGATTGAACTTTGAGAGTAACTCCGAGGGTCTGAGGAGGCGATGGTGAACAGTGCAGAGATCGAGAGCGAGACGCCGTGGTGAGGGAAAAGGGGGCGAAATGGACCCAGAGCAACAAAATAATCAACTATACCCACACTATCTTGATGGCAGAGACGATGGGATAGGGACAGGCGAGGAGCTTGGAGGTGCTAGTAGCAAAACAGCCTCATCGAGACCCGTCAATGTCAGATTTGATGGAGGACATCAAGAGTTCCTAAGCGGAGTTGGTCTCAAAAATAGATTCAGTGGCCATTGATGGGAACTCAGTCAGGGCTGACCTCCGCAAAGTGGTGGAACGTGTAACAACTACAGAGGGTCATGTAGATGGCTAGCAACGAGAGGTTGGTACATTGTGAGAAACCATGTCCTCTTTGCAGAAGTTGATGGTGAGACTCACGGAATGTGTTGAGGATTCTGGGTTTTTAAAAAACATTTTTTATTAAGGTTTTAACCCGTTTTCCCCACCCAATAATGTAACAAATCTTCAGCAGCAAGTATACATAAATACAAAAATAGTTATAAATCCAACCATTGGATTTAAGTACAAATTCATCTCAAATGACATACTCAACAGAGAAAACAATACAAAAAGGTCCCAGCCATACATTACAGTACATAGAGTTAGGCACCTTAGGCGTACCCTCATTCCCTTCAGCTTGTGTTCAAACAATAGTACTACTAATTGTGGTGTGACACCTAATCCGAGAGTGGCCCTCAAATCCTCCTCCCATTTAGTTTACCTTCTTCCTCTTTCGCTCATAAAGTGCCACTTCCAAGTTATAAATATATAAAAAGCACCCCTCCATTGCTGGAATGTGGGAAGTAGGGAATCCAACCAAGCTGAAGCTACCCAGAGCCGAAAAACTGCCATCGCAACAAAAATTAGCTGGGCCCCCCATCCCTGAAGGTGACTCATCCACACACAGCAGCATACGCTGGGGTGACGGGGAAATATTCATCTTGAGAATTTCCCCTAAAAATAGTGCAATTTCTTACCTCAATATATTGAGGCATGAATACAGATGAAACATATAGACCAGGTCTGCACTTGGTTCCTGACAATGAGGACAATCTGTCTAACCCACCCCGCCCCATTTAGTTATTTCGACAGGGGTAAAATATAAATCAAAAATCATTTCATAGTGTTGGGTTTGCTAGATGAGCATAAACTTGACCTTCTCAGCTCTGAAGGTTCCAGGAAACAAGAGTTATCCATATCTAATCTCGCCTGCCATTTGGTGTTGTGTTTTTCCAAATCATCTGGAATCCCCTCCATTAAGCACCCGTATACTTGTGATATCGAGTAGTTGGTTCCTCCTGTTAAAATCTCTAGCAGGGATATCCTGGAAAAACTCGCAAATCCCCCCACCTTTTTCAGGTGTAGATATTTAAAAAAATATCTGATACCAATGTTGAATCTTGCCCGTATCTCTTCAAATAATGCCTTATGGCCCCCAGAGAGCAGATCTCCTATCCTTCTGAGACCAGCTCATTTCCAATTAGATAAACAACCGTCGTGGAATATTTCAGGCAATTGACTATTCCGATGCATAGGGGTTTACCAGCTATACCTGCCTACTCCCAGTTTCTTCCGTATTCCGGCCCAATTTTTAAACGCCGCAATCAGGGTTTTGAACCGTGTTTTATTTGTAGAAGCTCGACTTGAAGATTTTCAACAGACATCCCTTAGCAGCAATACCAATCCCTAGCTCGAAAAATGATGGTACACGCCCCTTAATCCCCCCTCTACTATAATATTATCAAAGAAAGGGCAAAGATACTGCAAAACTGACACTAGGTAGTATAATTTAAAATTAGGCAGCGCCCATCCCCCCCTTTCCCTGGGTAAGCTCAAAAAACCTGTTTGGCCTCCTATTTTTTCAATATGGCCAGATAAACCTGGCTACCAGCATGTCTATTGTTTTGAAACAGGCATTTTCGAACTAAAGAGGAATTGTTCTAAACATATACAGTAACTTTGGAAGGAAGATCATTGTTACTAGGTTAGATCGCCCCATAATAGAGAGATGTCATTTGTCCCATCTTATAAAATCTTTTTTTAGGTTTTTCAATAACTGGGGAGAGGTTTATCTCAACTAGATGCTCCACCTTAGCGGTAATAGTAACCCCCAGATATACAGCCTGTTTCACCACCCGAAAAGTCTGGGCAGCTGTATATGTAATCACCACTACTTGCATTTTGCATTTATTTAGCAAATACCCGGAGTAAACCCCAAATTCCTTGGTTATCTTTTCAATGGCTCGGATAGCATTATCTGGGTCTCTTGTGACTATTGCGACATCATCTGCTGTAACCAATGTCATCATTTCCCAACCCTAAAGACGGATCGGTATAACATCGATAGAGGCTTCCAGCCTCCGGAGAAGGGGATCTATATACAAGGCAAACAGCAAGAGAGAAGAGGGGCAACCCTGCCTCGTACCCCTTTCTATACAAAAGGGTTTGGATTCATTTTGCATAATCTGGAGTCGAGCTCCTGGGTTGGAGTACAACACCTAGATTGCTTGAATAAAAGGCCCCCCCAACCCAAAGGACTCCATAACCTTCCACAGATAATCCCAGGATACCCTGTGGATGTCCTTCTTGGCATCCAACAGGGCGATCCTCATGCGTTCCTCCGCAATTTCGATAGCGTCAAACAATGTTATTACACGTTGCACATGATCCGAAGTCCCCCTCCCAGAATAAACCCATGCTGATACTAATCTATGCATAATGCTGCCCAGCCTATTTGCCAAGATCTTAGAGTAAGGTTTAATGTTGCTGTTCAGCAGTGTAAACGGCCTATGAGATCCCAGGTTATTAGGGTTATTATCTTTCTTTAAAAACAAAATTACATTGTCTGTAGCCCAATAATCTGAGGGATGCTCTCCATTTCTAACCTGCCTAAAGATCTCAGACAACTCTCCCAAAAGTTCTATTGAGAAAACCTTATAAAATTCCAGGGGTATCAAATCTGTTTCCAACGCAACACGACACGTCCCCGTTACCCTAGGAATTATATACGCCCGACGACGGCTCCACCTTCCACACATGAGAAATTTCAATTAATGAAGCGGTCTCAAGTACCACCCATTGGTCACCCCACTGTGCTCATCTCAAACTTTGGAATGATGTTGTATTGCTCGACCTAGTCATGGTCCTGAGGAGAACCCTAAAGAAAATAGGGGTTCCGAAACACGTCGACCTGATTCAGCTAGTCACAATTCTCTTTTGAGCTACAGAGTAACACAGTGTGCAAACAGGGCAATCAGCCTGTTGTGTTCGTATTATGTATTACTAGCTGTCTTTGGCAGGTTGCAGGTTTGCGAATTGTAAATAATCTGTGCCGCCACTGTTTCTTGTCAAATTGAAGGACTGGTCATTCTGTGTTCTTTCATGTGTTGTCATTTTATTGGTTTTGTAATCACCTAATGTCCAGTGTGCAGTTGTTATTGATGTCTTGTTTAATTTTTCTATTTGATTGTTCTTCTTTGTTTTGACATGATTTAAATGTTGAATGTGTATGCCAGAAAATAAGTGAATCATTAAGGTGTAATAAAAACACCAAACCACTTTAGTTGTCAAGGTGGTTTTTGCATAAATGGTACAAATTTGAGTCGTGCACCCAAACATCCTGTTGTTTAAAACTATTGCTGAGGCCTAGCTTGGGTGCAGTCTTAGGCCCAAACCCCCTCTTTGTTTAAAAATGGTGTACAAAGAGAGCATCAACCCTCTTATGCTGTATGTTTCAGACATTTAACAATTTGTGCTTTTGTTGGATTAGCAAGGTTGTGCAGTGGGCACAGTTCAAGGCTATGTTGCAGCATTATCTGTATCATTTATTTATTTACCAGATCAAACCTCTCTGTTCAAGTTCCCAATAGTCTTGAGTTTTTGAAAGAGCTACCAAACATTTTGCCTACTTCGACTTTCAATATGTCCCATTAGGACCACCATCTAGTTTTGCCATTCTTAAAGGGGGGCTCATTTTAACCATTGCAAAGCAGCCAGTTAAATTCAAGCTAGTGTTTTTAGTTTGACGCGTAAGTGAATTGCAAGCACGGTATGTCTGTGAGGAAATGGATGACTGTGGATCTAAGGCACTCTCATTGTTTTTCCCCCGCTGCACTGCTTCGTCTCCCAAAAGACAAAAGATCATTATAACAGAGGAAGGACAACATATAAAAAGACAGGAAAGAACAGATGTAGGAAAGAGATGTTGTGTACTTATCCCTAGGAGCCCGATGCAGAGGGAGAGAGGACAGACTTCTCAGCAAAAGGCTTGATGGGAAGATACTAAGCAGATCGAACCAGAGGGAACTGAGAGACGTGCAGCTAAGAGTAGAGGTGAATGGATTCCCAGAGGAGTATCGGTGAGAGCGGACACAGGGAGTACTCAAGGAGAATTGAAGGGAAAGATGAAGGGAGGCGACAAAAACAGCCAGAGAGCCTCTGGGCCTCCATCCAAACTGGACAGGCAAGAGGCTTCTGCCACATTTTTAGTGGAGCGTGACTTCTGCAGATGAGCCATAGGAAACAGCCTTTACAATGCGGAAATTACCACGCAGTGCCTTTACCAAACATGTTTTACACACAAATTTTTACCATGCATATGCCTTTACCACGCATGGAAAGTCTATTTAAAGTAAGTACAAATGTTTCTGTGTGTGTATGTATGTACGAATGTGTGTATATATATATATATATTTCAAAAGTCTCCGCTGACACGGATGCGATGTTGATCCAAAAACGGACACAGACCCAAATTCAGTGCAGGTTAGTTTTTATTCCTCACTCGTCGCCATTACGCGTTTCGGCTCCGGAGAGCCTTGATCACATGACAGGGGTAAGATTGGAAAGTGCAATTCTTAAAGTGACAGTGCCTAATCACATGGTATGTATCAGCATAGACATAAAAGAAATACCATGTTAGTGAGTGTCGATCTCAGTAAATCTCTCAAATCATACTTGCATTTTTATATCATATGATTATTCTGAGACTGACAATTAATTGACAAATCATACATACTGGTAAAATACCAATTTCTGCAATTTTTTTTATATAACCTGGTATGCTTATCATTTCTCATAAAACTCGGACATGAATCCCTTTGTATAAATCAACATTATTGCCAATATTGGTATTCCTATAATGTACATGCTTTTAAATTACCAAGAACATACAGTGTAAAAGTGCTAGTGCTCAAAAAGTGCAATAATTAACATATTGTGTGCAAAAATAGCTTCAGTTGAATAGACCTTTATCATTGATTTTTAACTGTTGTTTTAGTTGTTGGTATACTATGGTGGGATCTCCGTCCGACCTCCCGATACATATTGTTTCATTCTCTTACTTAAACTCCAGTTTGGTTAGAACCTTTGAACTCAGGCAATTATTAGTTTTAGTTTCTCATAAAAGTTAAAGTGCATGAATTAATTAGATATCTTTCACATGTATACATCTTTTGATGATGAGAGCTGTATGGTTAAACAGCTATATGATTCTAACAGTACAAAGTAAGACAACTGTGCAACATAATGCCTATGTGAGCCTGTATGAATCTATATAAAATCATATTGGCCACAACAATTATAGGTTAATACACATATGAATAAATATATAAATATATAACTATATAAGTACTTCTGTTGTTAAAAGAATTGGTAAAAGTTATTATCATTGTACTAAAAAACTGGTAGAAAATATGTATATACATGAACAGATATCCTTAAAATTACATGTGCAAAAAATGGTTGTTTAAAATGATTGTTTAAAAGGATTGTTAAAAAGCGGTTCCACATGATCTTTTCCTCTTATATTACCCATTATCTCAAAGGTGTGACTTATAACTGTAAATGATTGGATTATCAAATCAAACAGGTGTATAAGTCTTCAGTGGCATTCAACCCCCCCGGGGATCTAGTGTCTAACTGCAAAATGTATCTCGTTTCAAGCTTTCTTAATTTCCTTTCTCTATCACCCCCTCTTCTACTGGGGGGGACCGTGTCAATTACATAAAACTTAAGATAGGAGTTGTTAGATTCATGTTTTTCCCTGAAGTGACGTGCCACCGGATAAGTGTTGTCTTGATTGGTGATCGCACGCAAGTGTTGTAACACTCTTTATGAACCGGTAATTTGGTACTGCCTATGTACTGTACGCCACATGGGCACAACAGTACATAGACAGCAAATTCAGTTCTACAAGTCAACAGTTTGGAGATTTTGCAAACTTTTTCACCAAAGGGTGTAATGTACGAACTTTTATTGATACCGTGGGAACACGCTTTGCACGTCTTACATTTGTAAAATCCTTTATTAGTCTGAAGCCACGTGTTGTTATCAATAACCTCAGGGCTGGTTTTAACTAATTTATCTCTCATGGAGGGTGCCCTACTGTATGTGATGGACACCCGCTTTGATAGACGTGGTCCAATCACTGGGTCACTTAACACTATGGGCCAGCTGCGCTGAATGATTTTTCTCAACGTTTTGTGTTGTTTACTGTAACGCATTATTAATCTAAACTCATCACTGCCTGGATCACATTCATTCTCATGCTGATGTGCGTTGATTTCTCTTTTAGAGATCTCAATAGACTTATCTTCTAATGCCTCATTCCTTGTCAATAGCATGGATT
Organism: Calotriton arnoldi; assembly: GCA_963921515.1. Classification (NCBI taxonomy): domain Eukaryota; kingdom Metazoa; phylum Chordata; class Amphibia; order Caudata; family Salamandridae; genus Calotriton; species Calotriton arnoldi. The sequence goes on from CAWUFW010018601.1 coordinate 124,458, forward strand.
TGGTTATCGCTTTTTGTATTATCTGTTTTTGATAACCCCTCTGTTCAAATCTTAATCCACTCTCATGTTGTGCTTTTTAAGATCTACATCATTACTACATATACGACATAGTCGAAGCATTTCCCCATAGGGGATGCTATTGATGAGATGTTACGGGTGTGAGCTGCTAGAGTGGAGTGTTGAATTACCTGCGGTTTTTTTCCTAAATAATCGGGTCTCCATTTGATTATTCTTTACATATACCTGAGTATCTAAGAATTCAACACTAATGTTACTAATCGTAGCAGTGAAGTGCAAATTGATGTTGTTTAAATTTATTGCTGCTACAAATTCATGGGCATCTTCTACTGTTCCTTGCCAAATTATATATATATATGACCACAATGGCGATTCACTCCAAGACGCCATTAACGAGAGCACACACGGAAATTCTTGTCAAAGTGCTTTTAATGTGCAAGCCTCCTGCACTGACAGATACGTTTCGGCACTACGCCTTTTTCTATGTCCATGTAGTGCCATTGTGGTCTTATACATAGCTGTTATATTCCATATAGGTACCCTATATAGGCGCAGGTAACACTGCAACCTTTCACCTATATCCTTCCCTACATTTCATACATAACGGTTCATTGGGACTGACTTTTTACTTAGATACGACACTGCATTCAGAACGTGGGTTTTTCCCTGGTTCAATACTCATACATTATGCATGAGGCTTCTTGGAAGCACAGCAGGACTCACAGCAGGACGAACATCTCCTGTATAATATCTATGTTAAAGTTCAGGCCTGTCGTCATCCTTTAGGCTGACACAGTAACGCAGCAAGGTAGGACCCCTGGGGAGACCTATGGGTATATATACATCATGTCTTGCTTAGACAGACAAAGGACACCGTGACTTCCCGGCTGACACACTGACCAGAGACGCTGAGGTTCCTGCATGCAGACGCTCCAGCTAGCAGTGGTCTAACATCCCTCGCGGGGTGTCCAACTCAAGACCAGGACGGGGTCCCACATTCTCTAACTCTCAGGTAATGGGGTGGACTAGATCCTAGAGGGATTCTTGGCATAGCACCTACACAGATGCTAGGTACATTTAGGTACATCTAGTTAGGGAGACATTGTAGGAGTACGCACTTTCTTATCATGTGTTTTATGTACTTGTGTATATCCATGATTTCTGCAAGATGGTAGAGCTATACCATCCTTTTACTTTCATAGTACTGCTAATCATATATCTCTTCTACTGTCTAATGGTTGTTGCAGCTCATATATTTTACACTAGAATAACAACTGTTCAATAAATACTTATTGAAACGCCCAGACTGTTTATTCTGTGCATCTCTCTGAGACAAACTAAGTGAGCACGAGTGACTGAGCGAAAAGTAGTATATTGTTTCCACGATCCTGGGGGATCAGGGTTGTCATGTTCTGAGGCTGCCAGAAACTATTCTCTCCGTGATAAGAGGAGATTATTGTGACACTGTGAGCTAGCTAATACAAACAGGCTAACGTTTCCAGTGGGGGTGCTCGGAACCAGTCTGCCACCAAACCCACAGTTTATGTTATCTGGAACGCGCAGATCCTGTATAGGATACATAGGAACTACACGACATGGCGCCGCCAACGTTGGTTGGGTACTTATTTAACAGTAGAATCTGAGTAGTTCAGTTGTGCTATTCTCAGAGACCCCTACTCACAAAACACCAGAGACGTCTGGAGTGGGTGAGCACAAACTCCGCCACAGCTGAGTAGGCTAAAAAATCCGATTTATTGGTTGTTGGTTAATCAAGCTTGAAGGACACAGTGTTCCTGAAATTGTGCATAAAAACCTTATCTTAGTTCCCTTGAACAATCAATCAATCAATCAATCACGGCATTTATAGAGCGCGCTACTCACCCGGGAGGGTCTCAAGGCGCTGGGGGAGGGGGTAAGTTACTGCTCGAACAGCCAGGTCTTGAGCTGTTTCCTGAGGGAGAGATGGTCCTGGGTTCGCCGAAGGTGAGTGGGGAGGGAGTTCCAGGTCTTGGCTGCCAGGTAGGAGAAGGATCTTCCTCCGGCGGTGGCTCTGCGGATGCGTGGTACGGTGGCGAGGGCGTGGCTGGTTGATCGTAGCTGGCGGGTGGGCGTGTAGAAGGTCATGCGGTCGTTGAGGTACTTTGGGCCCAGGTCGTGGAGGGCCTTGTGTGCGTGGGTGAGGAGTCTGAACGTGATTCTCTTGCTGACGGGGAGCCAGTGCAGGTCTTTCAGGTGTCCGGTGATGTGGCTGTGTCGGGGGATGTCCAGGATGAGTCGTGCGGAGGCATTCTGGATGCGCTGGAGTCTTTTTGAAGTTTGGCTGTGGTTCCGGCGTAAAGGGTGTTCCCATAGTCCAGTCGGCTGGTGACGAGTGCCTGGGTGACGGTTTTCCTGGTTTCAGTGGGGATCCATCTGAAGATCTTGCGGAGCATGCGCAGGGTGTTGAAGCACGAAGATGAGACGGCGTTGACTTGTCTGGTCATCGACAGGGAGGAGTCCAGGATGAAGCCCAGGTTGCGTGCGTGGTCCGTTGGCTTGGGCACGGTGCCCAGGGCCGGGGGCCACCAAGAGTCGTCCCAGGCGGAGGGTGATGAGCCCAGGATGAGGACTTCCGTCTTGTCTGAGTTCAGTTTAAGGCGGCTGTTCCTCATCCAGTCGGCGACGTCTCTCATCCCGTCGTGTAGGTTGGCTCTGGCGGTGGTGGGGTCGTTGGTGAGGGAGAGGATCAGCTGGGTGTCGTCGGCGTAGGAGATGATGTTGAGGTTGTGTTGGCGTGCGATGGCTGCGAGGGGGCTCATGTAGACGTTGAAGAGGGTTGGACTGAGTGAAGATCCTTGTGGAACGCCGCAGATGACTTCGGTGGCCTTGGATCTGAATGGGGGAGGCGGACTCTCTGGGTTCTTCCGGCGAGGAACGAGATGATCCATTCCAGTGCTTTCTCTCGGATTCCGATGTTGCTGAGGCGCTTCACTAGGGTGCGGTGGCAGACGGTGTCGAACGCCGCGGAGAGGTCCAAGAGGATGAGGGCTGCTGTTTCCCCGTTGTCGGTTAGGGTTCTGATGTCGTCGGTGGCTGCGATAAGGGCGGTCTCGGTGCTGTGGTTGGCCCGAAACCCGGACTGCGAGGGGTCGAGGGATCCATTCGTCTCGAGGAAGGCGGCAAGCTGTCTGTTGACGGTCTTCTCGATGACTTTGGCCGGAAACGGAAGGAGCGAGATGGGACGGTAGTTCTTGAGGTCGGTGGGGTCCGCCGTTGGTTTCTTCAGGAGGGCGGTAAGCTCGGCGTGCTTCCAGCTCTCCGGGAAGGTGGCGGTGTGGAAGGAGGAGTTGATGATGTCCCGGAGATGGGGTGCGATGGTGGCGTCGGCTTTGTTGAAGACGTGGTGTGGGCAGGGGTCGGTAGGTGATCCGGAGTGGATGGAGTTCATCGTGCGGGTGGTGTCTTCGGTGCTGATCGGGGTCCAGTTGCAGAGGGTGGTGGTGGCGGGCGTTGGTTCGGCGGTAGGGTGCGTGGTTTGTGCGTCGAAGCTGTTATGTATGTCGGTGATCTTGCGGTGGAAGAACGCAGCGAGTGAGTTGCAGAGGTCTTGCGAGGGGGTGATGTCGTTGTTTCCGGCGCTGGGGTTGGAGAACTCTTTGACGATGCTGAAAAGTTCCTTGCTGTCGTGGGCGTTGTTGTCCAGTCGTTCTTTGAGTGCCGACTTCTTGGTGGCACGGATCAGCTGGTGGTGTTTGCGGGTGGCGTGCTTGAGGGCGGTCCTGTTGTCTGTGGTCTGGTCGAGTCGCCAGGTTTTCTCGAGAGTGCGGCAGTTCTTCTTGGATTCCTTGAGTTCGTTGGTGAACCAAGGGGTTTTCTTGCTTCCGGGTCTGCTGGGAGGGTTTTTTAGTGGTGCGAGGTCGTCGGCGCAGGTGGTCAGCCACTTGGCGAGGTTGCTGGCTGCTTCGTTTGGGTCCGTTGTGTTGGTGGGTGTGTTCTGGCTGAGGGAGGCGGTGAGCTGCTCGGCGGTGATCTTGCTCCAGCTCCGGCGGGGAGCCTGTTGCGGGTGGTGGTGGGTTGCAGTCTTTCTGAAGCTGAAGTGGACGCAGCTGTGGTCGGTCCAGTGTAGTCCGGTGGCGTGGCTGAAGGAGATGTGCTTGCTGGAAGAGAAGACGGGTCAAGCGTGTGGCCGGCGTAGTGGGTGGGCGTGTTCACCAGTTGCTTGAGTCCGAGGTTGGCGAGGTTGTCCAGCAGGGCGGTGGTGTTTCTGTCGTTGTTGTTCTCCAGGTGGAAGTTGAGGTCCCCTAGGAGGATGTAGTCGGCGGAGGGCATGGCGTGCGGGCTGATGAAGTCTGCGATGTCTTCGCTGAATAGTGTGCGTGGTCCCGGGGGTCTGTAGATGAGGGTGCCTCGGAGGGTGGTCTTGGGGTCAGTGTGTATCTGGAAGTGTAGGTGTTCGGCGGCGGTGAAGGTCTCGTCGGAGTTAGTCGAGATGCGGATGGTGTTCTTGTGTACGATGGCGATGCCTCCTCCCGTCTGGTTGACGCGGTCCCTCCGGGTGATCTTGTATCCGTCCGGGATGGCTATGGCGATGTCGGGCGCTGAGGAGGCGTTCATCCAGGTTTCGGTGAGGAAGGCGACGTCCGGAGCTGTTGCGTCGAGCAGGTCCCAGAGTTCCACGGCGTGCCTGTGGACGGAGCGGGTGTTCAACAGGATGCATTTCAGGTGGTTGCTGCTGGTGCACGTCTTGGCGGAGGTGGTGCACGTCCGGGGGCAGGTGAATCGGCAGGTTTGGCAGGTGAAGGGTCCGTGGGTGCGTCTCGGTGAGGCTCGGTAGCAGGCAGGGTTCCGGCCGGCATTGAGTGCGGTGAGGGTGGCGGCGTCGTAGGTCCGTCGAGTAGTGTTGCATCGGTGGGATCCAGGGGTTCTGGCACTGGGCGCGGTCCAGGCGCGGACGGGCGCAGACGGGCTTGCCTTAGGCGCGCCTTCGGCGCGCCAGCGGCACGGCCGCGCAGCGGCCGCCATTTATGGGGAGGTGGGAGGGAGGAGCAGCTGGGAGGCGGGAGGCAGGGGCAGCGAATGGGCAGTCAGGGGGGCGGGGCCGCAGGGGACGCAGCGGCGGGAATGGCTAGAGGCAGCGGGGGCACAAAAGTAAAAGGGGAGAGAAAACAGACAAAAATACGGGCACAACGCAAATGGGGCAGTGAGGGGCACAGAAAGGAAAATGGGGGGAGAAAACAGACAGAAATACGGGCACAACGCAAATGGGGCAGCGAGGGGCACAGAAAGGAAAATGGGGGGAGAAAACAGACAGAAATACAGGCACAGCGCAAATGGGGCAGTGAGGGGCACAGAAAGGAAAATGGGGGAGAAAACAGACAGAAATACGGGCACAACGCAAATGGGGCAGCGAGGGGCACAGAAAGGAAAATGGGGGAGAAAACAGACAGAAATACAGGCACAACGCAAATGGGGCAGCGAGGGGCACAGAAAGGAAAATGGGGGAGAAAACAGACAGAAATACGGGCACAACGCAAATGGGGCAGCGAGGGGTACAGAAAGGAAAATGGGGGAGAAAACAGACAGAAATACGGGCACAACGCAAATGGGGCAGCGAGGGGCACAGAAAGGAAAATGGGGGAGAAAACAGACAGAAATACGGGCACAACGCAAATGGGGCAGCGAGGGGCACAGAAAGGAAAATGGGGGAGAAAACAGACAGAAATACAGGCACAACGCAAATGGGGCAGCGAGGGGCACAGAAAGGAAAATGGGGAGAAAACAGACAGAAATACGGGCACAACGCAAATGGGGCAGCGAGGGGCACAGAAAGGAAAATGGGGGAGAAAACAGACAGAAATATGGGCACAACGCAAATGGGGCAGCGAGGGGCACAGAAAGGAAAATGGGGGAGAAAACAGACAGAAATACAGGCACAACGCAAATGGGGCAGCGAGGGGCACAGAAAGGAAAATGGGGGAGAAAACAGACAGAAATACGGGCACAACGCAAATGGGGCAGCGAGGGGCACAGAAAGGAAAATGGGGGAGAAAACAGACAGAAATACAGGCACAACGCAAATGGGGCAGCGAGGGGCACAGAAAGGAAAAAACAGACAGAGATACAGGCACCGGGGCCACAAGCGGAAGGGCGATCTCACCTGCAGAAGCAGCGGGCGGCCAACACAGGCGGAGCTGTGTGGTGGGGGAGCGACCTACCTCTTCTTCTTTACAAGAATGACTGAGACAAGAGATAACGTAGTAGTAGATGTACACCTCTCAGGAGAGGAAGATGCAGACGCAATCCCGATTGCAGAAGAATTCAGACATACAATCACCCTGAAACTGTTAGAAAATGGTTCATCAGCTAGGGGTGGCTTAGTAGTTTTCGTGATTGAGGCACACGAATCAAACAAAACAGAGGTATTTTATTCGTGGGTTACATTCCCAACAGCAAATGCAAGAACACAGACATTTCACTCTTACACAGAAGGAGATGCACCAATGGAATATGGTCGGTTTGAGGACATAGAGATTCCACTCACGTACCAAGAACACTTATACTGGTTTAAAGGTGCCCCACCCCACATAAGAAGAAGAGTAAGACTTGGCCCGCTCGGAGGAGAAGTGGCAACGTGGCTGATATTAGTGGTCTACACACCACATCCTGACATTGACACAATGCCACAGGTAGACTTACTCATACAACACAAAGATTTAATTAAAATCTATAGAAACTTGACGCAATTCGTCATGAGGACTTTCACAGTCCAACCAGCAACAGTTGCAAGAAATGGAACTCAATCTCAGGGTACAGCAACTAAAATCACACCACAAACAATACACACAGTGATAGGCAAAATGCCCTCTAAACGTGAACAAATGCCGTTCTGGGTAGCTCAGAAAATAACTCAGCTCGAGGCAGTATTCCCGAATACTATCCGGTATGAAAAACACAGAATGCTAACAATCTGCTTGCCCATGGGAATAACACCACAAATAGAGGATTGTACCACTTGGGGTACAGTCTTTGCTGCCATTTATACCAGGACTCATGGTATTCCTTCATTAGCGGTGGTACAAGACGTATTAAGACAAATACAAAACGAGTACGGAGCAGAACCTGCCCTAAACTTAGGGATGAAGTTACTAGGTAACTATGACCAAGTATCAGCCATAATACTAGTTAATATTAAAGGGGAAGCAGCTTCAGTGGCAATCCGCCAATGCCTAGGGGAATTCAGTCCGTCGGATCAACAACACGAACTACCCAAAATAATTGAAACTGCATATGCAGAATTAGGCAGAGACAGTTTGGGTGGGAAAGCTTTAAAACCACAACTGATGGGCGGTCCTGAAAAGGACACTTCCAAGCAGACACCTGCTTCTTCTAAAAAGAAGTGGGATAATAAAAAACAACAAAACTTTAAAGGAAACAGATCTCAATCCCGAGGTAGATCACATCCACAGGAGCCCTCCGAAAAGAGGTACAACCTTAGGAATAGTAATAGGAAACCTGACAGGTATCAGGATACTGATACACGTTCCTCTCGTTCCTTTCAGGGTTCATCGAAAAACTCCGAGAGGGAAGGACGGTCAGAAAGACAAGAAGAGCGTACAAAGTCCAGAGACAAGCAGCACGCTCAAGAGTACACTTCTAAGAAAGAAGAAAGCCAAAGCACAAGCCACAGTTTAAAAAGAAGAAAGTTGCAGGTCTAAAGATCAGACATTCCCAGAATTCTGAGGACTCGACTACTGAAAGGGGAATGGGCTCTGACGATGCTAGACAGTGCGGCAGAAATAACAATAGCTCGCCAGAACCTGATGGAATTTCTGGTGACAGCTGACATGAATGATTATATCATGGTAGAAACACCTGATACTAGAGTAAGTGTGCCACATAAAGTATATGAAATAATGCTCCAGATGGAGGGGGACAAGAGTAGGAAAGTGAGAGGTCTCTTTTGGGAGAACCAAACGTTTGGCTATGACATTTTGTTAGCTGAACAAGATTGGCCGCCAGCATTCGTCATGGACTGTCCTAAAGGAGAAACGGTAATTATGCCGGCATTCTCAGATGATATTGCCAGGCATTTGCAACACACATATGCGCAGGAATGGGCGGCAGCCCAGGCTCCGGCATTATCCAAAACCATGTTGGATGGGATGAAGATTCAACCCACCACATAATTCCTTTAAAAGATACTCCAACTACACAGAGGCAGTATCCAATAAATGAAGAAGCTAAAAAACAGGTCAGTGAGATCTTAGATCAACTTCAATACCAAGGGGTGATTGAAACTTGCACCTCTCAAATGAACAATCCTTTGTTTCCTGTCATGAAACCTGACAATACATATCGTCTAGTTTTAGATTACAGACACTTAAACACTTGCACTAAAACATTTGCAGTTCAGAATGCACACAGTGCTGCATAATGAATAACATTGTGCGGAAGAAATACAAAACAACACTTGATATCTCAAATGGATTTTTTTGCCAAAATATAGTGCCTGAAAGCAGGTATTTGACAGCATTCTCAGCGCTAGGGTCCCAGCATCAATTTCGGCGACTCCCCCTAGGGTATAAGAACAGCCCAGGGTTGTTTTCTGCCAGAGTAACCGAGTTACTTCAAAAATTGGATGAAGAGGCATTGTCCTATGTGGATGATAATTATCTGATGGACCATGACCTGGAGGAACACTTGAACAGAGTGAATACCATAATTTTGGGATTTGCATCTGAGAGGCTACAAATGTAACTTTAAAAAATCAAAAATTGCCCACCTCAGTGTCCTGTTTTTAGGATACGAGCTATCAAGTAAAGGAAATAGCCTGGCAGCCAATTTTTTAGAAAAATACGCGCTGCTCCAACCTCCAAAATCATTGAAAAATTTACAATCAATACTGGGATTCCTAAATTTTGGTCGAACTTACATTTTGGATTACGCAGGAAGAGTAAAACCTTTCTACGACTTAATTAAGCCTGATTTCTCAGCCAGAAATTGGACACAGGAACACACAGATACACTTCGCTCCTTACAAGCTGACATGATAGCTTCCAAACACTTACAGACACGCGTAAACGTTCGCAACCTGGTGATCCGTATAATAACGGGTCAATCAGGGTACACCTAGCTAACATATAATGAAGGTGAAACAGTACCAATTGCATACAAGTCACATTTGTACACAAATGCTGAGATGCGCTTCGCATCCACAGAAAATATTCTGACAGCGGTACAGACTGCTGTAGTGAGAGAAAGAGCACAGGCTCAGGGGAAACAAATAATAGTAGTGACTCCGGTTCCAGCCTTAGAGGCTCAGACAAAGGCAAGCGTTCCTAACGCTAAAGCCTTACATCCAAGATGGATACAATGGGCTAATTCTCTCACTGCAACAGATGTAGAATACAGGTACGACCCAAATTTAAAGACACAACCATTCCTGCAATACGAACAAGAATATCCTCTACCTAATGAAATAATGCCTCTAGATCAGTATGAATATATTATTTACACTGACGGATCTGCTCAACCAGCCATAGGGAGTAAGCAACAATACAGCGCGGCATTTGTGCTATCGTTAAAGGTTGCATGCGGGATGGAAAGGTCCATCCGAGTTGCACTAAAACGCAATCTCTAGGAGACTGCACGGCACAGTTGGCAGAATCAAAAGCACTGATACTGTCACTTGTAAATACGGATCGAGAATTCCCCACACTAATTGTGTGCGATTCCTTTTACTGTGTGCAGTCTTACAATGAATACTTGCAATACTGGGTTCAAAACGGGTTCAAAGACGCAAAAGGTGGCACAATTAAGCATAAAATGCTATGGGAACAGGTAGTGAGGTTGAAATCCGAGCTACCAAGGACTCACGTGATACACCCACTGAGTCATCAGCGTGATGGCGTTCACGTTGAAGGGAATTCATTGGCTGATGAAGCCGCAAAGGGGGCTGTACGTACGGTTTCCGTAGCTGCAATCACTCGTTCTAAAACGAGAATAGATGGTGAGATTATGGTGGCTGTTATTGCTTCAAGCAAAAACAGCGGTGCAGTAGGAAAAAGATTTCCACTCAAATACTCCTACAAGTTAGATGCCAATAACATTCTATTTGCTCAGATTCCTGGAGTGGGGGATAAAGTAATACCAAACATGGATCGTAGGTTAGGGTTAATACTAGCAGCACACGAAGGGATAGGTTCTGCTCATGCAGGAGTTACGGCGACTGTTTCCTTATTGAAACAACGCTACTGGTGGCCTGGTTTAACAAAGCAGACTAAAGACTTAGGGGCCGATTATGATGGCGGGCGGATCGCCACCGTCCCCATGGCGGTGGCGATCCGCCCGCCATAATCGTCCGTCCGCCACCAAATTCCCCCGCCATATTACTATGGCGGAGGGGACCCCGGCGGACGGAAAGACCGTCCGCATGTTTTCCGCCCGGTCGATTAGTCGACCGGGCGGAAAAGTGTTTAATATGGTGACAGTGTCTGCGAGACACCGCCATCCATATTATGATGCCGGCGGAGATGAGCCTTTCCATGGCGGCGGCGCTGCCAATGAAAGGCTCGCGGTCTTTGCTGTTGGGGGCCCGTTGCGGGCCCCCAGGGTGTCGGGGGTGGGGGGTGCACATGGGGGGTACCTATGGTACCCCCCTGCATTTGCATGCACAAGGTGACAGGCACCGCGTAGTGCCTGCACATTGTGCATGCAAATGCACAACATGCATTTTTAACATTGCAGCGGGTGCTGCTTACAGCACCGCCCGCCGCAATGTTAAAAAGGCGGGATGCCACCGTGGCGGTGGCATCCTAATCACAAGTGCGGGACCGCTGCACACATAGCAGGTGGTCCCATTTCCCGGGGCGATGGCGGGCGGACAAAGTCCGCCCGCCATCATAATCGGCCCCTTAGTCTTGAAATGCGACATCTGTCAGCAGATGAAGGGTTCCACCGTAACACCTCCAGCGCAAATCCCATTATTAGACAGCATTAGATTGTCTGTTCGCGTGCGTCCTGCTTGAGATTTCTATGGGTGTGGCCCCAGCGCTCGGCTGACGCTCAAACTGTTATAAAAGATTTGCGAGTCTTCATAGGGACATACGCAATTGGCACACTACATTCTGACCAGGGCCCTGCGTTTAGCTCTCGGGCTTCCAAGGAGGCAATGGGAAGTTTGGATGTAGCATTGCGGTACTCATCTCCGTACCATCCCGAGGGAAATTCGGTAGTGGAGAGAAAAAAACGAGACTTAGAGTATTAGGCACGGGTGAAAGTTGAGTAAAACATCTAGTTCTCTAGGGAGTGTCACTCCATATGAGGTCCTATTTGGGACAAGAATGTGGGTACCTGATCTTGATTGTGAAGGCGCAGTGGCGGATGAAAAACCTTTTGACATCCATGATTGTTTGGCTGTTTTACAGGATCTAAATGAATCCAGGACACAACAAAGTAACGTCCACCTGAAACAGACCGCCACTGGGGAAGTCAAATCAGTCACGGCAACACCTGTCTGGATCCTTAAAGTCGGGGGATCTGGTCAGAGAGAAAATAGCGGACAAGAAAGAATTTGGACCTTCCTACAGAAAACCTGTACCAGTCCTAGCAATTGAAGGAATAAGAAGTGTACTTCTACCGCCTCTTGCCGGAAAAAAGGAGAAAAGATTTGTCTCAATTGACCTAATCAAACCACACTATGTGGCCGATACTAAGCAGTAGGCCACGTGGACTCCAAAGTAGCAGACGCCCTCCTCTCACTACAATTCAAGAAGTTCAAACTGAAAGAATCATCACTTGCGAAGAGTCACCTGTACAGAATGATGGACTATGCAACAATGCCATGGAACTCGTTCCCCTTCAACCTGAAGTTCGATTTCAAAATGAAACTCAAAATAACGCACAAGTTGCTATTCGACCAAATACAGACGTCTACGTCAACGTGCCTTGACAAGAGCAAAATACGATTTCAACAAATCCTAATGCAATTGCAACAATTGATCGAACTGCTTCTGGCTACTTCATAAACTTTGATAGGTTTTTTCTTTGGATCCAATTGAACCTGAAACGACACCATCCCAAAAATCACGCAAGCAGCAAGTTAAAGACTTTATGAACTTTCTTAGAATGACTTACCTGGTGTCACCCTGGGTAGAACTATGGATAATCACCGGGATACTTTTCTTTCTTTTCTGGGTAGGCTTGGTAATAGTTTTTAGTTTGCTTATTAATGGGAAATACATTCGGCAAAGCTCTGCTGCCCAAGAAGTGAACCTACTTTTAAAACCACATCAATCATCTCATTGAGAACAAAGAGACTTGTCGTCAGTGAACATTACAGCAGTTCCTATACCTGATGGTATAGTGTGGGACAAGGTTGATTTCGATATATTTGGCCCAACTGAAATTTTAAAAATTCCACATTTATTTAAAATATAATTAAGGAATATCATTACCTCAAGTACATTTTCCGATGATTGGGATTTTGAAACTGTTAATAACATGTTGTCTGATTTGGAGAAATCTGCTGCGTTTTCCAATAGTGAAACATTGGAAGACACATCAGACTATGAATCAATGTTTTGTTACCAGCATTATGGTCATACTTTTTGGCATAAATCTACTAATCCTAGAAATGTGTTCACATACCACCAGTGGGAACACTGTCCAACACCGCCGGAAGGCAGTTCAAAAACATTTGCACAGAAGTTTCCATATTTTTCAGGGTTTAATATGTCTGACCCAGCCTCATATTATTATAAGGTTGCACCAACATCAGCAAAGAAAAATATGTTAACAAACACCAAACAGATTTACTCTGCATCCTTTATTGCCCAGTTCTCTGAACAAGGTTACGACTTATGGAAAGACACCATAGACTTAAAATCAATCTGGGGTACTAGAGAATGGCAGGTGCAGGGGTAGAAGCTTTGTCTAGAGCATGTCTGATCCCTCAGTAGATCATGTTTTTGAACGAGACAGTGCAACAGACGTCTTGCCTTGGACTAGCCAAGAACAAAGACTTGAACACACCTCGAGTGCCGACACCATTAAACACTAAGGGAAACGAAACATCACAAACAAGGATTACATTAGATGACATCATACAATACAATAGATCAGACCACGAGTGGAAGAAGTGGTTGATTTGGCCCACAGACACAAATGGTTGTCAGGAGAGATTCATGGGTAAAACCGAAGGGTTCACAATCCATAGGCCAGATCCGCGCTATTTACAGAGACAACATCCAGAGGTAGTGATGTCATACAGTGTTGGGAAGGTTTGCCTTAATTGGCTAGAAACCTCAACACTCACAGAGGTGAAACAACATTTATCCTTACTCACACAAGACATGGATCTTAGGGATTTTTTACTAGGTCCCAGGAAACCTCGCCAAAAACGTTTCATATATGCTGGCATTTATGCTGCCTACAATGAAAATTGGAAAATATCCCAACAAGAGGCCGCAGAAAGAATACAGGAAATAGACCATGTTAACTTAGAGAAATCTCTAGCAGTGGTAGACAATGGGTTAACAACATTGACCTCCAGGATATATTCCTTAGGCAACATTGTATCTTCTGCGATAGACATTCTAGAACAAGATTTGGCCATATTACAACACGGGCAATCTCAGTTACGTTCTATAGTGTTATTGAGCTGGACGCTGCAATCTTTGCGTGCAGGCTACGTGCCTTGGCGTTTTATCATCAGTACGTCTCTGTTTTCCGAATACAATCTAACAGATAAGCAGATAGAAATGGCACAAAGGGGAGCAAAATATACAATGCTGTGTATCGAAAAACTGGATAGATTACCATTCACCGTGGCGGAATCGCCGTCGACAGAATGGCTAATCCATGGCCACATAACTCTACCGGTAACTACTTTTCAATTTCAATTTTGCCTCGAACAAAAGCAGGCAGGCAAATATGAAAAAATGGGTAAGGAGTACATTAAGGAATCTTGAGAATTACCATACAGATTTCGATGCCGGAGTGGGGATCGAGAAGTGTTTCTCAGTGGTACAAACTGTGAGAGCGCTTTAAGTGGATCACTCATATGCCAGGATATAATGTTGCACGGAGCTTGTAATGGTTCTGTAGCAAACCTGTCCTGTCATTTGAAGGTTGCTCCAGCTGCAGTGATTACTCCAGTATTCAGGCTACTTTCAAATCGGAGTTACTTGATGCTGAACAGTCAGGGCTGCTGTGGCATGCTCCCGGGCATCGCATATCTGGTAACTGTGAGCTCCAGGGTTACTTGTTGTATGCAAGTATTGTTTACACCGACCCATAGAGTCAGGGAGGCACCATTATGGCCTTCACTGAATGTTTCCTTAATACGGTTTGATACTCTAAGCAGAATGAAAGCCATGCTTCTACAGAAGTCTGTGCCCTTAACCTCTGCTCAAGAGACCTTTGATCTCCAGATCGCAAGGTCTTCAGCTGAGCTACAGGCGCTTATTAATACTAACTGCCCTTTCCATTTCATAGAAATGATGAATGGTATCTTTAACATGTCCGATACGACTGGCATTGTCCACCTATTTAAGACCATAGGTTCTGGACTTCTAAGCACCTTTCAGACGGTACTTGCAGTTATATCAAACTTCATACACTCTGTATTCGGAAGCATCTTTGGAGCTCTTCCGCTGATCCTGTTTCTAATAGCAGGTATTCTGATTGTAATTTTTCTGCTACGCAATGGACGTCCCAGTCACCAAGGAGATGGAAAGAGCGCTCCTGTAGTGGAAATACCGTGACCGAATGGTACAACACCTAGGCACGCCTCGCCTGAGAGAACTAAGTGCGTCTTGGTTCCTGTCATTTCGACCAGTCTGGATGGACTGCATCTTACCTGTCCTCCGATGCCTGTTTTGCGGAGCAGAATGCATGTTAGACCTTTGTTTGACACTCCCATCATGTGCGCAACTGGACGTAAATGCTCTCCTGGACCCGATAACGGCCCATGTTCTGCAGTGTCCTCAGCGCATTCTAATGTTGTTGGCGGCATTCCTTGAGCCACCACAAGATGTAACTACACCTGTTGGTATTAACACCGGCTCCTCCACTGGCACCCAGGCTTTGGACTGCGCACAGGCTGTCATAGCACCACTGCGGACAGCGAGGAACATCATATGTGCTCAATTGACATTCTTTGCGAGGTGTTACAGGGGCCGTTTACTACAGAAGCAAGCAATGGAAATGTTGCGTCTACCAGCCAGGACACATAAACATTTTGACTCATTTTGACTCGTCATGTGCTGGATAAAAATTTGCCCTTTTTAATAACAAGCTCAATTTGGAACTCAGATACAAACTTGACATTCCTTTTCATTTATGTGGGCATGAATGGCTTTCTAAGGCTTATAGTGTTTCAGACTATTACTACGGACACTTTTAGAGCTATAGTTTGTAAGCATTTATTTCGTTACACATTTTAAGGTTTTTTTAGACTTTTTTTGACGTTTTTAAACATTTTAGCAAAAGAAATGTTTTTACTTTAGTGCATAACAATGTCTAGTTAGAATGGTAATATACTTATAAGTTACATATGTCGTCCAGTCGGAAGAGGAGTGGGTGTTATATTCCATATAGGTACCCTATATAGGCGCAGGTAACACTGCAACCTTTCACCTATCCTTCCCTGCATTTCATACATAACGGTTCATAGGGACTGACCTTTTACCTAGATATGACACTGCATTCAGAACGCGTTTTTTTCCCTGGTTCAATACTCATACATTATGCATGAGGCGTCTTGGAAGCACAGCAGGACTCACAGCAGTACGAACATCTCCTGTATAATATCTATGTTAAAGTTCAGTCCTGACGTCATCCTTTAGGCCGACACAGTAACGCAGCAAGGTAGGACCCCTGGGAAAACTATGGGTATATATACATCATGTCTTGCTTAGACAGACAGAGGAGACCGTGACTTCCTGGCTGACACACAGACCAGGGACGCTGAGGTTCCTGCATGCAGACGCTCCAGCTAGCAGTGGTCTAAAATCCCTTGCGGGGTGTCCAACTCGAGACCAGGACGGAGTCCCACATTCTCTAACTCTCAGGTAATGGGGTGGACTAGATCCTAGAGGGATTCTTGGCATAGCACCTACACAGATGCTAGGTACATTTAGGTACATCTAGTTAGGGAGACATCGTAGGAGTACGCACTTTCTTATCATGTGTTTTATGTACTTGTGTATATCCATGATTTCTGCAAGATGGTAGAGCTATACCATCCTTTCACTTTCATAGTACTGCTAATCATATATCTCTGCTACTGTCTAATGGTTGTTGCAGCTCATATATTTTACACTAGAATAACAACTGTTCAATAAATACTTATTGAAACACCCAGACTGTTTATTCTGTGCATCTCTCTGAGACAAACTAAGTGAGCACGAGTGACTGAGCGAAAAGTAGTACATTGTTTCCACGATGCAGGGGGATCAGGGTTGTCATGTTCTGAGGTTGCCAGAAACTATTCTCTCCGTGATAAGAGGAGATTATAGTGGCACTGTGAGCTAGCTAATGCAAACAGGCTAACATATCCAGTGGGGGTGCTCGGAACCAGTCTGCCACCAAACCCACAGTTTATGTTATCCGGAACGCGCAGATCCTGTATAGGATATATAGGAACTACACGACCGCTGGAGTTAAGCACCCGGAACGTGTGGTGCGGCAGCGGTGATTCTTCGTGTTGTAATATATATGTATATATGTTTCACCCAACTGCTGAACTCTGGACGGGTGCTATATCCTGATAACGTGAGCGTGAATCACGTAGAAATAATAAAGCTCAAAGCAAGCACAGAGCACTCACGGGACATTGATGATTTAATTTAACCAAATGCATTTCAGCACACTGCCTTCTTCAGTGCTCGTGAAAACTTCATTAAAAAGTAACACGTTTAAATTCCTTCAAGAATGATTTCATTTGAGGAACGTTCGAAATGGCACACAACAAAGGACTGCCAAAGTTCTTAGTACAAATGCTGGTATTTCTGGCTGCCATATTAGCATGTATGTCTGTTGTTTAAATCAGATAGTAATCCCTTCCTATGGCCTCTCATTTAAAATCCTTACAGTCTTTTATAGACAATGCAGCATGAAATCTTGTATAGAAGAAAAACATAACGAAATGTTCAAAATGTACCATACATGCAGGCAGAATCCACACAGTCCCTTGTAGAATAACACTCATCATGCCTCCAAACAAAGGTGCCAGGTCATCAGTCTCTCTGTCCCTCCCCGCTGCCGTAGTTTTTGATTTGCATACATTTCCACAGGTTTGCAAATAGGGGTGGGCGGAATTTGCGTAGTCGCGCTACGCAAAGCTCCGCGAAATGGTAAAAAATCTCTGCGAGCTTGCAAAAGTTCAGCGAACACGCGGATTTGCTTGTTCCACCTGTTCGCGATGCTTTTTTCCTGTTCGCGAATACTGTTTGAGTGCTCGGGGAGAAATATCTCGCGAACACGCATTTTGAAAGCACGAACAAGCGAAAAATTCCGCGAAGCCGCGGATCGCGGAATTTTTGGCAATTCCGCGTTCTCCGCGGAACGCGAAATTACCCAAATTCCGCGAGCGGAACGGAATTTACCGCCCAGGCCTAGTTTGCATCTGTATGACTGCACCCCATCAATTCAATAATTGACAACCATTTGAGTTGGTAAGATAGTATTGCATTTCAGCCACTGTGGTTCTGGTAGTAATTCAATTAAAGCTCCCAGGTTTCACCCAACTGCTGAACTCTGGACGGGTGCTATATCCTGATAGCATGAGGGTGAATCACGTAGAAATAAAAAAGCTCGAAGCAGGCACAGAGCACTCACGGGACATTGATGATTTATTATGAGCAAATGCATTTCGGCACACTGCCTTCTTCAGTGCTCGTGAAAACTTCATCAGTCTATCAATCAAGGGTTTTTAAAGTGCACTGCTCACACTTGAGGGTCTCAAGGTGCTGGGGGGGTGCGAGCAGCTCCGTTGGTCATTCAAAGAGCCAGGTCTTGAGGTCCTTTCTGGATTTGGTGCAGTGTCAGGCTTCGTCAGATATGGTGGGGGAGTTCGTTCCAGGTCTTGGCCGCGAGGTAGAAAAAGGAAATTCCACTTGCTCCGGTCCTGCGGTTGCGGGGGACCGTGGCTAGGGTGAGGTCGGCAGAGCAGAGGTTTTTCTTGGGGGCGTGGAAGGAGATTTGTTCATGGAGGTATTGGGGTCAGGTGTTATAGAGGGCTTTGTAGGCATGTGTGAACAGTTTGATGGTTATTCTTTTTTGATGGGGAGCCGGTGGAGGTTGCAGATGTGTTGGGTGATGTGGTTATGTTGTGGGATGTTGAAGATAAGTCTGGCTGCGGCGTTCTGGACGGTCTGGAGTTTGTGGAGGAGTTTTTTGTTAATTCTGGCGTAGAGCGCCAACATAGGACTGAAGCAACTAGTCTCCCCCCCACTCATACAGCAGGACACACACTCAACCTTATTTTCATCAGAGGAAACAACATTTGCTTCAGCCACACCACGAACTGCTCTGGACAGACCACCACTGCATCCATTTCTCCTATTCGAAACCTACCGCACACAAGCGCCTGCCCCGCACCCATGCAGAAGCTGGAACAAAGTCTCCGAAGAACACCTCACCTCTGCCCTCAACTGCACTCCCCCCCAACTACAACAGATGCCAACAAAGTGGCAAGCAAACTCCACCAATGGATCGCCAACTACACCAACACTCTTGCCCCCCTCCAGAACACTATAAGACGACACAACACGTAAGCCACCTGGTTCACCACAGACCTCCGAGAATCCAAGCGCTCCTGCTGACAACTGGAGAAAACGTGGAGAAACAGCAAAACCCAGTAAGCACGCTCGGCCTACAAGGCAGCCACCACGTAACACCACCAACAAATCAAATCAACAAAGAGAAACTTCATCCAAGACAGAACCCTCTCCAACTCCCACAACTCTAAGGAAGTCTTTGCCATCATACAAGAATTTGCCAGACCCAACAGCGTAACAACCGACGTCCCTCCCTCCCTAGACCTCTGCAACAAACTCAGCTCCTTCTTTCACCTCAAGATCAAGATGCTCTACGACAACTTCAAAGACCAAAACCACGGCACCGCCTCAACACCCACCCCCAGTGACACCATCCAACAGACCCTCCTCACCTGGACCTCTCTCACCAAAGAAGACACCGTAAAGACAATGAAAAGAATCCACTCCGGAGCACCTACAGACCCCTGCCCATCACACATTTTCCAAAGTGCCGCCACTGCCATCACACCCGAACTACACCGAACTATCAACTGCTCCCTCGAGACCGTCACATTCCCCGACGACTAGAAACGAACCAAAGTCAACCCCCTCCTAAAGAAGCCCTCTGCAGACCCGACGGATCTCAAAAATTTAAAGGCTCATCTCACTGCTCCCTTTCGCCGCCAAAATCATTGAGAAAGCCGTCAACACCCAGCTAGCATACTTCATAGAAATCAACAACAACCTAGACAGCTCTCAATCAAGATTCCGCAGCATCCACAGCACAGAGACTGCCCCCATAGCTGCCACCAATGACATCCGCGCCCTCCTCGACCAAGGCAACATGGCACCCCTCATCCTCCAGGACCTTCCAGCAGCATTCAGCTCCGTCTCCCACCGCACACTAGCCTCCAGACTCCACGACACCAGCATCCAAGGAACAGCCTTAGACTGGATCCGATCTTTCCTCTCAAGCAGAACACAAAGAATAAGACACCCGCCCTTCCTCTCCGAACCAACAGAAATCAGATGCGGAGTACCCCAAGGATCCTCCCTCAGCCCCACCCTCTTCAGCGTCTACATGGCCCCTCTCTCAACCGTCATTAGAAAACACAGACTCAACATAAACTCATACGCCGACGACAACCAGCTCATCATCTCCCCCACCAAGGAACCCGACATCACCAGGCACAATTTCCAAGGGATGAAAGACGTCGCAACCTGGATGAGCAACAGCTGCCTGAAGCTCAACTCAGAGAAAACAAAAGTCCTCATCCTCGGCTCCACCCCCTCCGCATGGGACAACACCTGGTGGCCCCCCACCCTCGGAAACCCACCCACCCCAATGGACCATGGACGCAACCTCGGCATCATACTCGACTCTTCACTCACCATGAACCTCCAGATCAACGCCGTGTCCTCTTCTTGCTTCAACACCCTCCGCATACTTCGCAAGATCTTCAAATGGACCCTCCCGACTCCAGGAAAACCGTCACCCACGCACTCATCACCAGCAGGAACAGGCGGACTGGTGTGGATTCTGCCTGCATGAATGATACATTTTGAACATTTCATTTTGTTTTCCTTCAATGCAATATTTCATGCTGCATTGTCTATAAAAGACTGTAAAGATTTTACATGAGAGGCAAAATGAAGGGATTACCATCTGATTTAAACAACAGACATA
The DNA here is from genome assembly GCA_963921515.1 of Calotriton arnoldi. Classification (NCBI taxonomy): domain Eukaryota; kingdom Metazoa; phylum Chordata; class Amphibia; order Caudata; family Salamandridae; genus Calotriton; species Calotriton arnoldi. The sequence goes on from CAWUFW010018601.1 coordinate 144,903, forward strand.
CATGCTAATATGGAGGCCAGAAATACCAGCATTTGTACTAAGAACTTTGGCAGTCCTTTGTTGCTGGCCATTTCGAACGTTCCTCCAATGAAATCATTCTTGAAGGAATTTCAACGTGTTACTTTTTAATTTTTTTATTTATTTTTTATTTTATTAAACTGAACAATCAGCACAAAATAATTTTTACATGGTGCATTAATGAAATTTGATCTCAAACAGTTACAAATATGATCGTTATCAGCAAGGTCACCTCCCCTTTCCCTCCATTGATCTATGTAAAACGGTGTATGCCATTGGTAACTTTTGTCATGGTTATGTGGTTTCGTCCTGAACCAGGGAATGATCTCTGGTAAGTTGAAGGAGTAATCGTTAAGGTATTATGTTCTCGGGCCCCTCTGTCTCGGTCTCCTGTGTAGTGTGCATGGTGGACTGTTGCGTGTCATCTCCCATATCCAACTCAAAGTGCTGTCTCCAGGGGTCCCAGATCTTGTGAAATTTTTTAGGGCACCCTCTGCTACGATATGTGACCTGCTCGGCTGTCATATATATATCCATTCCTCTCGTCCACTCCTGGATGGTCGGTCTGTCGGCCACTCCCCATCTCCTGGCAATGTCTCTTTTGGCCACCATCAACCCCAAAGAGGCAAAAATCAACTGTGTTGTAGTTATGTCCACCTCGTTTGGGATCCCCAGTATCACAAATTTGGGCTCCATGGGTAACGTTACCCCTAGGACCGTTCCTAATAGTCCAATCACCTGCTTCCAGTATGGTAGAAGTGTGGGACACACCCAGACCATATGGAGAAAATCACTTTTAGTAGCGGTGCACGACAGGCAAAGTGGTGACTCTGCCCTTCCCATCCTGTGCAGCCTATCCCTGCCATAATATGCTTGGTGCAGTATTTTGAGTTGAATGAGTCGAAGCCTTGCCTTTATGGCAACCTCTCTGGGGTGCATTAATGCCGCCTCCCCATCAATATCTTCCATGGACCCCACTTCCTTCTCCCACCTTGCTCGGAGACCTAGCAACCCATCAGGATATTGTTATTGATGGTTTTATATGTGAGGGAGACCGCTTTACAGATCAGCACCTCCTGCAGGAGCCTGCCCTCTAGGGGTGTGTATTCCAGAAGTTGCTCACTGGGGATATTTTCCGCCCACCACGCATGTCGCAATTGTGCGTATTTAAGGAATTGGGAGTCATTCATATTAAATTCTTGCTTGAATTTTGCCCATGTTTTAAGCTCCCTTTTTTCGACAATCTCCCCTATCGTGGCGATCCCAAGAAGGTCCCAGGTCTCAAACCCTGTACGTTTTTGTAATTCCCTGAACCAAGTCCCCTCCCAGAGCGGTGTAGTCCGTGTAATCCGTTTCTTCCAGCCCAAGGTCTTGTTAGCCCTTGTCCATGCTGACAAGGTCACTTGAGCCACGGGTAGCAGACGTGAGCCACCCTTCCCCCATAGATGTAATGTAAGTGTTTCTGGAGCTGCATTACCTCTCTCTCTTGAGACGGTATGTGGGGTGGTCTCTGTGTTTGTGTGTCCATTCATTTATGAGAATCAGGTGGGACGCCCAATAATAAGCCTCTATGTCAGGGAGTGCAATCCCTCCATTGTAGGGGTTGCGCTGCAGTGTCTTTAGTGCAAATCTGGGGTGCCCTTCCTGCATATTAGTGATCAAACTTTGCTAGCTATTTCTGTGAAGATGGCCCTGGGTAGAGGATGGTATGAGTTCTGGAGGACATATAAGAGTTGAGGCAGGGTGATCATTTTAAAGATAGCCACTCGTCCAAGCAGGGTGAGAGGAAGATCTTTCCATCTCTCCACGTCGGCCCTAAAGTTGCTTAGGATTACGCCCAAGTTCTCCCTTCTACACACCTCCGCGTGGGGCATGACGAAAATACCTAGATATTTAAATCCCCTCTGTACTACTCGCAGCTCTCCGGGCAGAGAGCAGTCTAGTTGTGTGTTGGTCGGGCAGTACAGTGTGGATTTATTCCAGTTAATTTTATAAATCAGGTCGAAAAGGGCCGGTATGGTCGTTTTGGGGTGTGTGATGTACATCAAAATATCATCGCCGTAGAGAGAGATTTTCTCCTCTTCTGTGTCCGTGGGTGTGATATGGAAGCCCCAAATCGAGGGGTGTATCCTAATGGCACAAGCCAGCGACTCTAGAGTAATCGCAAAAAGGAGAGGTGACAGGGGGCAACCCTGTCTCGTCCCTCTCTCGATAGGGAAGGGTGCCGAGCACCGACCATTAACACGCACTGCGGCCATCGGTTGTTTATATAGGAGTGCCACCAACCTGTGGAATTTCTGCCCTAGTCCAAATTTAGCCAGGGTAGCGTCAAGAAACTGCCAGTTGACAGCGTTGAACGCTTTTTCTGCATCCAATGATAAAAACACCTGCAGACTTGTCCGGTTTCGCACCTTCATAAGCCAGTTATGTGTGCGTCTAAGGTTCAGGCGGGTAGATCTGCCTGGCATAAATCCAGACTGTTCTTCGTGAATCAGACCTGTGATCACACCCAGGAGACGAGTCGCTTGAATGGTGGCCAGGATCTTATCTTCCGAGTTCAGCAAAGAGATGGGTCTATAAGACCCACATTGATCACGTGGCTTTCCCTCCTTGTGTAGGACCACAATAGTAGCCATCCGCAGGTCCGGTGGGAGAGACCCCTCCTTTTGGGCATCTATGAAGAGCCTGAGAAGGTGAAGACATAGAATATCCGTGTTTCACCTATACAATTCCGCGGGTAGCCCGTTAGTGCTAGGGGCCTTCCCAGGGCGTAGTTTTGCCACCGCCTCACGAACCTCCGTCAGTGACAGATCTTCTTCCAGGTCCTGGGTTTCCACCTCTGCTAATGTTGGGGAGGGGATTTCCCCCAAATACTCCTGTATCTCGGCCTGTGATTTTAATGGCCAAGCCAGATAGACATCCCTATAGTATTAGGCGAAGGCCTTGGCCACTCCCTCGTCTGTAGACTGTTTGGTCCCCTGGAGGTCTATCACTTCTTTCACCCACCTATCTTGGACCTCTCTCTGCTAAGCCAGGCTAGGAGCTTCCCAGCCTTGTCGCCTACCTCGTAAAGGCAGTGTAGTGTTGCCAGCTGCAATTTCCTGGCGTTGTCTGTGGCCAGTTCCTGGTATTCCAGTCTTAGGGATGCAAGTTTACGGGACCTTTCAGGGTCACTGCTCTGGGCGGCCTGTCTATTTAAGTAATTTATTTTTTGTTCCAGCTCTATCAGACATTTGTCCTTTTCCTTTTTTCCCCATGCTATACGATTTTGGGCTCTATTCCGTAGTACAGTCTTATAGGCCTCCCAGACCGTCACCCCAGAGGGGACAGAGTCCTTGTTTTCCAGGAAATAGACTTCAGTGTCTGCCCTAATCCCCCTCGCGATTTTTGCGTTCTTCAGGTCCCATGGGCACTGTCCCACTCCCTCAAGCCCATCTCTACCAAGAGTGGGGAGTGGTCCGAGAGGCCTCTGGCTGTATAGTCAGCACGCCCTGCGTCGCGTATTTCCCCTCTGAGGACAAATATGTAGTCCAGCCTGGAATGTGTATCATGAGCCCCGGAGTAAAAGGAGAGCTGCCTTGCTCGGGGATGTTTGTCCCTCCAAATGTCCATCAGTCCCATCGTTGTGGAGAAACGCTGTAATGGTGTGGTCAATATGGGTCTGTCCCCCCCTCCGGAGTGATCTAGAGCTGGATCCATAACAACATTAAAGTCGCCTCCTACCACATGTAGGGCAGAGGGTGCCTCAATCAGTATGTCGATCACTTTCATCATGGTGGGCGCCTGCAACCTGGGGGGTGCGTAAACGCATATCAGTATAATCTCAGTCCTTCTCCATAGCCCCAGGACTCCTGCATATCTACCCAAGGGATCGTGCCAAAGGCGTGTGGTTTGAAAGGGAATGTTTTTCTTAATCAGGATCGCCACCCCCTTTGCCTCCGAGTGTGCCAGGTCCCTGCAGGCCCCGCGACCTATAAAGCCGCACTGTGTACCCTTGAGATGTGTTTCTTGTAACAATGCCACATCTGGATGAGCCGCTTAATATGCTGTGACACTAGTCCATGTTTAATCTTGTCCCCTAGTTCATTAACGTTCCAAGTCATAACCATCAAAGTGGGATGTCTGGTCGTGTTATCTCTGGCGACATTGCATCAGTAGTGTTACAGTTTAGGTGCGGGTGGGGGTGGGATTCCCCCATGCCTCTCCTTTTACAGGATAGGCCTGTCTTAGTGACCTTTGTGCTCAACAAATGAAAATACAAACATTTCAAATCTAACTGTGCAAAACCCCTCCCAACACCCCGCCCCACCTCCCTCCATCCTCCCTCAACCTTATGCCCCCCATCTCTGGAAGCGGCCCTTGGCCGGTGTGGATAGGTCGGTCTGTCGGTCCCCTCCGACCTAATTATAGACCCCAAATCCCCAACTCTTACAGTTTGCTGCTCAGGTGTCCTGGCCGTTCGAGGCTCAGCACACTTCAAAGAAGGGACAAGGACAAAGAGAATAGGGCAGCAAAGAGATAAAAGAATGAAAAAGAAAGAAAGGAAAGAAGAAGGGGGGGCGAGAACTAGTCTGTAGGGCCTTACCGCTGGCATTTAACTTGCAGCACCCAGATCAGTTGAATCGCCGTCCGTGGGCGGAGCACCATCTTTCGGCTCTTCGTCTCCCCTGTTCTGTTCAAGTGCCAGAATTGCCTTCGCTAAAGGATGCCTTGATTCTGGTCCGAAGGACATGTCAGTATCGTCCGAGTCTGATTGCTGGTTAGGGGAGCCGGCTTGTTGCACTGTGTCAGTTTCGGATTGAGTGTGTTCTCCTTTGTGACTGACCTGGCTCCCCTTGTCTTGCGTAAGTCTTCTTCTGGAGTATGGCGTGCCTTTGCGGATTCTGCATGGTCGTCCCGTATTCGTGCGATTCCATCTTCGGGGAGATCCATTTCCATCAGCGCCAATCCTTTGCCCCCGAGCGTCCGGAGATGACCCCCTCCGAGGTCCGACCCTGACCTCTCCTCCACCCAGGCCCACGCCTCCTCCTTAGTCTGAAAGAAGAAGGCCTTCCCCTGGAATAGGATCCTTTAACTTTGCCGGGAACAAGAGCATATACTGGATTTGGAGGGCTCGTAGTTTGACCTTAACTGAGTCGAAGGTGCGGTGCTGCCTCTGTACTTCTCAACTGTAATCTGGAAATGTCATGATCTTTGAGTTGTTGTAGCGAACTTCCCCCTTGCGGTGCATCTCTCTGAGTATCATGTCTTTGTCTAGAAAGTTCAACAGTTTTGCAATAATGGGCCTCGGCGGGGCCCCAGGAGGAGGTCTAGCGCTCAGTGCGCAGTGTGCGCGTTCTATGATGAAACAATGAGAAAACTGTTTCTCTGGGATGAGATTTGTCAACCATTTTGTCAAGAATGCTGCTACATTAGTGCCTTCCGCTCCTTCTGGAAATCCCACGAAGCGGAGGTTGTTTCTCCAGGCCCGGTTTTCCGCATCATCAATCCTCCACAACATATCTGCGGTAGTGCTGCTCATTTCTCTCATCCCCTTCTGGAGGTCTTTGACTGCATCTTCTACTTCTGATACTCAGGTCTTGGCCTCTGTTACCCTTTCTGACACCTTGTGGAGATCCTGTTGGAGCAGCGACACCTCTGAACAAACCTCGCCAATTTTGCCCTCCAGTACCTCCCTGGAGCTTTGAATGGCCTGAAGGAGCAGGGCCGTGTCCGAAGGAGGCTATGCTGCCTCCGCCACCTCAGATTGCATGGGGAGCACCTTGGTGTACTTGTCCATTTTGCCCTGTCTCGGGGGCTTCGGGTCCTTGTCTTTGGCCATGACCCTGTTTCACCTCGACCCCGAACGTATGGTAGGATTTCTGCTAGTATTCTCTCTCGTGACCTGTCCAGGGGGCGACGTTCCTCAGTTCTCCTGGATTTCGTGGCACTAACCACTGACACAGCGGTAAGTTACTCCTGTCTCTCTCTAAGAGCAGGTGGGGGAGGGGGGCCCTCTGTTACTAGTGTCCGGTATTGGGTCTCCAACGTGCTTTTCCCCTCACTGAGAATGACCTTTGCCCTCCATCTGGCGTGCCACTCGATTGGGGCCCGCAGTGTCAAGGCTGATCCGGCCTCTTATTTGGCAGTTTCAGGTCTCAGCTCCTTAGGATGTATCAGTCCATACCGGCCATTTTGTTTTAAATGACTATCCTCTCCCATATGAGTGGGTGTCCCTCCTCCTTTCTCCACCCAGGCTGCAGCTACACAGGATCCATGATGACTCTAGGTCTCATCTGGGACATCACCTAGGCCGTCACATCAGCTCTCGTAGAGGGGGAGGGGGAGGGGAACGCAACCTCCCCGCACCACCCAACTCCTTCTGGAGGGGACTTGGGACACTCCGGCCACCTCCTCCACAGGTTCTCACCTCGCACTCGTGAGGCCTCCGTGGGGGGGATCTTCGCAGCCCCCACACAGGATCCGGTGCAAGCAGGCAGTATCCTCTTCATCCCCTCACAGGATGAGCGCCAGGCGGGAGAGCCGTCCACATGACCCCGCACAGGCAACACAGCTCCATGCACCAGGAATGGTTTGCAATGTCCATTTATTTCAATTTGTTGTCCCCGGCCTTACACCCAGGGAAGGGCTCAGCCGGGCTAACTCTTTGTATCTTCGGCCCCTTTCAAGACCACCAGGTTGCGATCCAGGATCCTGCTGCCCTCCTGGGTCTCGCCTCCTGTCCAGACCACGGTCGGGGCCTCTCCCCTCAGGCCCCAGTCATGGGTCACAGCTGTCCCTTAGACATACTCTCGGCCCCTCCAGGGGATAGAATGTGGAAGGGGGCTACCAGGAACCCCGCTCGTCGGTCACGCAGCCCCGACAGCAAGACCGGTCCTGGCCCACGAGAAATCCGGAGCCCCAGAGCCCGCTGCCTCAGCCCTCACAGATCTTTACTGCCTCTTTTGGTCCCAGTCAGGCGCAGCACCTGAGGGAATCGTCCGCACCGCCGCAGACCAGCAGCCGAGCCCCAACCACTCCGCAAGTCCCAGGTCGCAGCCCTCAGACCCGGCCTCACCTCCAATTTCTGGCTCTCTCCTTGGGCTGCTCAAGGGAGGAGAGGCAGGTCACCAGTCGAGCCCCGCTACACTGCAAGACTCCGGTCACCTCCCGGAGAGAAGGGGCGGGAGGGCTCAGCCTCCGGCAGTCGGTCGCTGTGTAGTCCTCTAACTACTCAGTGACGCAGGTAGTCTCCCGAGGCCGCTTCGACACAGTGGGCCGCCATCTTGTCTAAGCCTCTCTTGATCGGCCCCAGCTCCAACAGTGTCGCGCCGCGCCGTTTCAGGCGCCTATGGGGTCCCAACAGATCGACAACATGGGGGTGCTTCCCGAGCCCGTACTCTGGGGGCAAAAGTTATGCTGGATGCTGTAGGATTAATTCAGGATTAAGGACTCCGGCGGGAGCTCTCGCTCAGTACGTCTCACCCGGCCATGAGCTAGGCCACGCCCCCCAACATGTGTTACTTTTTGATGAAGTTTTCACAAGCACTGAAGAAGGCAGTGTGCCGAAATGCATTTGCTCATAATAAATCATCAATGTCCAGTGAGTGCTCCGTGCCTGCTTTGAGCTTTAATATATATATATGCATATATATATATATATTCACTGAAAAAACCACAGGTTTCAGGAACGTTATAGTTAGGCTGACATTTCACTCATACAAAACCAGAGAAATTCAGCCGTTATAGTTAGCTGAGCTAACTATAACTCGTGCCCCCGCAATGCACTTCTGATGACGTCACATATTACATCACTCGTGACACGGTCAGTGGCATCACTCATCACTGATGACATCTCAAATGAAATCACTGATAACATCATCCAGTGACTGAGTGGTTCTGAAAAGTTTAAGAATGTTATATATATAATATATATATATATATATATATATAAGAATAAGTGAAATCTGTATACAAAAACTGTGAGATTATCGCAAAAAAACATGTTTAAAAATGGCGCCCATACAATGCAAGAAATAACCAGTATCTAATAGGACTGCTTTTTTGTTGTCCTATGTTGCTGTTTTTCACATACATGCTGTTTTTAAGTGCTGGGAAAATGGCGCCATACATCGTGAACAAGACAGCAGGCAGCTGTCGAAACGCGTAGATGAAGCCGTTACTTAAATAAATAAAGAGCGAGTGAAAATTACCTCTCGGAGTGCTGGATCTTTTCTGTGCAAGTGGAGAATCTCTTTATCATATTACGAGACGCGGTGGGCGTCTCTCAACCAGCACCGCCGGTAGTCAGGACGCACGCCAGTGAAACCGCCATCGATATCGAAGAAAGAAGACAGGCGTGCCCCCCGAGAACTCCCAACGAATGATACTGCAAGCAAACAAGAACAGAAGCGAAGCGATCGGCGATAGAATAACTGCGGGTGGAGACTGACAGAAGTCTTCAGCGGCAGCGGAAATCTCACAGTTGACCGCGTAAAGCTCCGGTAAGCTGGGCAGCGCAAAGGGGTGTTCGAGGGAGTTGGGCAGAAAAGCAATACCGTCCCTGGTAGAAAAACGAAAGTAGAGGGGAGGAAAGGAATTGCTAAGTAAGCGAGAGGAAACTAACCGCTCCTAGGAGACAAGATGAGTGACGAGGAGGGTGCGGAACGGGAGCAAGAAGCTCTCAAACTCTTTACAGAAACAGGAATACCGGCGAGCAGAGGCAGAGGAGACTCAGCACCAGTAGAGAATAATTATATAGTTAAACAATTGCATGAATAGGAAAAACTTAAGAAAAGGGAGAGTTCACGATGGTGGGAGGTTGCCTCCTTAAGACAATATATCCAAGTGGGTCGAGTCCCAAGAGGACTACGAATAATGATCACCCCCACGTATGAAAATCCCAAATCAGAATTATTGACTGAATGGTCAGACAATCGTGCAAATAGATCTACAAACATGATTCGCATTTTATTAAAGTATGCAGAAATTGAAAGAGATGAAGTGATGCTGAAAATAAAAGAGTTGAATACAATTCTAGAGAAAATAGTGACCAAACAAAAGTGACAAAATTCAAAACAGATGCCAAAAACAGATTGGAAAAATATGAATAAAGAATAAAAGATAGAAAAGCAACGAAATTTACAAGGGATCGTATTGATTTCGAAACAGGGAGAATATACACCTTTGCCAAAAGTTTTGACCCTGAGAGAAGACAGAGAGTCCAAAGTGGAGCAGCTATGCACCCGCAACCCTCGCATAGTGAAGCCAGCTCTGATACAGGCTCAGAGGTGGAAGTTGAAGAGCAAAGGAAGAGAGGGGCAACAAAGACAAAGTTAACTGTCACTGAGGAATTTCGTTGTTTGCAATTGGACTAGCAGACAGACCACCGGATAACGAGGGGTCGAGGAAGAGGCAGAGGCAGGGGTCGAGGAAAAGGAAGCTCAGAAGAGGGGGAGAAGGATATCGGAGAAGCACGAGGAGAGTCAACTCAAAGATCGATGCGCTCCAATACAAAGAGAACAATGAACAAGTAACCCCAAATGCCACCATAATTAACTTGAGTGATATCACGCTGACAACTGTAGATGAAAAGGTACTGGAATTAGGCCTCTCATATTGTGATGCTAATGACTTCAATTATGCCACAAGCAGAATGGACCTGTACAAATTTGTACGAAAACTCAAGTTAATGAAAATACACAATGGTCGAAATATCCACCTGCGATCGACATCAGAAATGATTGCCCAAAATGAACCGACTACCCTGACTGTAACAGACGCACTGGTCCTTGAAGATCTTTGGTCACTATATAATACAAATGGGGAAGGTGCGGTTAATAATGAACACATTGAAACTAATGATCAGGAATTTAATCTCCAGAATCTGCACCTAACCACAGAAGATCATACACCGTTTCGTCCACGATCACGTTTTATCCCGCAATTGGCATGTGACAATTTAGATGTCTTTTCAGGCAACGTAATGCAGGATTTAAAAAACCTGCAGCACAAAGTCGCACAAGAAAAGAAAAAACTAAATCCCCAACAAAAACAAATCCAAAGGACGATAAAGAAACTCCAAAATGAGGATGGAATACTGGTAAAACCCTCAGACAAAGGAGGAAACGTCGTTCTTGGGGACGAGAAGCATATAAAAAAGAGGCACTAAGTCAACTGGAAAACGGAGAGTGCTACAAACAGATTGAAATAAAGGATTATGAATCGGTAAAAGAAAAATTCTTTGAGAGACTGGAACAATGGCAACAGAAGGAATTGCTAACCTGGGATGAACATATGTTTGTGAAGCAAAGCAACCCAGTGATACCAGTTTTTATATGGTACCGAAGGTACACAAAAACATTAATTGCCCACCAGGTAGACCGATCATATCCTCATCTGGGGGTTTATTTGAAAATGTGTCAAAATATATTGATTACTATCTTAACCCAATTGTCATATAAAAGATTCTACTGATTTTTTAAGGCACATTTATGACATACGTTGGGAGGAGACAATGGTTTTGTTGACATTGGATATTGCAACACTCTATACGTGTATAAGACACGATGATGGACTCAGAGCCACAGAATACTTCTTAAATAGAAGACCATTGAGATTCCTAAAACATAACAGAATGCTGTTGGAAATGATAAAGTGGTGTCTCACCAAAAATATTTTTTGGTTTTGAAAAGATTTGTTCCAACAGGAACAGGGCACCGCCATGGGCACCTGCTTCGCCCCCAGTTATGCTAATCTTCATCTGGGCTGGTGGTAGGAGCAGGTGCTCAGAGGCCCTGAACTGGAAAAATGGACCAATAATATTTTACTATGGGTTAGATTCATAGACGATGTTTTCGTACTGTGGCAGGGTGCGGAAACAGAAATAACTGATTTTGTCATGGACCTTAACTCAAACAACTTAAATCTGAAATTTGTAGAACACCATAGCAAAACCAATATCGATTTCCTTGATATAAGAGTGAGAGTAGAGGGAGACAAGTTGGAAATGACTGTTTTCCGAAAACCGACAGCTGGGAATACAATCCTGCATGCGGGAAGTTCCCATCCTGGACCCCTTATTAGAAGCATACCATTTGGGGAATTTTATAGAGCACGGAGGGCATGCAGTAGTGAGGTGAAATATGAGAAAACAGAACAGTAATGACTAACCGCTTCCTACAAAGAGGATATTCACTAGAAATTAAAGGGAGCTGCTATGAAGGCAAGGAAACTAGATAGGGGAAAAGCATTATTTGAGCCATCCAGAACAGAATTAAAAAAGAGAAAACAAGACAGCCAGGAAACTCAGAGATTTGTCACAACTTTTAATACCAGATACAGGGATGTGAGAGCCATTTTAGATAAACACTGGCATCTTTTGAAAGGGATCTGGAGTTAGGCCCAAAAATAAAAAAAAACATCCAGAAATAACATACAAAAGATCAAAATCATTGAAGGATTGTCTAGTAAAAAGTGAATACAAAGAAAAAGAAGGAACCCCGACATGGCTCCAAAGAAAAATGGGTTTTAAAAAGTGTCTTAAATGTAAGGCGTGTCAGAGTGGAGTAAATCTAATGAGCTTTACAACGCCTTTTAACAAAACCATTAATATCAGGGGCTACTTGACATGTAGATCCAGTTTTGTGGTCTACATGCTAAGATGGCCCTGTGAAAAGCTGTATATAGGGAGCACCACCTTACCTGCCTATAAAAGAATATTACAGCACCGGAGAGCAATTGTAAACAAGGATAGAATATACCCGGTTGCTAGGCTTTTTGAGAAACTTTATCACAGTGACCCAGTTCTCCTACAGTACAGCTGTATTGCAGAAATCCCGAAAAGAAAAAGAGGAGGGAACAGGGAAAAGGAACTCCGGGGATTAGAGACATATTTCATCCTGGAACTAGATAGCAAAGAACCAAATGGTTTGAATGTAGATGAAAACTTATTCACATGCCTAGACTAAAAAGAGTTACCGAATCAACACACTCAGATGACCAATTTCTTTTAAAAGTATTTGTATTTTTGTAAAACAGCAAAGCATGGGATTTTAGGTACCGGAAGGTAAAAAATATGTTTTTATTCTAGGAATTTTTAAGAATTAGGAAAATACATCATAATTGTGAATTGAATCAAGTTTGAAAACAGGCATATGAATTTTATAATATGTTGTTTTTAGATTATTTATTGCATTTGCACTTTGTAAATTAAGTACAAGAAGGGCCAATAGGGTATATGATACTGAGGCACTAGTATTAGCACCTTAAAAAGCACTTGCACTTTATAAAAGGGAATAATTTTGCACATGGTTTATAATAATGTTGGATATATATGAATTTTAATATGTATACACTGTCTACCATGAAATACCTTAAAAAGTATTAGAATTATTTGTAAAAATATTTAAAAATACAAGCACTTGCACTTTAATGAAAAGAAATGACTTTCACATATGACAAATCCCGAAGAAAGAAAAAATTCCTAGTCTAAGTACCATTCGGAGAATTATCTTTGTATGAGGTAACCATAAAACATGGAAGGCGAGTTTAAAAATATGCATATGGCTATGAACTATTCACGGAAAAATGATTAAGTAGGCTTGCATAGCAATCCACTGCGCAAAGGTTCAAACAGTCATGTAATATGCTTAGAAAATGTTAAAATATGCACTTGCAATAGAATAAGTGAAATCTGTATACAAAAACGTGAGATTATCGCAAAAAACATGTTTAAAAATGACGCCCATACAATGCAAGAAATAACCAGTATCTAATAGGCCTGGTTTTTGTTGTTGTCCTATGTTGCTGTTTTTAACATACTGTTATGTTTTTAAGTGCTGGGAAAATGGCACCATACATCGTGAACAAGACAGCAGGCAGCTGTCGAAATGCGTAGATGTAGCCGTTACTTAAATAAATAAAGAGCGAGTGAAAATTACCTCTCGGAGTGCTGGATCTTTTCTGTGCAGCGGAGAATCTCTTATCATATATATATATATATTTATATATATATATATATACCAAGGTGTAATGAAAAATAAGTGGATGTATGAGTGTCTGTATGGATGATTTAGTGGGTGTGTGACTGACTATAAGTGAGTGATTTAGCGTTTCTTAGTGAGTGTATGGGTGAGTGACTAATCTGTGTGAATGTGTGTATCAGTCTGTCAGTTGGTGTGTAAGTGGCTACATGGATAGGTGAGTAGGTACATGAGTGTCTATGTGGGTTATTGAGTAGTTGTCTGAGTACCTCTCTGGGGGCTTTGGGCTCGCAGGTGGTTTCTGTGACCTGCTGCTGCACATTGCACTTTGGTTAACTTTTATCTTTTAACCTAACGTACTGCTACTGCCAATGAATTTGCATGAATTTGAGCTTGACTAGGAACTGCACATTTTATTTCCTGTACCACTTTTAAATTACAGTTTTTACGCGGAGTAAGACCGCACCGAATTTGAACTTGACTAGAACCTGCACATTTTAGTTCCTGTACTACTGTTAAAATTACTGTTTTTACGCGGTATCAGACCGCACTTACCGCTACTGGGTGCCACGTCTCCCCTCGCCCACTTTAGGCAACTCTGAGGTGAGGAGGCAGCCCTTGAGAGGGAACCAGGGGAGCATACTTTCCTCTTGGCTGAGCTGGGAAGGGCGGAGACACTCGGGAGGTGCCATCTTGGTTGGCTGCGCGCTCTAGTGGTCCTGCCCTCCCCACCCCCATTTACATAAACGGAGCCGCGGATCGGACGCGCTAAGGCTCTGGGGGCTTTGGGCTCGTAGGTGGTTTCTGTGACCTGCTGCTGCACATTGCACTTTGGTTAACTGTTATCGTTTAACCTAACGTACTGCTACTGCCAATGAATTTGCATGAATTTGAGCTTGACTAGGAACTGCACATTTTATATCCTGCACTACTTTTAAAATTACTGTTTTTACGCGGAGTCATACCGCATTGAATTGGAGCTTGACTAGGAACTGCACATTTTATTTCCTGTACTACTGTTAAAATTACTGTTTTTACGCGGTATCAGACCGCACTTACAGCTACTGGCTTCCACGTCTCCCCACGCCCTCTTTAGGCAACTCCGAGGCGAGGAGACAGCGCTTGAGAGGGAATTAGGGGGAGCATACTTTCCTCTCAGCTGGGCTAGGAAGGGCGGAGACACTCATGAGGCGCCATCTTGGTTGGGTGTGCGCTGTATGTGGTCCTACCCTCCCCGCCCCCATGTACATAAACGTAGCCACAGTGTGGAAGTGTGCGCAGCAGGCGCGCCGCTGGCACGCCAAAAGTGCGCCAAAGGCAAGTCCGTCTGCGCCCGTCAGCGTCCCGGAAACGTCCAGCGCCAGCCACTATGCCGGTATGTTGCCAGCTGACGTGCATTGTATCTGTTTTGATAGGGCCTCCTCACTTTGTATGGCCCCCACAAGGAAATGCTCGACATGCTGGTCCAAGGATACTACCTGTGAAAAATGTATTTGCCCCAGCTGTGCCTGGACTCTTAGTATTCTGGATCCCCCCCGGTCCTCTCCCAGCTCCATTGCTGCTGAGACCACTCAGAAACAGTTTGGGGCAGCCTTGCTAAACACTAGATTGTTACAGAAGCACAAAGTCCTAATATTTGATTTACTCAGTGATGAGGAGCTGGATGTACTCTTCCTCACAGAGACCTGGTTGTCTGCCACAGCCAACCTCACACTTGCATCAGCCATCCCTTCAAACTACAGAATTCTCAGGAAGGACCGTGACACGGGCAGAGGAGGTGCGACGGCAATCATATTTTAAAAAGATTATGAACGCTCATCCTTTGAGCTGGCAGGCCTCCAAGAGATTAAAGCATTAGGTTTCTGCCTTTCCCTTCCGCCTAATCAGTCGCTGGCAGGGGTCCTTGTGTACCGACCTCCCGGCTCTGCCAGCAGGTGCCTGCGCTCATTGGAAAGCGCACTGGCACCGTGGGCAATGAGGTATGCAAATTTCATGGTACTCGGTGACTTTAATATCCACATAGACAACACAACAGGGCCAGAAATCATCACCCTTCATGAAATTATGAGCCCTTTGATGCTCAAACAAGAGGTCTTTGGACCCACTCATCTGGCCGGACATACTCTCAACCAGATTTTCTCCAATTTGAACCTAGCAAAAGTACAGCCTACTCCTCTTCCTTGGACGGACCACTATCTCATCTCCTTTACATGGTCCCAGACTTGCAGTAAGCCGCCCACAAAAAGGTAGTGTTTCTTCTACCTATCGGGCCTTTCACAAGTTACAGCCGGAGGTCATCAACCATGTCCCACTCCTGACTACTACTTGCCCAGTCCTGACAGGCGATGTAGAATGTGACACCGCCCACCTTGATAGTTGGATTAGTGAGACGGTTAACTTGCTAGCACCTATTAAAAAGATATTTCAGGCGAGATCTTGCCCGACTGCCCCATGGTTTAATTCTGAGCTTAGCACTTGTAAAGGCCAATGCAAGAAGCTCGAGAGAATATGGAGACAAAATTATCTCACAGATGACAAAGCCGCTTACAAGAATACACTAAAGGTGTATCAGGAGAAACTGCACCTCGCCCAAAAAAACTTTTACGACACTAGGATTATGGAAGCGGACAACAAAGCAGAGGAAATCTTTAAAATTGTAGATTCCTTCTTGCGCCCCGTGGTCACCTCTAAAGCCTGGACCCTGAACAACAGAGTGGTGCAAGGAACTCAAACTGTTTTTCTATGAAAAAATTGTCTATTCAAAAAAGCTTCCTGAACCCAGCACCCCCACTACCGGGTCAAGGGCCTTCCTCACCCACGTATGCCACCTTAGACGTCTTCACTCCCATCTCCCTCGCTCAGTCTCTAGCAGCATTAAAAAGCCTCAAATCCGGCTCCCCCCTCGATCCTTGCCCCATCACGGTGCTAAATATGGTGGCACCGGCAATTAATCACACTGTAAACCACATTTTTAATACCTCGCTGGTTACAGGGGAGGTTTCTACTATGTGGAAAAAGGCCAAAGTTCTACTGCTGCTAAAAAAACCTGCAGCAGACCCTAAGCAAGCGGTAAACTACAGGCCCATCTCCCTTCTCCCCGCTTTCTCCAAAATTCTGGAGAAAGAAGTTAATCGACAACTTTCCAGATATCTGGAAGCCAACGGTATTCTCCATCCTATGCAATCCGGCTTCCGCCCCCAATTTAGCACTGAGACCGTGCTCCTTGAAGTTACTGAGCACATTCAAAGCACCCTTGATAGGGGAGGCAAAGAAATGCTGATACTGCTTGACCTTACAGCAGCATTTGACACTGTACCCGATCTTGAGCTGCTGGAGCTCCTTCACCAGATAGGGATCAGACACCAGGCTTTCAGCTGGTTAGCATCATTCCTGGACAGATGGGCACAGGAAGTCTGGCTGCCACCGTATACAGCTCAAGCCAGTCCCCTGTTGGTGGGTGTTCCGCAGGGGTTGGCTCTCAGTCCTACGCTGTTCAATGTTTATCTGACACCCCTCGCCACGCTCGCAGAGTCTCTTGGCGCTAAGGTCATCTCGTACACAGATGACATGCAGATGCTGTTTACATTCGAGAAAGGCATGGATTTAGATGATAAGCTGATTTCTTTTTGTCTTACCAAAGTTTTTCAATGGCTGGAGTTGCATCATCTGAGATGCAACCTGGACAAAACAGAGATTGTGACCTTTAGAACTGTCCCTCACAACTTTGTGGAAGTTTGCTGGCCAAATAAACTGTGTCAAGAATCTCGGAATTAAAATTGATAGTGTCCTCTCCTTCCTTCCGCATATTCAAGCTCTGGCTGGGTCATGCTTCCGTGTGCTTCGCATGCTGCAAAAATTTCTTCTGCTCCTATCTGAGGCTGCGGGCAGAAAGGTAGTGCAGGCCCTGATAACATCTAGACTGGACTATGGGAATGCACTGTACTTGGGCCTCCCCGACTATCTCTTCAATAGACTACAGGTGGTACAGAACTCTGCAGTAAGACTGCTGCTCAGACTTCCTCGCAGGTCCCACATGGCTCCTCACCTAAGGGCCCTGTACTGGCTCCCGGTGAAACAGAGGGTGGCGTTCAAAGCCATGGTCCTCATGTACAAGTCCTTGAATGATACAGGGGCATCATATCTTAACGAGAGAATCAGTACTGACACCCCCGCCCGCACCCTTCGTTCTTCCTCAGCGCGCATGGCAAAGGTGCCCCAAATTAATCATCTCAGAATGAGTGGGAGATCCTTTTCCTATCTAGGACCCCTCTCTTGGAACAGACTCCCACGCGACCTGCGGTTGATAGACAGCCTCGATCTGTTTAAGAAGAAGCTCAAAACCTACCTTTTCAACAGCTAGAATCCCTAAAGCGATCCTCTTCCCCCTCTGCCAGCGCCCGGACACTCTTCTGAGTAGCCGTGCGCTTTATAAACTTGGGTATGGGTGCCTGAGTGTCTGTGTGGGTGGGTGAAGGGATGTGTGAATCCCTGCACGGATGTATGAGTGGGTGAATCCCTGGGTGTATGGGTTCATGAGTGCATCTGTGAGGGACTGTATATGCGAGTGTGTGCGCGTATGGCTGTGTCGGTGAGTGAATGGATGTCTCAGTGGTATATGGGTGAGAAACTGCATATGTGAAAGGCAGTATATGTGAGTGTTGGAGTATATAGGTGACTATGTGTGAGTGAGTGATTATGAGAGTGGCTGTATGGGTGAGTGCGTGCTTGTGCTAGCAACTGTATGGAGAGTAAGTATTTGTTAGCATCTGTATGAGTAGTGAGTGTGTGTGTTTCTGTATGAGTCAGCAAGTGGCTGTGTGATTGAGTGTTTGGGTGAGTGAGTAGGTGTGTGAGTAGCTTTATGGGTGACTGACAGTATATGAGTGGCTGTATGGGTATATGAGTGTATATCTCAGTGGCTGTATTGGTGAGTGACTGGCTCTATGATTGCCTGTATGGGTGAGTGAGTGGATGTGTATGTAGACCTATGAATCAGTGAGTGGGTATGTACGTACTGGTTTTGGTGTGTCAATGGTTTTAAGAATGGTAGTCTGAAATTTGGAGTGGGTGTATGATAGGTTATATTGGGGTGTGAGTAGGTGCATCAGAGATTATGTGGATGGTGTCATCAGTGATGTCATTTGTGATGTCATCAGTGATGTCATCAGTGATGTCACTGACCATGTCATGAGTGATGTAATATGTGACATCATCAGCAGTGCATTGCAGGGGCGCGAGTTATAGTTAGCTCTGCTAACTATAACGACTGAGTTTCTCTGGTTTTGTACGAGTGAAATGTCAGCCTAACTATAATGTCCCAGAAACCTGTGGATTTTTCAGTGAATATCTAAGGTTTTTCACATGCTAATTTCTAACTATATTGTCCCTAAAACCTGTGGTTTTTTCAGTGAATTTCTAAGGTTTTTTAAATGCTAATTCCTAACTATAACGTCCCTGTAAAAGAGGCAAGAGAAGTGCAGAAAGAGGAAGAAAGATGCAGAAAGAAGCAAGAGAGGTGCAGAAAGAAGCAAGAGGGGTACAGAAAGAAGCAAGAGAGATACAGAAAGAGGCAAGAGAACTACAGAAAAGAGCAAGAGAGGTGTAGAAAGAGGCAAGAGAGGTGCAGAAAGAAGCAAGAGAGGTGCAGAAAGAAGAGAGTGGCCTTCCAATCGAACTTTACAAATCGAATGCATCCACAATTGCCCCGTATCTCATAGGAATGTACGAAGAGAGTGTGAGTAAGGGCATCCTACCCGAAGCGCAGAGATTGGCCAATATTGTTGTTATACACAAGAAGGGGAAACCCCCCCAGCACTGTGGTTCGTATACGTCTATCTCTCTCCTAGACCCAGAAGTCAAAATACTGGCCAAGATTTTGGCATTGCGTCTGTCACCCCTGCTCCATAAACTGATTCACCCGGATCAGTCCGGTTTCATGCCTGGCAGAAACACCGCTCTGAACCTATGCCGCCTTCAGGGTGTCTTGGGTAGGGCAGCTACAATTCAGGAAGAGGCAGTGATCATGTCTCTAGACGCGAAGATGGTATTCAACATGATTGAATGGCCCTTCTTATTTGTCACACTTGAAAGATTTGGGTTCGGGGATAGATTTCTATCCTGGGTACGTCTCCTCTATTCAGAACCGCTGGCTAGAATCACAGTTAATGGGGGGCGATCCACAACATTCACGTTGCAAAAGGGGACGAGGCAGGGCTGTCCTCTTTCCCCCTTACTTTTTGCCTTGGCTCTTGAACCCCTGGCGATCTGGATCAGGGGCGACCCCCTTATTAGAGGCCTAAACTGGATGGCGGACGACATTTTGCTTTATCTGGCTAGAACTTATTTTTCTATTCATTGCGTCTTACACATATTCCCTCTTTTCCGAAAGTATCCTGGCTACACCATCAACTGGGACAAGTCACTGGCGTACGTTCTGAGCGGAGAATGCCCCACCATGCCTAGAGGCTGTGGGGCCAAGATAGTCACGGATGGTTTTCTATATTTAGGAATATACGCCACGACTAATCCAACAGCATTTATGACTATAACTTGGCCCCCCCTGTGTCGTTTTCATGATGACGTGCACCACTGGAAGACCCTGCCCCTTACACTATTAAGCAGAACCGGCCTATATAAGATGATGGCGCTTCCCAGTTTTTTCTACGCCCTACAGAGAGAGGTGTAGAAAGAGGCAAGAGAGATGCAGAAAGAGGCAAGAGAAGTGCAAAAAGAGACAACTAGGGTGTAGAAAGAGGCAAGAGGTGTGCAGAAAGAAGCAAGAGTGATGCAGAAAGAAGCACGAGAAGTGCAGAAAGAGGCAAGAGAGGGGAAGAAAGAAGCAAGAGAGGTGCAGAAAGAGGCAAGAGAGGTGCAGAAAGAAGTAAGAGAGGTGCAGAAAAAAGAGAGTGAGGTGCAGAAAGAGGCAAGACAATTGCAGAAGAAAGGTGCAAAAGAAGCAAGAGGGGTGCAGAAAGAAGCAAGAGCGATGCAAAAAGAAGCATGTGAAGTGCAGAAAGAGGCAAGAGGGGTGCAGCAAGAAGCAAGAGAGGTGCAGAAAGAGGCATGAGAAGTGCAGAAAGAGGCAAGAGAGGTTCAGAAAGAAGCAAGAGAGGTACAGAAAGAGGCAAGAGAGGTGCATAAACAGGCAAGAGAAGTGCAGAAAGAGGAAGAAAGGCACCAAAGGATGAAGAAAGGTGCAAAAGCAAGAGAAGTGCAGAAAGAAGAGAAGTGCAGAAAGAAGCAAGAGGGGTGCAGAAAGAAGCAAGAGTGATGCAAAAAGAAGCACGTGAAGTGCAGAAAGAGGCAAGAGGGGTGCAGAAAGAAGCAAGAGAGGTGCAGAAAGAGGCAAGAGAAGTGCAGAAAGAGGAAGAAAGGCACCAAAAGAAGAAGAAAGGTGCAAAAGCAAGAGAAGTGCAGAAAGAAGAGAAGTGCAGAAAGAAGCAAGAGAGGTGCAGAAAGAAGCAAGAGAGGTACAGAAATAAGCAAGAGAGGTGGAGAAAAAAGATAGTGAGGTGCAGAAAGAGGCGAGACAATTGCATAAAGAGGCAAGAGAGGTGGAGAAAGAGTCAGCAGAGGTGCAGAAAGAGTCAAGAGAGGTGCAGAAAGAGGCAAGAGAAGTGCGGAAAGAGGAAGAAAGGTGCAGAAAGAGGAAGAAAGGCAGACAAGAAGCAAGAGAAGTGCAGAAAGAAGCAAGAGAAGTGCAGAAGTGCAGAAAGAAGCAAGAGAGGTGCAGAAAGAAGCACCTTCAGGAAGACCCTCAAGACCTGGCTCTTTGGCTAAACAGATCTGCGGACCCCCCCCTCAGCACCTTGAGACCCTCACGGGTGAGTAGCGCGCTTACAATTTCCTGATTGATTGAGAGAGAAGGAGAAAGAAGCAAGAGAGGTACAGAAACAGACAAGAGAGGTACAGAAAGAGGTAAGAGAGGTGCAGAAAAAGGCAAGAGAGGTGCAGAAAAAAGCAAGTGAGGTGCATAAAGAAGCAAGAGAGGTATGGAAAGAGGCAAGAGAGGTGCAAAAAGAGGCAAGCGAGAAGAGAAAGAGGCAAGAGAGGTGCAGAAAGAGGCAAGAGAAGTGCAGAAAGAAACAAGAGAAGTGAACAAAGAGGCAAGAGAGGTACAGAAAGAGGCAAGAGAGGTACAGAAAGAAGCAAGAGAGGTGCAGAAAGAAGAGATTGAGGGGCAGAAAGAGGCAAGAGAGGTGCAGAAAGAAGCTAGAGGTGCAGAAAGAGGCAAGAGCAGTGCAAAAATAGGTGAGAGAAGTGATGAAAAAAGCAAGATAGGTGCAGAAAGAATCAAGAGAGGTACAGAAAGAAGCAAGAGAAGTACTGAAAGAGGAAAGAGAAGTGCACAAAGAAGCAAGAGGTGCAGAAAGAGGCAAGAGAAGCACAGAAAGATGCAAGAGAAGTACAGAAAGAGACAAGAGAGAGGCACGAGAGGTGCAGAAAGAGGCAAGAGAAGTGTAGAAAGAGGAAGAAAGGCGCAGACAGAGGAAGAAAGGCACAAAAGAACAAGTGAAGTACAGAAAGAAGCAAGAGAAGTGCAGAAAGAAGAAAGAGAGGTGCAGAAAGAAGCATGTGAAGTACAGAAAGTAGCAAGAGAGGTGCAGAAAGAATCAAGAGTGGTGCAGAAAGAAGAGAGTGAGGTACAGAAAGAGGACAGAGAGGTGCAGAAATAGGTAAGAGAAGTGTACAAAGAGGTAAGAGAAGTACAAAAAGAGGCAAGAGAAGTGCACAAAGAAGCAAGAGAGGTGCACAAAGAAGCATGGGAGGTGCAGAAAGAAGCAGGAGAGGCGCAGAAAGAGGAAGAAAGTTACAGAAAGAAGAAAGAGAAGTGCAGAAAGAGGAAGAAAGGTGCAGAAAGAAGCAAGAGAAGTACAGAAAGAGGCAAGAGAAGTGCAGAAAGAGGAAGAAAGGTGCAGAAGGAAGCAAGAGAAATGCAGAAAGAGGCAAGAGAAGTGCAGAAAGAGGAAGAAAGTTACAGAAAGAAGCAGAAGTGTAGAAAGAAGAAAGAGAGGTGCATAAAGAAGGAAGAGAAGTGGTGAAATAGGCAAGAGAGGTGCAGAAAGAAGCAAGAGAGGTAGAAAAAGAAGCACGAGAGGTGCAGAAAGAAGCAAGAGGGGTGCAAAAAGAGGAAGAGAGGTGCAGAAAGAGGCAAGAGAGGTACAGAAAGAGACAAAAGAAGTACAGAAAGAGGCCGGATAGGTAGAGAAAGAAGAGAGTGAGGTGCAGAAAGAGGAAAGTGAGGTGCAGAAAGAAGCAAGTGATGTGCAGAAAGAGGCAAGAGAGGTGCAAAGAGAGGCAAGTGAAGTGCTGAAACAAGCAAGAAAGGTACAGAAAGAGGAAGAAATGCACAAAAGAAGCAAGAGAAGTATAGAAAGAAGCAAGAGAAGTGCAGAAAGAAGGAAGAGAGGCGCATCAAGAAGCAAGAGAGGTGCAGAAAGAAGAGCGTGAGCTTCAGAAAGAGGGAAGAGAGGTGTAGAAAGAGTCAAGAGAGGTGCAGAAAAAGGTAAGAGAGGTGCAGAAAGAAGTAAGGGAGGTACAGAAAGAAGCAAGAGAAGTGCAGAAAGAAGCAACAGAGATACAGAAAGAAGAAAGAGAGGTGCAGAAAGAAGCAAGAGAGGTGCAGAAACAGGCAAGAGAGGTGCAGAAAGAGTTAAGAGAGGTGCAAAAGAGGCAAGAGAGATGCAAAAGAGAGGTGCAGAAAGGGGCAAGAGAGGTGCAGAAAGAAGCAAGAGAGGTGCAGCAAGAGGTAAGAAAGTACAGAAAGACAGGAGAGATGCAGAAAGGAGGAAGAGAGGCACAGAAAGAAGCAAGTGAAGTACACAAAGAAGCAAGAGAGGTACACAAAGAAGCAAGAGAGGTGCAAAAAGAAGCAAGAGAGGTGCAGAAAAAGGAAGAAAGGTGGAGAAAGAGAAGTGCATAAGGAGGAAGAAAGGTGCAGAAAGAAGCAACAGAGGTGCATAAAGAAGGAAGAGGAGTGATGAAATAGGCAAAAGAGGTGCAGAAAGAAGCACGAGAGGTGGAGAAAGAAGCAAAAGAGCAAAAGAGGAGCAAAAATAAGCAAGAGTTGTGCAGAAAGAAGCTAGAGAGGTGCAGAAAGAGAAAGAGAGGTGCAGAAAGAGGCAAGAGAGGTACAGAAAGAGACCAGAGAAGTGCAGAAAGAGGCAGAGAGTTAGAGAAAGAAGAGAGTGAGGTGCAGGAAGAGGCAAGAGAAGTGCAGAAAGAAACAAGAGAGGTGAACAAAGAGGCAAGAGAGGTACAGAAAGAGGCAAGAGAGGTGCAGAAAGAGACAACAGAGGTGCAGAAAGAAGCAAGAGAGGTGTAGAAAGAGGCAAGAGAAGCACAGAAAGATGCAAGAGAGGTGCAGAAAGAGGCAGGAGAGGTGCAGAAAGAGGCAAGAGAAGTACAGAAAGAAGAAGCAAGGCGCAGACAGAGGAAGAAAGGCACAAAAGAACAAGTGAAGTACAGAAAGAAGCAAGAGAGGTGCAGAAAGAAGCAAGAGGTGCAGAAAGAGGCAAGAGCAGGTGCAGAAATAAGCAAGAGAAGTGATGAAAGAAGCAAGATAGGTGCAGAAAGAATCAAGAGAGGTACAGAAAGAAGCAAGAGAAGTACTGAAAGAGGAAAGAGAAGTGCAGAACGAGGCTAGAGAAGTGCAGAAAGAGGCAAGAGAAGTGCAGAAAGAGGGAAGAGAGGTGCAGAAAGAAGCAGGAGAAGAGCAGAAATAGGATGAAATGTGCAGAAAGAGGCAAGAGAGATGCAGAAAGAGGCAAGAGAAGTGCAGAAAGAGACAACAGAGGTGCAGAAAGAGGCAAGAGGGGTGCAGAAAGAAGCAAGAGATACGCAGAAAGAAGCAAGGGAAGTGCAGAAAGAGGCAAGAGGGGTGCACAAAGAAGCAAGAGAGGTGCAGAAAGAGGCAAGAGAAGTACTGAAAGAGGAAAGAGAAGTGCACAAAGAAGCAAGAGATGCAGAAAGAGGCAAGAGAAGCACAGAAAGATGCAAGAGAAGTACAGAAAGAGACAAGAGAGGTGCAGAGAGAGGCACGAGAGGTGCAGAAAGAGGCAAGAGAAGTGCAGAAAGAGGAAGAAAGGCGCAGACAGAGGAAGAAAGGCACAAAAGAACAAGTGAAGTACAGAAAGAAGCAAGAGAAGTGCAGAAAGAAGAAAGAGAGGTGCAGAAAGAAGCATGAGAAGTACAGAAAGTAGCAAGAGAGGTGCAGAAAGAATCAAGAGTGGTGCAGAAAGAAGAGAGTGAGGTACAGAAAGAGGACAGAGAGGTGCAGAAATAGGTAAGAGAAGTGTACAAAGAGGTAAGAGAAGTACAAAAAGAGGCAAGAGAAGTGCACAAAGAAGCAAGAGAGGTGCACAAAGAAGCATGGGAGGTGCAGAAAGAAGCAGGAGAGGTGCAGAAAGAGGAAGAAAGTTACAGAAAGAAGAAAGAGAAGTGCAGAAAGAGGCAAGAAAAGTACAGAAAAAGGCAAGAGAAGTGCAGAAAGAGGAAGAAAGGTGCAGAAAGAAGCAAGAGAAGTACAGAAAGAGGCAAGAGAAGTGCAGAAAGAGGAAGAAAGGTGCAGAAGGAAGCAAGAGAAATGCAGAAAGAGGCATGAGAAGTGCAGAAAGAGGAAGAAAGTTACAGAAAGAAGCAGAAGTGTAGAAAGAAGAAAGAGAGGTGCATAAAGAAGGAAGAGAAGTGGTGAAATAGGCAAGAGAGGTGCAGAAAGAAGCAAGAGAGGTAGAGAAAGAAGCAAGAGAGTTGCAGAAAGAAGCAAGAGGGGTGCAAAAGAGGAAGAGAGGTGCAGAAAGAGGCAAGAGAGGTACAGAAAGAGACAAAAGAAGTACAGAAAGAGGCCGGATAGGTAGAGAAAGAAGAGAGTGAGGTGCAGAAAGAGGAAAGTGAGGTGCAGAAAGAAGCAAGTGATGTGCAGAAAGAGGCAAGAGAGGTGCAAAGAGAGGCAAGTGAAGTGCTGAAACAAGTAAGAAAGGTACAGAAAGAGGAAGAAATGCACAAAAGAAGCAAGAGAAGTATAGAAAGAAGCAAGAGAAGTGCAGAAAGAAGGAAGAGAGGTGCATCAAGAAGCAAGAGAGGTGCAGAAAGAAGAGCGTGAGCTTCAGAAAGAGGGAAGAGAGGTGTAGAAAGAGTCAAGAGAGGTGCAGAAAAAGGTAAGAGAGGTGCAGAAAGAGGTAAGGGAGGTACAGAAAGAAGCAAGAGAAGTGCAGAAAGAAGCAACAGAGATACAGAAAGAAGAAAGAGAGGTGCAGAAAGAAGCAAGAGAGGTGCAGAAACAGGCAAGAAAGGTGCAGAAAGAGTTAAGAGAGGTGCAAAAGAGGCAAGAGAGATGCAAAAAGAGAGGTGCAGAAAGGGGCAAGAGAGGTGCAGAAAGAAGCAAGAGAGGTGCAGCAAGAGGTAAGAAAGTACAGAAAGACAGGAGAGATGCAGAAAGGAGGAAGAGAGGCACAGAAAGAAGCAAGTGAAGTACACAAAGAAGCAAGAGAGGTACACAAAGAAGCAAGGGAGGTGCAAAAAGAAGCAAGAGAGGTGCAGAAAAAGGAAGAAAGGTGGAGAAAGAGAAGTGCATAAGGAGGAAGAAAGGTGCAAAAAGAAGCAACAGAGGTGCATAAAGAAGGAAGAGGAGTGATGAAATAGGCAAGAGAGGTGCAGAAAGAAGCACGAGAGGTGGAGAAAGAAGCAAAAGAGCAAAAGAGGTGCAAAAATAAGCAAGAGTTGTGCAGAAAGAAGCTAGAGAGGTGCAGAAAGAGAAAGAGAGGTGCAAAAAGAGGCAAGAGAGGTACAGAAAGAGACCAGAGAAGTGCAGAAATAGGCAGAGAGTTAGAGAAAGAAGAGAGTGAGGTGCAGGAAGAGGCAAGAGAAGTGCAGAAAGAAACAAGAGAGGTGAACAAAGAGGCAAGAGAGGTACAGAAAGAGGCAAGAGAGGTGCAGAAAGAAGCAAGAGAGGTGCAGAAAGAAGAGAGTGAGGTGCAGAACGAGGCAAGACAGGTGCAGAAAGAAGCTAGAGGTGCAGAAAGAGGCAAGAGAAGTACAGAAAGAAGAAGCAAGGCGCAGACAGAGGAAGAAAGGTACAAAAGAACAAGTGAAGTACAGAAAGAAGCAAGAGAGGTGCATAAAGAAGGAAGAGAAGTGGTGAAATAGGCAAGAGAGGTGCAGAAAGAAGCAAGAGAGGTAGAAAAAGAAGCACGAGAGGTGCAGAAAGAAGCAAGAGGGGTGCAAAAAGAGGAAGAGAGGTGCAGAAAGAGGCAAGAGAGGTACAGAAAGAGACAAAAGAAGTACAGAAAGAGGCCGGATAGGTAGAGAAAGAAGAGAGTGAGGTGCAGAAAGAGGAAAGTGAGGTGCAGAAAGAAGCAAGTGATGTGCAGAAAGAGGCAAGAGAGGTGCAAAGAGAGGCAAGTGAAGTGCTGAAACAAGCAAGAAAGGTACAGAAAGAGGAAGAAATGCACAAAAGAAGCAAGAGAAGTATAGAAAGAAGCAAGAGAAGTGCAGAAAGAAGGAAGAGAGGCGCATCAAGAAGCAAGAGAGGTGCAGAAAGAAGAGCGTGAGCTTCAGAAAGAGGGAAGAGAGGTGTAGAAAGAGTCAAGAGAGGTGCAGAAAAAGGTAAGAGAGGTGCAGAAAGAAGTAAGGGAGGTACAGAAAGAAGCAAGAGAAGTGCAGAAAGAAGCAACAGAGATACAGAAAGAAGAAAGAGAGGTGCAGAAAGAAGCAAGAGAGGTGCAGAAACAGGCAAGAGAGGTGCAGAAAGAGTTAAGAGAGGTGCAAAAGAGGCAAGAGAGATGCAAAAAGAGAGGTGCAGAAAGGGGCAAGAGAGGTGCAGAAAGAAGCAAGAGAGGTGCAGCAAGAGGTAAGAAAGTACAGAAAGACAGGAGATATGCAGAAAGGAGGAAGAGAGGCACAGAAAGAAGCAAGTGAAGTACACAAAGAAGCAAGAGAGGTACACAAAGAAGCAAGGGAGGTGCAGAAAGAGGCAAGAGAGGTACAGAAAGAGACCAGAGAAGTGCAGAAAGAGGCAGAGAGTTAGAGAAAGAAGAGAGTGAGGTGCAGGAAGAGGCAAGAGAAGTGCAGAAAGAAACAAGAGAGGTGAACAAAGAGGCAAGAGAGGTACAGAAAGAGGCAAGAGAGGTGCAGAAAGAGACAACAGAGGTGCAGAAAGAAGCAAGAGAGGTGTAGAAAGAGGCAAGAGAAGCACAGAAAGATGCAAGAGAGGTGCAGAAAGAGGCAGGAGAGGTGCAGAAAGAGGCAAGAGAAGTACAGAAAGAAGAAGCAAGGCGCAGACAGAGGAAGAAAGGCACAAAAGAACAAGTGAAGTACAGAAAGAAGCAAGAGAGGTGCAGAAAGAAGCAAGAGAGGTGCAGAAAGAGGCAAGAGAGGTACAGAAAGAAGCGAGTGAGGTGCAGAAAGAGGCAAGAGAGGTGCAGAAAGAAGCTAGAGGTGCAGAAAGAGGCAAGAGCGGTGCAAAAATAGGCAAGAGAAGTGATGAAAAAGCAAGATAGGTGCAGAAAGAATCAAGAGAGGTACAGAAAGAAGCAAGAGAAGTACTGAAAGAGGAAAGAGAAGTGCAGAACGAGGCCAGAGAAGTGCAGAAAGAGGCAAGAGAAGTGCAGAAAGAGGGAAGAGAGGTGCAGAAAGAAGCAGGAGAAGAGCAGAAATAGGATGAAATGTGCAGAAAGAGGCAAGAGAGATGCAGAAAGAGGCAAGAGAAGTGCAGAAAGAGACAACAGAGGTGCAGAAAGAGGCAAGAGGGGTGCAGAAAGAAGCAAGAGATACGCAGAAAGAAGCAAGGGAAGTGCAGAAAGAGGCAAGAGGGGTGCACAAAGAAGCAAGAGAGGTGCAGAAAGAGGCAAGAGAAGTACTGAAAGAGGAAAGAGAAGTGCACAAAGAAGCAAGAGGTGCAGAAAGAGGCAAGAGAAGCACAGAAAGATGCAAGAGAAGTACAGAAAGAGACAAGAGAGGTGCAGAGAGAGGCACGAGAGGTGCAGAAAGAGGCAAGAGAAGTGCAGAAAGAGGAAGAAAGGCGCAGACAGAGGAAGAAAGGCACAAAAGAACAAGTGAAGTACAGAAATAAGCAAGAGAAGTGCAGAAAGAAGAAAGAGAGGTGCAGAAAGAAGCATGAGAAGTACAGAAAGTAGCAAGAGAGGTGCAGAAAGAATCAAGAGTGGTGCAGAAAGAAGAGAGTGAGGTACAGAAAGAGGACAGAGAGGTGCAGAAATAGGTAAGAGAAGTGTACAAAGAGGTAAGAGAAGTACAAAAAGAGGCAAGAGAAGTGCACAAAGAAGCAAGAGAGGTGCACAAAGAAGCATGGGAGGTGCAGAAAGAAGCAGGAGAGGTGCAGAAAGAGGAAGAAAGTTACAGAAAGAGGCAAGAAAAGTACAGAAAAAGGCAAGAGAAGTGCAGAAAGAGGAAGAAAGGTGCAGAAAGAAGCAAGAGAAGTACAGAAAGAGGCAAGAGAAGTGCAGAAAGAGGAAGAAAGGTGCAGAAGGAAGCAAGAGAAATGCAGAAAGAGGCAAGAGAAGTGCAGAAAGAGGAAGAAAGTTACAGAAAGAAGCAGAAGTGTAGAAAGAAGAAAGAGAGGTGCATAAAGAAGGAAGAGAAGTGGTGAAATAGGCAAGAGAGGTGCAGAAAGAAGCAAGAGAGGTAGAGAAAGAAGCAAGAGAGTTGCAGAAAGAAGCAAGAGGGGTGCAAAAAGAGGAAGAGAGGTGCAGAAAGAGGCAAGAGAGGTACAGAAAGAGACAAAAGAAGTACAGAAAGAGGCCGGATAGGTAGAGAAAGAAGAGAGTGAGGTGCAGAAAGAGGAAAGTGAGGTGCAGAAAGAAGCAAGTGATGTGCAGAAAGAGGCAAGAGAGGTGCAAAGAGAGGCAAGTGAAGTGCTGAAACAAGCAAGAAAGGTACAGAAAGAGGAAGAAATGCACAAAAGAAGCAAGAGAAGTATCGAAAGAAGCAAGAGAAGTGCAGAAAGAAGGAAGAGAGGTGCATCAAGAAGCAAGAGAGGTGCAGAAAGAAGAGCGTGAGCTTCAGAAAGAGGGAAGAGAGGTGTAGAAAGAGTCAAGAGAGGTGCAGAAAAAGGTAAGAGAGGTGGAGAAAGAGGTAAGGGAGGTACAGAAAGAAGCAAGAGAAGTGCAGAAAGAAGCAACAGAGATACAGAAAGAAGAAAGAGAGGTGCAGAAAGAAGCAAGAGAGGTGCAGAAACAGGCAAGAGAGGTGCAGAAAGAGTTAAGAGAGGTGCAAAAGAGGCAAGAGAGATGCAAAAAGAGAGGTGCAGAAAGGGGCAAGAGAGGTGCAGAAAGAAGCAAGAGAGGTGCAGCAAGAGGTAAGAGAAGTACAGAAAGACAGGAGAGATGCAGAAAGGAGGAAGAGAGGCACAGAAAGAAGCAAGTGAAGTACACAAAGAAGCAAGAGAGGTACACAAAGAAGCAAGGGAGGTGCATAAAGAAGCAAGAGAGGTGCAGAAAAAGGAAGAAAGGTGGAGAAAGAGAAGTGCATAAGGAGGAAGAAAGGTGCAAAAAGAAGCAACAGAGGTGCATAAAGAAGGAAGAGGAGTGATGAAATAGGCAAGAGAGGTGCAGAAAGAAGCACGAGAGGTGGAGAAAGAAGCAAAAGAGCAAAAGAGGTGCAAAAATAAGCAAGAGTTGTGCAGAAAGAAGCTAGAGAGGTGCAGAAAGAGAAAGAGAGGTGCAAAAAGAGGCAAGAGAGGTACAGAAAGAGACCAGAGAAGTGCAGAAAGAGGCAGAGAGTTAGAGAAAGAAGAGAGTGAGGTGCAGGAAGAGGCAAGAGAAGTGCAGAAAGAAACAAGAGAGGTGAACAAAGAGGCAAGAGAGGTACAGAAAGAGGCAAGAGAGGTGCAGAAAGAAGCAAGAGAGGTGCAGAAAGAAGAGAGTGAGGTGCAGAACGAGGCAAGACAGGTGCAGAAAGAAGCTAGAGGTGCAGAAAGAGGCAAGAGCGGTGCAGAAATAGGCGAGAGAAGTGATGAAAAAGCAAGATAGGTGCAGAAAGAATCAAGAGAGGTACAGAAAGAGGCAAGAGAAGTACAGAAAGAAGAAGCAAGGCGCAGACAGAGGAAGAAAGGTACAAAAGAACAAGTGAAGTACAGAAAGAAGCAAGAGAGGTGCATAAAGAAGGAAGAGAAGTGGTGAAATAGGCAAGAGAGGTGCAGAAAGAAGCAAGAGAGGTAGAAAAAGAAGCACGAGAGGTGCAGAAAGAAGCAAGAGGGGTGCAAAAAGAGGAAGAGAGGTGCAGAAAGAGGCAAGAGAGGTACAGAAAGAGACAAAAGAAGTACAGAAAGAGGCCGGATAGGTAGAGAAAGAAGAGAGTGAGGTGCAGAAAGAGGAAAGTGAGGTGCAGAAAGAAGCAAGTGATGTGCAGAAAGAGGCAAGAGAGGTGCAAAGAGAGGCAAGTGAAGTGCTGAAACAAGCAAGAAAGGTACAGAAAGAGGAAGAAATGCACAAAAGAAGCAAGAGAAGTATAGAAAGAAGCAAGAGAAGTGCAGAAAGAAGGAAGAGAGGTGCATCAAGAAGCAAGAGAGGTGCAGAAAGAAGAGCGTGAGCTTCAGAAAGAGGGAAGAGAGGTGTAGAAAGAGTCAAGAGAGGTGCAGAAAAAGGTAAGAGAGGTGCAGAAAGAGGTAAGGGAGGTACAGAAAGAAGCAAGAGAAGTGCAGAAAGAAGCAACAGAGATACAGAAAGAAGAAAGAGAGGTGCAGAAAGAAGCAAGAGAGGTGCAGAAACAGGCAAGAGAGGTGCAGAAAGAGTTAAGAGAGGTGCAAAAGAGGCAAGAGAGATGCAAAAGAGAGAGGTGCAGAAAGGGGCAAGAGAGGTGCAGAAAGAAGCAAGAGAGGTGCAGCAAGAGGTAAGAAAGTGCAGAAAGACAGGAGAGATGCAGAAAGGAGGAAGAGAGGCACAGAAAGAAGCAAGTGAAGTACACAAAGAAGCAAGAGAGGTACACAAAGAAGCAAGGGAGGTGCAAAAAGAAGCAAGAGAGGTGCAGAAAAAGGAAGAAAGGTGGAGAAAGAGAAGTGCATAAGGAGGAAGAAAGGTGCAAAAAGAAGCAACAGAGGTGCATAAAGAAGGAAGAGGAGTGATGAAATAGGCAAGAGAGGTGCAGAAAGAAGCACGAGAGGTGGAGAAAGAAGCAAAGAGCAAAAGAGGTGCAAAAATAAGCAAGAGTTGTGCAGAAAGAAGCTAGAGAGGTGCAGAAAGAGAAAGAGAGGTGCAAAAAGAGGCAAGAGAGGTACAGAAAGAGACCAGAGAAGTGCAGAAAGAGGCAGAGAGTTAGAGAAAGAAGAGAGTGAGGTGCAGGAAGAGGCAAGAGAAGTGCAGAAAGAAACAAGAGAGGTGAACAAAGAGGCAAGAGAGGTACAGAAAGAGGCAAGAGAGGTGCAGAAAGAAGCAAGAGAGGTGCAGAAAGAAGAGAGTGAGGTGCAGAACGAGGCAAGACAGGTGCAGAAAGAAGCTAGAGGTGCAGAAAGAGGCAAGAGCGGTGCAAAAATAGGCGAGAGAAGTGATGAAAAAAGCAAGATAGGTGCAGAAAGAATCAAGAGAGGTACAGAAAGAGGCAAGAGAAGTACAGAAAGAAGAAGCAAGGCGCAGACAGAGGAAGAAAGGTACAAAAGAACAAGTGAAGTACAGAAAGAAGCAAGAGAGGTGCATAAAGAAGGAAGAGAAGTGGTGAAATAGGCAAGAGAGGTGCAGAAAGAAGCAAGAGAGGTAGAAAAAGAAGCACGAGAGGTGCAGAAAGAAGCAAGAGGGGTGCAAAAAGAGGAAGAGAGGTGCAGAAAGAGGCAAGAGAGGTACAGAAAGAGACAAAAGAAGTACAGAAAGAGGCCGGATAGGTAGAGAAAGAAGAGAGTGAGGTGCAGAAAGAGGAAAGTGAGGTGCAGAAAGAAGCAAGTGATGTGCAGAAAGAGGCAAGAGAGGTGCAAAGAGAGGCAAGTGAAGTGCTGAAACAAGCAAGAAAGGTACAGAAAGAGGAAGAAATGCACAAAAGACGCAAGAGAAGTATAGAAAGAAGCAAGAGAAGTGCAGAAAGAAGGAAGAGAGGCGCATCAAGAAGCAAGAGAGGTGCAGAAAAGAAGAGCGTGAGCTTCAGAAAGAGGGAAGAGAGGTGTAGAAAGAGTCAAGAGAGGTGCAGAAAAAGGTAAGAGAGGTGCAGAAAGAAGTAAGGGAGGTACAGAAAGAAGCAAGAGAAGTGCAGAAAGAAGCAACAGAGATACAGAAAGAAGAAAGAGAGGTGCAGAAAGAAGCAAGAGAGGTGCAGAAACAGGCAAGAGAGGTGCAGAAAGAGTTAAGAGAGGTGCAAAAGAGGCAAGAGAGATGCAAAAGAGAGGTGCAGAAAGGGGCAAGAGAGGTGCAGAAAGAAGCAAGAGAGGTGCAGCAAGAGGTAAGAAAGTACAGAAAGACAGGAGAGATGCAGAAAGGAGAAAGAGAGGCACAGAAAGAAGCAAGTGAAGTACACAAAGAAGCAAGAGAGGTACACAAAGAAGCAAGGGAGGTGCAAAAGAAGCAAGAGAGGTGCAGAAAAAGGAAGAAAGGTGGAGAAAGAGAAGTGCATAAGGAGGAAGAAAGGTGCAAAAAGAAGCAACAGAGGTGCATAAAGAAGGAAGAGGAGTGATGAAATAGGCAAGAGAGGTGCAGAAAGAAGCACGAGAGGTGGAGAAAGAAGCAAAAGAGCAAAAGAGGAGCAAAAATAAGCAAGAGTTGTGCAGAAAGAAGCTAGAGAGGTGCAGAAAGAGAAAGAGAGGTGCAGAAAGAGGCAAGAGAGGTACAGAAAGAGACCAGAGAAGTGCAGAAAGAGGCAGAGAGTTAGAGAAAGAAGAGAGTGAGGTGCAGGAAGAGGCAAGAGAAGTGCAGAAAGAAACAAGAGAGGTGAACAAAGAGGCAAGAGAGGTACAGAAAGAGGCAAGAGAGGTGCAGAAAGAGACAACAGAGGTGCAGAAAGAAGCAAGAGAGGTGTAGAAAGAGGCAAGAGAAGCACAGAAAGATGCAAGAGAGGTGCAGAAAGAGGCAGGAGAGGTGCAGAAAGAGGCAAGAGAAGTACAGAAAGAAGAAGCAAGGCGCAGACAGAGGAAGAAAGGCACAAAAGAACAAGTGAAGTACAGAAAGAAGCAAGAGAGGTGCAGAAAGAAGCAAGAGAGGTGCAGAAAGAGGCAAGAGAGGTACAGAAAGAAGCGAGTGAGGTGCAGAAAGAGGCAAGAGAGGTGCAGAAAGAAGCTAGAGGTGCAGAAAGAGGCAAGAGCGGTGCAAAAATAGGCAAGAGAAGTGATGAAAAAAGCAAGATAGGTGCAGAAAGAATCAAGAGAGGTACAGAAAGAAGCAAGAGAAGTACTGAAAGAGGAAAGAGAAGTGCAGAACGAGGCCAGAGAAGTGCAGAAAGAGGCAAGAGAAGTGCAGAAAGAGGAAGAGAGGTGCAGAAAGAAGCAGGAGAAGAGCAGAAATAGGATGAAATGTGCAGAAAGAGGCAAGAGAGATGCAGAAAGAGGCAAGAGAAGTGCAGAAAGAGACAACAGAGGTGCAGAAAGAGGCAAGAGGGGTGCAGAAAGAAGCAAGAGATACGCAGAAAGAAGCAAGGGAAGTGCAGAAAGAGGCAAGAGGGGTGCACAAAGAAGCAAGAGAGGTGCAGAAAGAGGCAAGAGAAGTACTGAAATGAGGTGCAGGAAGAGTACTGAGTGAGGTGCAGGAAGAGGAAAGTGAGGTGCAGAAAGAAGCAAGAGAGGATCAGAAAGAAGCAAGAGAGGTGCATAAAGAGGAAGAGAGAAGCAGAAAGAAGCAAGAGATGTGCTGAAAGAGGCAAGAGAAGTGCAGAAAGAAGCAAAAGAGGTGCACAAAGAAGCAAGAGAGGTACAGCCTGAAGCAAGAGAAGTGCAGAAAGGAGCAAGAGAGGTCCAGAAAGAGGAAGAGAGAAGCAGAAGGAAGCAAGAAATGTACAGAAAGAGGCACAAGAAGTGCAGGAAAAAAGCAAGAGAGGTACAGAAAGAGGCAAGAGAAGTACAGAAAGAGGAAGAAAGGTGCAGAAAGAAGCAAGGGAAGTGCAGAAAGAGACAAGAGAAGTGCAGAAAGAGGAAGAAAGGTACAGAAAGAGGCAAGAGAAGTACAGAAGGAAGCAAGAGAGGTGCATCAAGAAGGAAGAGAAGTGATGAAATAGGCAAGAGAGGTGTAGTAGGAAGCTAGAGGGGTAGAGAAAAAGCAAGAGAGGTGCAGAAAGAAGCAAGAGAGGTACAGAAGGCAGCAAGAGAGGTGTAGAAAGAGGAAGAGAGGTACAGAAAGAGGCAAGATGTAGGAGAGTAGGATCTGCTTCACATGGGTACCCCCACTTTTTGCTGATGCTTCACTGTTTTTCGACATTAGTCTGGCTGGGGCCCTGCTAATCAGAACCCCAGCCTAGCTGCTTCCTCTCTAAAATGGTTTCCATGTGCCTTAGGCACATCACTGATTGGAATCTGGAGTGCCCTTATAAGTCCCTAGTATATGGTATACTATGTACCAAGGGCATAGGTACCTCAGAGGCCTGCCAGGGGCTGCAGCATGTATTATGCCACCCCTGGAAGGCCATCCAAACTGACACCACAGGTCTGCTACTGCAGCCTGGGTAAGGTGGTGCATGCACTCCTTACTGTGATATAGGTTACCTATATCACTAAATACATACACACATATAAACCTATAAGTCACTCCTAAGGCAGGCCTTATCAATCCTAAAGGCAGAGTGCATGGTTCCTATGTGAGAGGGTGCCCCTGCATGAGCAGGGCCCTCTGCAGCGTTCGGAGACCCTTCTCTGATGCTGTTTGTAGTGCAGCCTGACCATATACTCTTAAGCGCATTATAACCTCGCGTTAAATGCTAACTTTGGAATGGCTGCACCTAAACATGTCGTGTTTGGTGTCAAACATCTTGGAATACTACCCCCCGCCAATTCTGGCGGCGGGGGTAGCATTCCACCCTTCTAGAGGGAAAGACATGTTAACTCTGGCTAGCCCGGTAACTTCTTTCCAAAGCCCTGGCATCACAAAATGGATGCTGCTGCCACAGACACGAGTCTGGCCTCCTGCTGCTGGACGAAACTCCGGCAGGGGCGGCCTGGACACAGGTTTCTGTCCCAGGGAGGTGTGACCACCTCCCCAGACAGGATAATGTGTATTGGGGCTGGGCGGGAGCACTTTCGGGTGCTTTGAAGTCCTGCACTGGGGGCACACTTGGTGTCCCTGTGCATACCCCAGTTCAAACCGGATCAGGGGCTTCCAGCCCCTGCTTTGGCACAAACTGGACAAAGGGAAAGGGGTGTAGCCACCCCTCTGCCCTGACCCACCCATAGGTGGGGCCACAGAGTTGTCCAACCCCTATCCTGAGTATAAGTATAGGAACCCAGTCCTTAGGACTTTAGATTATCCCTGGACTAAACTCTGAAACTGAATCCTGGACCTTCGACGCTCTACTCACGATTAGAGGACAGAAGAATCTCCCTTGGGGTCAAGGAGTGACTCCCCTGCTTGGCAGGCACCAAAGAAGCATCTGTCCGGTTCGCATTTCTGAAGCTCCCGTCAGACGCCGAAGTCATCGCATCACCAGAGGTAGATTCTCAGACTTCGCCTAGGCTATCCTGAGTCCCCAGCAAAGCTGAGGCCCGTGGCTATCGTGGGTGACTTGAGACCGTGACCCCTGGACACCGAGCACATTTGCAAGTGCATCCTCTTCTGGGTCTTCCCCGAAGTCGTGCTTTGGGCTCCGAGTAGCCCTAGCCT
The DNA here is from genome assembly GCA_963921515.1 of Calotriton arnoldi. NCBI lineage: Eukaryota > Metazoa > Chordata > Amphibia > Caudata > Salamandridae > Calotriton > Calotriton arnoldi. The sequence goes on from CAWUFW010018601.1 coordinate 180,610, forward strand.
CCAGCACCAACTGCACCAAAGATCACTGGCCTCCACTCCACGAGTGTCCTGTGAGCCAGATCCACGTGCGGCGTCACGAGGCTCCTTCACGGTCGCTAGCCCGTTGGCTAGTAGCCCTTAACGAAGGCCAATCTTTTCTAACTTGGCATCCTGGTTGCCTCCAGGCCTGTCCTCACTTACCCTCGCTGGGTGAGTTCTCCAGACCTTGCTGGTCTGCACCATCGACGATCTTCCTCTGCATCGAGACTTGCCGTTGCCAAGGCTTGTTGGATCCAATCCGGTCGCCGACACCTCAGCACTCGACAAACATCGTGTGCCAGCCTGAATCCTACTCCTGGTCGCCGACAATGCCTCCTGGACCTCGTGGCTGAAGAGACAAGACGACTGTCAACGCACCTGAAGCACTCGACATCGGTGGGCATCTGTCCATCGCCTTCCTGGTCACTGGCTAGTGACCCAGACTCTGTCCCCTCTGCTTTCAGGTTCTTCAGAACTCCGATCCACTCTTGGATCCACCCGGACACTTTTCACTTGGTCGCCAGCAGCACTTTGCAGCAGATCGCCATTCAAATCGACGACGAAACCCGACCCCGAAAGGCACCTATGCACCCGGCTTCCCTGGGTGAGGTAACACGAGTACTCCGGTGCTCCCGTGGGTAGAGACTCTTCAAAGTCCTAGATCTCAAAGGGTTTGGTCCAAGTCCTCTTTAAGTGTCCCTTTTCTCTAATTTCCCGATCACGACTTTCTCCATAGAAGTCAACGGCGTATCGCGGTTGTGTATTTACACTGCACGCGTCTCCCGTGGGTCCCCTGTGTCACTACCTTGGGTGGTTCCTTGTGGTCCAAGCACTTCTAGAGGCTCTAGGCCTAGTGTCTAGTTCAGTCGTGGTTCTTATACCACTTTATTGGTATATGGTTTGGTACGCCCCTAGGGCCCAAACGTGTATTTGTGCTATTACTGTGTTTAAATAACTTCTAACTTATGTATTTCGAACTCTAGCCTCATAAAGAGACTAGAGGGGTGTGTTTAGCAATAAATACATATATTTTGAATATATACCTGGTGTGGTGCTCTTTCATTTGATCACTCAAGAGATTATAGACTGGTAAAACAAGCTGCTTTACATTCCTTCAAGACTTAGCCTGAAGGCTGCTCTCCATAGCTACCACTAGGATAGCTTTCAATAAGGTTGTCTTTAACCTATCTCCAATAAGGGGTTGTTTGGACTGGTGCAAGGTGCCCACTATAATTAGTGGACAGCATATACCAGGCCAACTTCTCACATTGGTGTGCAGCGTGTGGGATTCCAGCTTGCTATTGTTTTACCAGATAATCTCAATTGAATTGATCAACTGAAAACCACTAAAGGTACCTAAGGTACATATAATTTAAGCTTAGAATACAGTAAGTTCTACTGAACTTAGAGTTGTGTGTTAAGGGATAGCACAACCCTTTCTACAACTCAAGAGAGTTTAGTAGGCCACACTAGAGTAGGTAGTGCATACACCACACCACACTAGTAATGTCTTTAAGGGTAGGATCTAAAGAATCCTTGCAGGAAGCCATTGAGTTTCCACCCTCCAAGTATGATACACTCCCATTCTTGGAATTGAGAGCTTTATGCAACTTGAGAAAAATAAGGACAGGCCAAAGCCCCACCACCCAACACCTCAAGGAGTTGTTGGTGGCTTATGACCTTAGTAAGCCCTTGGGGACTGAAGGGGTAGGAGCTGAGGGTGGGGCAGATGATGAGGATGGAACCAGGGGTACCAGTACCCCCAGCCCCCCCTCTGAAACTGGCCAGGAGGGCGACAATGGCCCTGACCTGGATAATCCAATCCCTCCTGAGGAAGATGAAGAGGATGATCAGAATGATGCCCTCTTTGTCCCCCCAGGAAGGATTATGAGTGTGCCCAGAAGGTCTAGGTCTCCTTCTCAGGAGTCTAACCACTCTGGCACCTCAATAGGGAGCTCTGTCTCATCTCATAGGAGGGAATCCTCTCATGAGAGAAGAAAGAGGCTGGTTCAATATGAGGAAGCTCAGCTTGAAATCAAAAAGAAGCAACTAGCCATAGACAGGGAGTCCCTAGATCTCTTTAGAGAGAGAAGAAAGTTGGGACTAGAGTCCCATGGTGGCAGCCATGTCCCTAGAGATAGGGAAAGGTCCTATGACCATAGGAACCTGAGCAAGATTGTCCCTCCCTATCAGAATGGGGATGACATCCACAAGTGGATAACTGCTCTAGAGAGGGCCTGTAAGGTACAGAAGGTCCCTCAGGAGCAGTGGGCAGCAATCTTGTGGCTCTCCTTTGCTGACAAAGGTAGAGATAAGCTCCTCACTGTTAGAGAGGAGGATGCTGATAATTACAAGGTCTTGAAGAGTGCTCTTATTGATGGGTTTGGCCTAACCACTGAACAGTACAGGTTGAAGTTCAGAGATACCCAAAAAGCACAGACTCAAGACTGGGTAGACTATGTGGATTGTTCTGCCAAGGCTCTGGAAGGCTGGTTGATGGGCAGTAAGGTGTGTGACTTCTCAGGATTGTACAATCTGATAATGAGGGAGCAGATTCTTAATAACTGTCAAAATCAGCTGTTGCATCAATACCTGGTAGACTCTGATCTGACCTCTCCCCAAGAATTGGGAAAGAAGGCAGACAAATGGGTCAGAACCAGGGTGAAGCAGAAGGTACAGAACCAAGGTGGGGAAACCAAGAAGCAAGATGCTAAGAACTCTGAAAAGGGTGGGGAGAAGGGTAAAGATCAAAAGTCTTCATCAGGCCCCCAAAAATCTTCTTCTGGTGGGGATTCACAGTCTACCAAAGGGAAAGGCCAAAGAAAACCATGGTGCAAGGTCTGTAAGCAAAAGACCCACTGGACCAGTGATTGCACCAAGTCCAAAGACTCCAGTCCAGCACCCACCAATGCCCCTAAGGCACCTGTTCCCCCTAGTACAGTTGGTGGGAGTGCTCCAGCCAAGGGTTTAGTAGGGTTCACCCTGGGTACTGAGTTGGGCTCTGACCTAGTCAGAGAACTGACTCAGGCTGTGTTAGTCTGTGATGGAGGCATGGATGTGACCTCCTCTGTGAGTCCCAGTAATCTGGGCAAGTACAGACAACAGCCTTTAATCAATGGACGTGAGGCTTTGGCATTTAGGGACACAGGGGCAAGTGTCACAATGGTGACACAAGACCTTGTGAATCCTGGGCAAGTTATACTTGGTGAGATGTACCAAGTGACCAATGCTAGCAATGTCAGAACAGACCATACTCTGGCAGTTGTTAACTTCTCCTGGGGAGGGGTAACTGGCCTTAAGAAGGTTGTGGTGAGTGCAAACCTACCAGTCGAATGCTTGCTTGGCAATGACTTAGAGACTTCTGCTTGGGCAGAAGTGGAGCTCAGGACCCATGCAGAAATGCTGGGGATCCCTGCAGATGTGTTTGCTGTGACCAGGTCACAAGCCAAAATGTCTAGCACTGAACAGGCCTTGGATTCTGGAAGAATGGACCAAGTGCCTTCCAAGAGGAGGAGTAGTAGGGTTAAGGCAGTGCCTTCCCCTTGGCTCAGGAGGAAGATCAGTCCCTTGAGGGGGATGATCTCAGTCCTGAGGAAGGAACTGTCCCAGAGGAACTTGAACCTGACCAGGTTGAGTTCTTGGGGACAGGGGGACCTTCTAGGGCAGATCTGAGCCAGGAGCAGCAGAGCTGCCCCTCCCTTGAACCCCTCAGATAGCAAGCTGCTGCTGAGGCTGCTGGGAAAGCTAGTGGTCCCCATACAGTGTATTGGGATGATGGACTCCTGTACTCAGAGAGTAGAGACCCCAAGCCTGGTGCTACCAGGAGGTTGGTTATACCTCTGAAGTTCAGGGGCTTCCTATTGACCCTAGCCCATGATATTCCCTTAGCAGGTCACCTGGGCCAGAACAAGACTTGGGACAGAATTGTCCCTCACTTTCACTGGCCCCACATGTCTGAAGACAGCAAGGAGTTTTGTCGCTCCTGTGTAACCTGCCAAGCCAGTGGCAAGGCAGGTGGCACTACAAAGGCCCCCTGATACCACTACCTGTGGTGGGGGTGCCCTTTGAAAGGGTAGGGATTGACATTGTTGGTCCCATGGATCCCCAAACAGCCTCTGGGCACAGGTTTATCCTGGTGGTAGTGGATCATGCCACCAGGTACCCAGAAGCTATTCCCCTCAGGACCACTACAGCACCTGTGGTGGCAAGGGCCCTCCTGGGAATTTTCTCAAGAGTGGGCTTTCCTAAGGAGGTAGTATCAGACAGGGGTGCTAACTTCATGTCTGGGTACTTAAAAGCAATGTGGAAGGAGTGTGGAGTGACTTATAAGTTCACCACACCCTATCACCCACAATGCAATGGTTTAGTTGAGAGATTCAACAAAACCTTGAAGGGCATGATTAAAGGGCTCCCAGAAAAGCTTAGGCGTAGATGGGACATACTCTTGCCCTGCCTTTTATTCGCATATAGGGAGGTGCCTCAGAAGGGGTTGGTTACAGCCCTTTGAACTTCTGTTTGGCCACCCTGTGAGGGGTCCACTGTGCTTGGTGAAGGAAGGATGGGAGTTACCTCTCAAGCCCCCAAAGCAAGATATAGTGGACTATGTACTTGGTCTCCGCTCCAGGATGGCTGAGTATATGAAAAAGGCAACCAAAAACCTTGAGGCTAGCCAGGAACTTCAAAAGGCCTGGCATGACCAAAAGGCTGTTCTGACTGTTTACCAGCCAGGACAGAAGGTGTGGGTGTTGGAGCCAGTGGCCCCAGCAGCTCTCCAAGACAAATGGAGTGGACCCCACACTATTGTTGAGCAGAAGGGTGAGGTCACTTACTTAGTAGACCTAGGAACACCCAGGAGTCCCCACAGGGTTCTCCATGTCAACAGGTTAAAACCATATGTGGACAGGGCAGACATGGGCTTGCTCATGGCTACTGATGAAGGGCAGGAGGAAGAGAGTGACCCACTCCCTGACCTGCTCTCACAGAACCCTGACGATGGGTCAGTAGATGGTGCAGCCTTGGCAGGCAGCCTCACTACCCAGCAACAAACTGATTGTAGGCAAGTTCTCAATCAGTTTAGACATATGTTTTCACTGACACCCAGTCAGACCACCTGGTGCACTCATGAAGTGGACACTGGGGACAGTCTGCCTATTAAAAATAAGATTTATAGGCAACCTGACCATGTCAGGGACTGTATCAGGACTGAAGTCCAGAAAATGTTGGAATTGGGAGTTATTGAACCCTCAGATAGCCCTTGGGCTAGTCCAGTGGTCCTTGTGCCAAAACCTCACACCAGTGGTGGAAAAAGAGAGATGAGGTTTTGTGTGGACTACAGGGGTCTCAATGCAGTCACTAGGACTGATGCCCATCCAATACCAAGGGCAGATGAGCTCATAGATACTTTGGCCTCAGCCAAATATCTCAGCACATTTGACTTGACAGCTGGCTACTGGCAGATCAGACTAACTGATACTGCAAAGCCCAAGACAGCATTCTCAACCCCTAGTGGGCATTATCAATTTGTGGTAATGCCCTTTGGTCTGAAGAATGCACCTGCCACTTTCCAGAGGCTGGTGAATACAGTTCTCACAGGTCTGGAAGCCTATAGTGCAGCATATCTAGATGATATTGCTGTCTTTAGCTCCACCTGGGAGGATCACCTGGTCCACCTCAGGAATGTTTTACAGGCCCTGCAAAAGGCAGGCCTGACTATCAAGGCCACTAAGTGCCAGATAGGGCAGAGTCAGGTTGTGTACCTGGGCCACCTTGTGGGTGGAGGCCAGGTTCAACCTTTGCAGAGCAAGATCCAGACTATCATGGACTGGACTGCTCCCACTACCCAGACTCAGGTGAGAGCCTTCTTAGGCCTGACTGGGTACTATAGGAGATTTGTCAAGGGGTATGGATCAATAGTGACACCCCTGAATGACTTAACTTCTAAGAAAATGCCCAAAAAGGTTCAGTGGACAGTTAGCTGTCAAAAGGCATTTGATGACCTGAAGCAGGCCATGTGCACTGCTCCCATTCTACAGAGTCCTGATTACTCCAAGAAGTTCATTGTTCAAACTGATGCATCTGAATTGGGGGTAGAGGCTGTACTGTCACAATTGAATGAAGAAGGTCAGGATCAGCCAGTAGCTTTCATTAGCAGAAGGCTGACCCCTAGAGAGAAACGTTGGTCAGCCATAGAGAGGGAGGCCTTTGCTGTGGTCTGGGCTCTGAAGAAGTTGAGGCCATACTTGTTTGGTACACACTTCCTGGTTCAGACAGACCATAAGCCCCTCTTATGGCTAAAACAAATGAAGGGTGAAAACCCCAAACTGCTTAGGTGGTCCATTTCCCTACAGGGGATGGACTTTACAGTGGAACATAGACCTGGGAGTAACCATGCCAATGCAGATGGACTCTCTAGGTACTTCCACTTAGAACATGAAGACTTAACTGGGCAAGGTTAGTTTAATGTCCCTACGTTTGGGGGGTTGTGTAGGAGAGTAGGATCTGCTTCACATGGGTACCCCCACTTTTTGCTGATGCTTCACTGTTTTTCGACATTAGTCTGGCTGGGGCCCTGCTAATCAGAACCCCAGCCTAGCTGCTTCCTCTCTAAAATGGTTTCCATGTGCCTTAGGCACATCACTGATTGGAATCTGGAGTGCCCTTATAAGTCCCTAGTATATGGTATACTATGTACCAAGGGCATAGGTACCTCAGAGGCCTGCCAGGGGCTGCAGCATGTATTATGCCACCCCTGGAAGGCCATCCAAACTGACACCACAGGTCTGCTACTGCAGCCTGGGTAAGGTGGTGCATGCACTCCTTACTGTGATATAGGTTACCTATATCACTAAATACATACACACATATAAACCTATAAGTCACTCCTAAGGCAGGCCTTATCAATCCTAAAGGCAGAGTGCATGGTTCCTATGTGAGAGGGTGACCCTGCATGAGCAGGGCCCCTCTGCAGCGTTCGGAGACCCTTCTCTGATGCTGTTTGTAGTGCAGCCTGACCATATACTCTTAAGCGCATTATAACCTCGCGTTAAATGCTAACTTTGGAATGGCTGCACCTAAACATGTCGTGTTTGGTGTCAAACAACTTGGAATACTACCCCCCGCCAATTCTGGTGGCGGGGGTAGCATTCCACCCTTCAAGAGGGAAAGACATGTTAACTCTGGCTAGCCCGGTAACTACTTTCCAAAGCCCTGGCATCACAAAATGGATGCTGCTGCCACAGACACGAGTCTGGCCTCCTGCTGCTGGACGAAACTCCGGCAGGGGCGGCCTGGACAATAGGTTTCCTGTCCCAGGGAGGTGTGACCACCTCCCCAGACAGGATAATGTGTATTGGGGCTGGGCGGGAGCACTTTCGGGTGCTTTGAAGTCCTGCACTGGGGGCACACTTGGTGTCCCTGTGCATACCCCAGTTCAAACTGGATCAGGGGCTTGCAGCCCCTGCTTTGGCACAAACTGGACAAAGGGAAAGGGGTGTAGCCACCCCTCTGCCCTGACCCACCCATAGGTGGGGCCACAGAGTAGTCCAACCCCTATCCTTAGTATAAGTATAGGAACCCAGTCCTTAGGACTTTAGATTATCCCTGGACTAAACTCTGAAACTGAATCCTGGACCTTCGACGCTCTACTCACGATTAGAGGACAGAACAATCTCCCTTGGGGTCAAGGAGTGACTCCCCTGCTTGGCAGGCACCAAAGAAGCATCTGTCCGGTTCGCATTTCTGAAGCTCCCGTCGGACGCCGAAGTCATCGCATCACCAGAGGTGGATTCTCAGTCTTCCCCGAGGCGACCCTGAGTCCCCAGCAAAGCTGAGGCCCGTGGCTTTCGTGGGTGACTTGAGAACATTACCCCTGGACACCGAGCACATTTGCAAGTGCATCCTCTTCTGGGTCTCCCCAAAGTCATGCTTTGGGATTCGAGTAGCCCTAGCCTCCAGCACCAACTGCACTGAAGATCACTGGCCTCCACTCCACGAGTGTCCTGTGAGCCAGATCCACGTGCGGCGTCACGAGGCTCCTTCGCGGTCGCTAGCCCGTTGGCTAGTAGCCCTTAACGAAGGCCAATCTTTTTCTAGCTTAGCATCCTGGTTGCTCCAGGCCTGTCCTCACTTACCCTTGCTGGGTGAGTTCCCTAGACCTTGCTGGTCTGCACCATCGATGATCTTCCTCTGCATCGAGACTTGCCGTTGCCAAGGCTTGTTGGGTCCAATCCGGTTGCCGACACCTCAGCACTCGACAGACATCGTGTACCAGCCCGAATCCTGCTCTTGGTCGCCAACAACACCTCCTGGACCTCGTGGCTGAAGAGACAAGACAACCGTCAACGCACCTGAAGCACTCGACATCGGTGGGCATCTGTCCATCGCCTTCCTGGTCACTGGCTAGTGACCCAGACTCTGTCCCCTCTGCTTTCAGGTTCTTCAGAACTCCGATCCACTCTTGGATCCACCCGGACACTTTTCACTTGGTCGCCAGCAGCACTTTGCAGCAGATCGCCATTCAAATCGACGACGAAACCCGACCCCGAAAGGCACCTATGCACCCGGCTTCCCTGGGTGAGGTAACACGAGTACTCCGGTGCTCCCGTGGGTAGAGACTCTTCAAAGTCCTAGATCTCAAAGGGTTTGGTCCAAGTCCTCTTTAAGTGTCCCTTTTCTCTAATTTCCCGATCACGACTTTCTCCATAGAAGTCAACGGCGTATCACGGTTGTGTATTTACACTGCACGCGTCTCCCGTGGGTCCCCTGTGTCACTACCTTGGGTGGTTCCTTGTGGTCCAAGCACTTCTAGAGGCTCTAGGCCTAGTGTCTAGTTCAGTAGTGGTTCTTATACCACTTTATTGGTATATGATTTGGTACGCCCCTAGGGCCCAAACGTGTATTTGTGCTATTACTGTGTTTAAATAACTTCTAACTTATGTACTTCGAACTCTAGCCTCATAAAGAGACTAGAGGGGTGTGTTTAGCAATAAATACATATATTTTGAATATATACCTGGTGTGGTGCTCTTTCATTTGATCACTCAAGAGATTATAGACTGGTAAAACAAGCTGCTTTACATTCCTTCAAGACTTAGTCTGAAGGCTGCTCTCCATAGCTACCACTAGGATAGCTTTCAATAAGGTTGTCTTTAACCTATCTCCAATAAGGGGATGTTTGGACTGGTGCAAGGTGCCCACTATAATTAGTGGACAGCATATACCAGGCCAACTTCTCACACAAGAGACGTAGAGAAAGAGACAAGAGAAGCTCAGAAAGAGGCAGGAGAGGTGGAGAAAGAGAGTGAGGTGCAGAAAGAGGCAAGTGTGGTGCAGAAAGAAGCAAGACAGGTACAGAAAGAAGCAAGAGATGTGCAAAAGAGGCCAGAAAAGTACAGCAAGAAGCAAGAGAGGTGCTGAAAGGAGCAAGAGAAATACAGAGAGAAGCAAGAGAAGTGCAGAAAGGACCAAGAGCGGTGCAGAAAGAGAAAGATAGAAGCATAAAGAAGAAAGCGATGTGGAGAAAGAGGCAAGAGAAGTGCAGAAAGAAGTAAGAGAGGTGTAGAAAGAAGCAAGAGAGGTGCAGAAAGGAGCAAGAGAAATACAGAGAGAAGCAAGAGAGGTACAGAAAGAGGCAAGAGAGTTGCAGAAAGAAGCTAGAGGTACAGAAAGAGGCAAGAGCGGTGCAAATATAGGCGAGAGAAGTGATGAAAAAAGCAAGATAGGTGCAGAAAGAATCAAGAGAGGTACAGAAAGAAGCAAGAGAAGTACTGAAAGAGGAAAGAGAAGTGCAGAAAGAGGCCAGAGAAGTGCAGAAAGAGGCAAGAGAAGTGCAGAAAGAGGGAGGAGAGGGGCAGAAAGAAGCAGGAGAAGAGCAGAAATAGGGATGAAATGTGCAGAAAGAGGCAAGAGAGATGCAGAAAGAGGCAAGAGAAGTGCAGAAAGAGACAACAGAGGTGCAGAAAGAGGCAAGAGGGGTGCAAAAAGAAGCAAGAGATACGCAGAAAGAAGCAAGGGAAATGTAGAAAGAGGCAAGAGGGGTGCACAAAGAAGCAAGAGAGGTGCAGAAAGAGGCAAGAGAAGCACAGAAAGATGCACGAGAGGTGCAGAGAGAGGCAAGAGAGGTGCAGAAAGAGGCAAGAGAAGTGCAGAAAGAGGAAGAAAGGCGCAGACAAAGGAAGAAAGGCACAAAAGAACAATTGAAGTGCAGAAAGAAGCAAGAGAAGTGCAGAAAGAAGCAAGAGAGGTGCAGAAAGGAGCATGTGAAGTACAGAAAGAAGCAAGAGAGGTGCAGAAAGAAGAGAGTGAGGTACAGAAAGAGGACAGAGAGGTGCAGAAATAGGTAAGAGAAGTGTACAAAGAGGTAAGAGAAGTGCGAAAAGAGGCAAGAGAAGCGCACAAAGAAGGAAGAGAGGTGCCCAAAGAAGCAAGCGAGGTGCAGAAAGAAGCAAGAGAGGTGCAGAAAAAGGAAGAAAGTTACAGAAAGAAGCAAGAGAAGTATAGAAAGAGGCAAGAGAAGTGCAGAAAAAGGCAAGAGAAGTGCAGAAAGAGGAAGAAAAGTACAGAAAGAAGCAAGAGAAGTACAGAAAGAGGCAAGAGAAGTGCAGAAAGAGGCAAGAGAAGTGCCAAAAGAGGAAGAAAGGTGCAGAAGGAAGCAAGAGAGGTACACAAAGAAGCAAGGGAGGTACAGAAAGAAGCAAGAGAGGTGCAGAAAAAGGAAGAAAGGGGAGAAAGAGGCAAGAGAAGTATATAAAGAGGAAGAAAGGTGCAGAAAGAAGCAACAGAGGTGCAGAAAGAAGGAAGAGGAGTGATGAAATAGGCAAGAGAGGTGCAGAAAGAAGCACGAGAGGTGGAGAAAGAAGCAAGAGAGGTGCAAAAATAAGCAAGAGTTGTGCAGAAAGAAGCAAGAGAGGTGCAGAAAGAGAAAGAGAGGTGCAGAAAGAGGCAGAGAGGTAGAGAAAGCAGAGAGTGAGGTGCTGGAAGAGGAAAGTGAGGTGCAGAAAGAAGCAAGAGAGGTACAGAAAGAAGCAAGAGAGGTGCAGAAAGAGGAAGAGAGAAGCAGAAAGAAGCAAGAGATGTACAGAAAGAGGCAAGAGAAGTGCAGAAAGAAGCAAAAGAGGTGCAGAAAGAAGCAAGAGAAGTACAGAAAGGAGCAAGAGAGGTCCAGAAAGAGGAAGAGAGAAGCAGAGGAAGCAAGAGATGTGCAGAAAGAGGCACAAGAAGTACAGAAAGAAGCGAGAGGTACAGAAAGAGGCAAGAGAAGTACAGAAAGAGGAAGAAAGGTGCAGAAAGAAGCAAGGGAAGTGCAGAAAGAGACAAGAGAAGTGCAGAAAGAGGCAAGAGAAGTACCTAAAGAGGAAGAAAGGTGCAGAAAGAAGCAACAGAATTGCAGAAAGAGGCAACAGAAGTGCAGAAAGAGGAAGAAAGGTACAGAAAGAGGCAAGAGAAGTACAGAAGGAAGTAAGAGAGGTGCATCAAGAAGGAAGAGAGTGAGGTGCAGAAAGAGGCAAGTGTGGTGCAGAAAGAAGCAAGACAGGTACAGAAAGAAGCAAGAGATGTGCAAAAAGAGGCAAGAAAAATGCAGCAAGAAGCAAGAGAGGTGCAGAAAAGAGCAAGAGAAATACAGAGAGAAGCAAGAGAAGTGCAGAAAGGACCAAGAGAGGTGCAGAAAGAGGAAGATAGAAGCATAAAGAAGAAAGCGATGTGGAGAAAGAGGCAAGAGAAGTGCAGAAAGAAGCAAGAGAGGTGTAGAAAGAAGCAAGAGAGGTACAGAAAGGAACAATAGAAATGCAGAGAGAAGCAAGAGAAGTGCAGAAAGAAGCAAGGGAGGTGCAGAAAGAAGCAAGAGAAGTTCAGAAAGAAGCAAGAGGGGTGAAGAAAGAAGCAAAAGAGGTACAGAAAGAGGGAGAGAGAAGCAGAAAGAAGCACGAGATGTGCAGAAATAGGCAAGAGAAGTGCAGAAAGAAGTAAGAGAAGTGCAGAAAGAAGCACGAGGGGTGCAGAAAGAAGCAAGAGAGGTGCAGAAAGAGGCAAGAGAGGTACAGAAAGAGACAAGAGAAGTGCATAAAGGGGCAGAAGAGGTGGAGAAAAAGAGTGAGGTGCAGAAAGAGGCAAGTGAGGTCTAGAAAGAGGCAAGAGAGGTGCAGAAAAAGGTAAGAGAGGTGCTGAAAGAGATAAGGGAGGTGCAGAAATAAGCAAGAGAAGTGCAGAAAGAAACAACAGAGTGACAGAAAGAAGCAAGAGAGGTGCAGAAAGTGGAGGAAAGGTAGAGAAAGAGGCAAGAGAAGTACAGAAAGAGGAAGAAAGGTGCAGAAAGAAGCAAGAGAAGTGCAGAAAGAAGCTAAAGAAGAACAGAAAGAGGCAAGAGAAGTGCCTAAAGAGGAAGAAAGGTACAGAAAGAAGCAAGAGAAATACAGAAAGAGGCAAGAGAAGTGAAGAAAGAGGAAGAAAGGTACAGAAAGAAGCAAGAGAAGTACAGAAAGAAGCGAGAGAGGTGCAGAAAGAAGCAAGAGAGGTGCAGAAAGAAGCAATAGAAGTACCAAAGGATCAAGAGAGATGCAGAAAGAGGAAGCGAGAAGCAAAAAGAAGCAAGAGATGTAGAGAAAGAAGCAAGAGAAGTGCAGAAGGAAGCAAGAGAGGTGCATCAAGAAGGAAGAGAAGTGATGAAATAGGCAAGAGAGGTGTAGTAGGAAGCAAGAGAGGTAGAGAAAAAGCAAGAGAGGTGCAGAAAGAAGCAAGAGAGGTGCAGAAGGCAGCAAGAGAGGTGTAGAAAGATGAAGAGAGGTGCAGAAAGAGGCAAGAGACGTAGAGAAAGAGATCAGAGAAGTGCAGAAAGAGGCGGAGAGGTAGAGAAAGAAGAGAGTGAGGTGCAGGAAGAGGAAAGTGAGGTGCAGAAAGAAGCAAGAGAGGATCAGAAAGAAGCAAGAGAGGTGCATAAAGAGGAAGAGAGAAGCAGAAAGAAGCAAGAGATGTGCTGAAAGAGGCAAGAGAAGTGCAGAAAGAAGCAAAAGAGGTGCACAAAGAAGCAAGAGAGGTACAGCCTGAAGCAAGAGAAGTGCAGAAAGGAGCAAGAGAGGTCCAGAAAGAGGAAGAGAGAAGCAGAAGGAAGCAAGAAATGTACAGAAAGAGGCACAAGAAGTGCAGGAAAAAAGCAAGAGAGGTACAGAAAGAGGCAAGAGAAGTACAGAAAGAGGAAGAAAGGTGCAGAAAGAAGCAAGGGAAGTGCAGAAAGAGACAAGAGAAGTGCAGAAAGAGGAAGAAAGGTACAGAAAGAGGCAAGAGAAGTACAGAAGGAAGCAAGAGAGGTGCATCAAGAAGGAAGAGAAGTGATGAAATAGGCAAGAGAGGTGTAGTAGGAAGCTAGAGGGGTAGAGAAAAAGCAAGAGAGGTGCAGAAAGAAGCAAGAGAGGTACAGAAGGCAGCAAGAGAGGTGTAGAAAGAGGAAGAGAGGTACAGAAAGAGGCAAGATGTAGGAGAGTAGGATCTGCTTCACATGGGTACCCCCACTTTTTGCTGATGCTTCACTGTTTTTCGACATTAGTCTGGCTGGGGCCCTGCTAATCAGAACCCCAGCCTAGCTGCTTCCTCTCTAAAATGGTTTCCATGTGCCTTAGGCACATCACTGATTGGAATCTGGAGTGCCCTTATAAGTCCCTAGTATATGGTATACTATGTACCAAGGGCATAGGTACCTCAGAGGCCTGCCAGGGGCTGCAGCATGTATTATGCCACCCCTGGAAGGCCATCCAAACTGACACCACAGGTCTGCTACTGCAGCCTGGGTAAGGTGGTGCATGCATCCCTTACTGTGATATAGGTTACCTATATCACTAAATACATACACACATATAAACCTATAAGTCACTCCTAAGGCAGGCCTTATCAATCCTAAAGGCAGAGTGCATGGTTCCTATGTGAGAGGGTGCCCCTGCATGAGCAGGGCCCTCTGCAGCGTTCGGAGACCCTTCTCTGATGCTGTTTGTAGTGCAGCCTGACCATATACTCTTAAGCGCATTATAACCTCGCGTTAAATGCTAACTTTGGAATGGCTGCACCTAAACATGTCGTGTTTGGTGTCAAACATCTTGGAATACTACCCCCCGCCAATTCTGGCGGCGGGGGTAGCATTCCACCCTTCTAGAGGGAAAGACATGTTAACTCTGGCTAGCCCGGTAACTTCTTTCCAAAGCCCTGGCATCACAAAATGGATGCTGCTGCCACAGACACGAGTCTGGCCTCCTGCTGCTGGACGAAACTCCGGCAGGGGCGGCCTGGACAATAGGTTTCCTGTCCCAGGGAGGTGTGACCACCTCCCCAGACAGGATAATGTGTATTGGGGCTGGGCGGGAGCACTTTCGGGTGCTTTGAAGTCCTGCACTGGGGGCACACTTGGTGTCCCTGTGCATACCCCAGTTCAAACCGGATCAGGGGCTTGCAGCCCCTGCTTTGGCACGAACTGGACAAAGGGAAAGGGGTGTAGCCACCCTCTGCCCTGACCCACCCATAGGTGGGGCCACAGAGTTGTCCAACCCCTATCCTGAGTATAAGTATAGGAACCCAGTCCTTAGGACTTTAGATTATCCCTGGACGAAACTCTGAAACTGAATCCTGGACCTTCGACGCTCTACTCACGATTAGAGGACAGAAGAATCTCCCTTGGGGTCAAGGAGTGACTCCCCTGCTTGGCAGGCACCAAAGAAGCATCTGTCCGGTTCGCATTTCTGAAGCTCCCGCCAACCGCCGAAGTCATCGCATCACCAGAGGTAGATTTTCAGACTTCGCCGAGGCTACACTGAGTCCCCAGCAAAGCTGAAGCCCGTGGCTATCGTGGGTGACTTGAGACCGTGACCCCTGGACACCGAGCACATTTGCAAGTGCATCCTCTTCTGGGTCTTCCCCGAAGTCGTGCTTTGGGCTCCCAGTAGCCCTAGCCTCCAGCACCAACTGCACCAAAGATCACTGGCTTCCACTCTACGAGTGTCCTGTGAGCCAGATCCACGTGCGGCGTCACGAGGCTCCTTCACGGTCGCTAGCCCGTTGGCTAGTAGCCCTTAACGAAGGCCAATCTTTTTCTAACTTGGCATCCTGGTTGCCTCAGGCCTGTCCTCACTTACCTTCGCTGGGTGAGTTCTCCAGACCTTGCTGGTTTGCACCATCGACGATCTTCCTCTGCATCGAAACTTGCCGTTGCCAAGGCTTGTTGGATCCAATCCGGTCGCCGACACCTCAGCACTCGACAAACATCGTGTGCCAGCCTGAATCCTACTCCTGGTCGCCGACAATGCCTCCTGGACCTCGTGGCTGAAGAGACAAGACGACTGTCAACGCACCTGAAGCACTCGACATCGGTGGGCATCTGTCCATCGCCTTCCTGGTCACTGGCTAGTGACCCAGACTCTGTCCCCTCTGCTTTCAGGTTCTTCAGAACTCCGATCCACTCTTGGATCCACCCGGACACTTTTCACTTGGTCGCCAGCAGCACTTTGCAGCAGATCGCCATTCAAATCGACGACGAAACCCGACCCCGAAAGGCACCTATGCACCCGGCTTCCCTGGGTGAGGTAACACGAGTACTCCGGTGCTCCCGTGGGTAGAGACTCTTCAAAGTCCTAGATCTCAAAGGGTTTGGTCCAAGTCCTCTTTAAGTGTCCCTTTTCTCTAATTTCCCGATCACGACTTTCTCCATAGAAGTCAACGGCGTATCGCGGTTGTGTATTTACACTGCACGCGTCTCCCGTGGGTCCCCTGTGTCACTACCTTGGGTGGTTCCTTGTGGTCCAAGCACTTCTAGAGGCTCTAGGCCTAGTGTCTAGTTCAGTCGTGGTTCTTATACCACTTTATTGGTATATGGTTTGGTACGCCCCTAGGGCCCAAACGTGTATTTGTGCTATTACTGTGTTTAAATAACTTCTAACTTATGTATTTCGAACTCTAGCCTCATAAAGAGACTAGAGGGGTGTGTTTAGCAATAAATACATATATTTTGAATATATACCTGGTGTGGTGCTCTTTCATTTGATCACTCAAGAGATTATAGACTGGTAAAACAAGCTGCTTTACATTCCTTCAAGACTTAGCCTGAAGGCTGCTCTCCATAGCTACCACTAGGATAGCTTTCAATAAGGTTGTCTTTAACCTATCTCCAATAAGGGGTTGTTTGGACTGGTGCAAGGTGCCCACTATAATTAGTGGACAGCATATACCAGGCCAACTTCTCACATTGGTGTGCAGCGTGTGGGATTCCAGCTTGCTATTGTTTTACCAGATAATCTCAATTGAATTGATCAACTGAAAACCACTAAAGGTACCTAAGGTACATATAATTTAAGCTTAGAATACAGTAAGTTCTACTGAACTTAGAGTTGTGTGTTAAGGGATAGCACAACCCTTTCTACAACTCAAGAGAGTTTAGTAGGCCACACTAGAGTAGGTAGTGCATACACCACACCACACTAGTAATGTCTTTAAGGGTAGGATCTAAAGAATCCTTGCAGGAAGCCATTGAGCTTCCACCCTCCAAGTATGATACACTCCCATTCTTGGAATTGAGAGCTTTATGCAACTTGAGAAAAATAAGGACAGGCCAAAGCCCCACCACCCAACACCTCAAGGAGTTGTTGGTGGCTTATGACCTTAGTAAGCCCTTGGGGACTGAAGGGGTAGGAGCTGAGGGTGGGGCAGATGATGAGGATGGGACCAGGGGTACCAGTACCCCCAGCCCCCCTCTGAAACTGGCCAGGAGGGCGACAATGGCCCTGACCTGGATAATCCAATCCCTCCTGAGGAAGATGAAGAGGATGATCAGAATGATGCCCTCTTTGTCCCCCCAGGAAGGATTATGAGTGTGCCCAGAAGGTCTAGGTCTCCTTCTCAGGAGTCTAACCACTCTGGCACCTCAATAGGGAGCTCTGTCTCATCTCATAGGAGGGAATCCTCTCATGAGAGAAGAAAGAGGCTGGTTCAATATGAGGAAGCTCAGCTTGAAATCAAAAAGAAGCAACTAGCCATAGACAGGGAGTCCCTAGATCTCTTTAGAGAGAGAAGAAAGTTGGGACTAGAGTCCCATGGTGGCAGCCATGTCCCTAGAGATAGGGAAAGGTCCTATGACCATAGGAACCTGAGCAAGATTGTCCCTCCCTATCAGAATGGGGATGACATCCACAAGTGGATAACTGCTCTAGAGAGGGCCTGTAAGGTACAGAAGGTCCCTCAGGAGCAGTGGGCAGCAATCTTGTGGCTCTCCTTTGCTGACAAAGGTAGAGATAAGCTCCTCACTGTTAGAGAGGAGGATGCTGATAATTACAAGGTCTTGAAGAGTGCTCTTATTGATGGGTTTGGCCTAACCACTGAACAGTACAGGTTGAAGTTCAGAGATACCCAAAAAGCACAGACTCAAGACTGGGTAGACTATGTGGATTGTTCTGCCAAGGCTCTGGAAGGCTGGTTGATGGGCAGTAAGGTGTGTGACTTCTCAGGATTGTACAATCTGATAATGAGGGAGCAGATTCTTAATAACTGTCAAAATCAGCTGTTGCATCAATACCTGGTAGACTCTGATCTGACCTCTCCCCAAGAATTGGGAAAGAAGGCAGACAAATGGGTCAGAACCAGGGTGAAGCAGAAGGTACAGAACCAAGGTGGGGAAACCAAGAAGCAAGATGCTAAGAACTCTGAAAAGGGTGGGGAGAAGGGTAAAGATCAAAAGTCTTCATCAGGCCCCCAAAAATCTTCTTCTGGTGGGGATTCACAGTCTACCAAAGGGAAAGGCCAAAGAAAACCATGGTGCAAGGTCTGTAAGCAAAAGACCCACTGGACCAGTGATTGCACCAAGTCCAAAGACTCCAGTCCAGCACCCACCAATGCCCCTAAGGCACCTGTTCCCCCTAGTACAGTTGGTGGGAGTGCTCCAGCCAAGGGTTTAGTAGGGTTCACCCTGGGTACTGAGTTGGGCTCTGACCTAGTCAGAGAACTGACTCAGGCTGTGTTAGTCTGTGATGGAGGCATGGATGTGACCTCCTCTGTGAGTCCCAGTAATCTGGGCAAGTACAGACAACAGCCTTTAATCAATGGACGTGAGGCTTTGGCATTTAGGGACACAGGGGCAAGTGTCACAATGGTGACACAAGACCTTGTGAATCCTGGGCAAGTTATACTTGGTGAGATGTACCAAGTGACCAATGCTAGCAATGTCAGAACAGACCATACTCTGGCAGTTGTTAACTTCTCCTGGGGAGGGGTAACTGGCCTTAAGAAGGTTGTGGTGAGTGCAAACCTACCAGTCGAATGCTTGCTTGGCAATGACTTAGAGACTTCTGCTTGGGCAGAAGTGGAGCTCAGGACCCATGCAGAAATGCTGGGGATCCCTGCAGATGTGTTTGCTGTGACCAGGTCACAAGCCAAAATGTCTAGCACTGAACAGGCCTTGGATTCTGGAAGAATGGACCAAGTGCCTTCCAAGAGGAGGAGTAGTAGGGTTAAGGCAGTGCCTTCCCCTTGGCTCAGGAGGAAGATCAGTCCCTTGAGGGGGATGATCTCAGCCCTGAAGAAGGAACTGTCCCAGAGGAACTTGAACCTGACCAGGTTGAGTTCTTGGGGACAGGGGGACCTTCTAGGGCAGATCTGAGCCAGGAGCAGCAGAGCTGCCCCTCCCTTGAACCCCTCAGACAGCAAGCTGCTGCTGAGGCTGCTGGGAAAGCTAGTGGTCCCCATACAGTGTATTGGGATGATGGACTCCTGTACTCAGAGAGTAGAGACCCCAAGCCTGGTGCTACCAGGAGGTTGGTTATACCTCTGAAGTTCAGGGGCTTCCTATTGACCCTAGCCCATGATATTCCCTTAGCAGGTCACCTGGGCCAGAACAAGACTTGGGACAGAATTGTCCCTCACTTTCACTGGCCCCACATGTCTGAAGACAGCAAGGAGTTTTGTCGCTCCTGTGTAACCTGCCAAGCCAGTGGCAAGGCAGGTGGCACTACAAAGGCCCCCCTGATACCACTACCTGTGGTGGGGGTGCCCTTTGAAAGGGTAGGGATTGACATTGTTGGTCCCATGGATCCCCAAACAGCCTCTGGGCACAGGTTTATCCTGGTGGTAGTGGATCATGCCACCAGGTACCCAGAAGCTATTCCCCTCAGGACCACTACAGCACCTGTGGTGGCAAGGGCCCTCCTGGGAATTTTCTCAAGAGTGGGCTTTCCTAAGGAGGTAGTATCAGACAGGGGTGCTAACTTCATGTCTGGGTACTTAAAAGCAATGTGGAAGGAGTGTGGAGTGACTTATAAGTTCACCACACCCTATCACCCACAATGCAATGGTTTAGTTGAGAGATTCAACAAAACCTTGAAGGGCATGATTAAAGGGCTCCCAGAAAAGCTTAGGCGTAGATGGGACATACTCTTGCCCTGCCTTTTATTCGCATATAGGGAGGTGCCTCAGAAGGGGTTGGTTACAGCCCTTTTGAACTTCTGTTTGGCCACCCTGTGAGGGGTCCACTGTGCTTGGTGAAGGAAGGATGGGAGTTACCTCTCAAGCCCCCAAAGCAAGATATAGTGGACTATGTACTTGGTCTCCGCTCCAGGATGGCTGAGTATATGAAAAAGGCAACCAAAAACCTTGAGGCTAGCCAGGAACTTCAAAAGGCCTGGCATGACCAAAAGGCTGTTCTGACTGTTTACCAGCCAGGACAGAAGGTGTGGGTGTTGGAGCCAGTGGCCCCAGCAGCTCTCCAAGACAAATGGAGTGGACCCCACACTATTGTTGAGCAGAAGGGTGAGGTCACTTACTTAGTAGACCTAGGAACACCCAGGAGTCCCCACAGGGTTCTCCATGTCAACAGGTTAAAACCATATGTGGACAGGGCAGACATGGGCTTGCTCATGGCTACTGATGAAGGGCAGGAGGAAGAGAGTGACCCACTCCCTGACCTGCTCTCACAGAACCCTGACGATGGGTCAGTAGATGGTGTAGCCTTGGCAGGCAGCCTCACTACCCAGCAACAAACTGATTGTAGGCAAGTTCTCAATCAGTTTAGACATATGTTTTCACTGACACCCAGTCAGACCACCTGGTGCACTCATGAAGTGGACACTGGGGACAGTCTGCCTATTAAAAATAAGATTTATAGGCAACCTGACCATGTCAGGGACTGTATCAGGACTGAAGTCCAGAAAATGTTGGAATTGGGAGTTATTGAACCCTCAGATAGCCCTTGGGCTAGTCCAGTGGTCCTTGTGCCAAAACCTCACACCAGTGGTGGAAAAAGAGAGATGAGGTTTTGTGTGGACTACAGGGGTCTCAATGCAGTCACTAGGACTGATGCCCATCCAATACCAAGGGCAGATGAGCTCATAGATACTTTGGCCTCAGCCAAATATCTCAGCACATTTGACTTGACAGCTGGCTACTGGCAGATCAGACTAGCTGATACTGCAAAGCCCAAAACAGCATTCTCAACCCCTAGTGGGCATTATCAATTTGTGGTAATGCCCTTTGGTCTGAAGAATGCACCTGCCACTTTCCAGAGGCTGGTGAATACAGTTCTCACAGGTCTGGAAGCCTATAGTGCAGCATATCTAGATGATATTGCTGTCTTTAGCTCCACCTGGGAGGATCACCTGGTCCACCTCAGGAATGTTTTACAGGCCCTGCAAAAGGCAGGCCTGACTATCAAGGCCACTAAGTGCCAGATAGGGCAGAGTCAGGTTGTGTACCTGGGCCACCTTGTGGGTGGAGGCCAGGTTCAACCTTTGCAGAGCAAGATCCAGACTATCATGGACTGGACTGCTCCCACTACCCAGACTCAGGTGAGAGCCTTCTTAGGCCTGACTGGGTACTATAGGAGATTTGTCAAGGGGTATGGATCAATAGTGACACCCCTGAATGACTTAACTTCTAAGAAAATGCCCAAAAAGGTTCAGTGGACAGTTAGCTGTCAAAAGGCATTTGATGACCTGAAGCAGGCCATGTGCACTGCTCCCATTCTACAGAGTCCTGATTACTCCAAGAAGTTCATTGTTCAAACTGATGCATCTGAATTGGGGGTAGGGGCTGTACTGTCACAATTGAATGAAGAAGGTCAGGATCAGCCAGTAGCTTTCATTAGCAGAAGGCTGACCCCTAGAGAGAAACGTTGGTCAGCCATAGAGAGGGAGGCCTTTGCTGTGGTCTGGGCTCTGAAGAAGTTGAGGCCATACTTGTTTGGTACACACTTCCTGGTTCAGACAGACCATAAGCCCCTCTTATGGCTAAAACAAATGAAGGGTGAAAACCCCAAACTGCTTAGGTGGTCCATTTCCCTACAGGGGATGGACTTTACAGTGGAACATAGACCTGGGAGTAACCATGCCAATGCAGATGGACTCTCTAGGTACTTCCACTTAGAACATGAAGACTTAACTGGGCAAGGTTAGTTTAATGTCCCTACGTTTGGGGGGGTTGTGTAGGAGAGTAGGATCTGCTTCACATGGGTACCCCCACTTTTTGCTGATGCTTCACTGTTTTTCGACATTAGTCTGGCTGGGGCCCTGCTAATCAGAACCCCAGCCTAGCTGCTTCCTCTCTAAAATGGTTTCCATGTGCCTTAGGCACATCACTGATTGGAATCTGGAGTGCCCTTATAAGTCCCTAGTATATGGTATACTATGTACCAAGGGCATAGGTACCTCAGAGGCCTGCCAGGGGCTGCAGCATGTATTATGCCACCCCTGGAAGGCCATCCAAACTGACACCACAGGTCTGCTACTGCAGCCTGGGTAAGGTGGTGCATGCACTCCTTACTGTGATATAGGTTACCTATATCACTAAATACATACACACATATAAACCTATAAGTCACTCCTAAGGCAGGCCTTATCAATCCTAAAGGCAGAGTGCATGGTTCCTATGTGAGAGGGTGCCCCTGCATGAGCAGGGCCCCTCTGCAGCGTTCGGAGACCCTTCTCTGATGCTGTTTGTAGTGCAGCCTGACCATATACTCTTAAGCGCATTATAACCTCGCGTTAAATGCTAACTTTGGAATGGCTGCACCTAAACATGTCGTGTTTGGTGTCAAACATCTTGGAATACTACCCCCCGCCAATTCTGGCAGCGGGGGTAGCATTCCACCCTTCTAGAGGGAAAGACATGTTAACTCTGGCTAGCCCGGTAACTTCTTTCCAAAGCCCTGGCATCACAAAATGGATGCTGCTGCCACAGACACGAGTCTGGCCTCCTGCTGCTGGACGAAACTCCGGCAGGGGAGGCCTGGACAACAGGTTTCCTGTCCCAGGGAGGTGTGACCACCTCCCCAGACAGGATAATGTGTATTGGGGCTGGGCGGGAGCACTTTCGGGTGCTTTGAAGTCCTGCACTGGGGGCACACTTGGTGTCCCTGTGCATACCCCAGTTCAAACTGGATCAGGGGCTTGCAGCCCCTGCTTTGGCGCGAACTGGACAAAGGGAAAGGGGTGTAGCCACCCCTCTGCCCTGACCCACCCATAGGTGGGGCCACAGAGTAGTCCAACCCCTATCCTTAGTATAAGTATAGGAACCCAGTCCTTAGGACTTTAGATTATCCCTGGACGAAACTCTGAAACTGAATCCTGGACCTTCGACGCTCTACTCACGATTAGAGGACAGAAGAATCTCCCTTGGGGTCAAGGAGTGACTCCCCTGCTTGGCAGGCACCAAAGAAGCATCTGTCCAGTTCGCATTTCTGAAGCTCCCGTCGGACGCCGAAGTCATCGCATCACCAGAGGTGGATTCTCAGACTTCCCCGAGGCTACCCTGAGTCCCCAGCAAAGCTGAGGCCCGTGGCTATCGTGGGTGACTTGAGACCATGACCCCTGGACACCGAGCACATTTGCAAGTGCATCCTCTTCTGGGTCTCCCCCGAAGTCGTGCTTTGGGCTCCGAGTAGCCCTAGCCTCCAGCACCAACTGCTCCGAAGATCACTGGCCTCCACTCCACGAGTGTCCTGTGAGCCAGATCCACGTGCGGCGTCATGAGGCTCCTTTGCGGTCGCTAGCCCATTGGCTAGTAGCCCTTAACGAAGGCCAATCTTTTTCTAACTTGGCATCCTGGTTGCTCCAGGCCTGCCCTCACTTACCCTCGCTGGGTGAGTTCCCCAGACCTTGCTGGTCTGCACCATCGACGATCTTCCTCTGCATCGAGACTTGCCGTTGCCAAGGCTTGTTGGGTCCAATCCGGTCGCCGACACCTCAGCACTCAACAGACATCGTGTACCAGCCAGAATCCTGCTCCTGGTCGCCAACAACGCCTCCTGGACCTTGTGGCTGAAGAGACAAGACAACCGTCAACGCACCTGAAGCACTCGACATCGGTGGGCATCTGTCCATCGCCTTCCTGGTCACTGGCTAGTGACCCAGACTCTGTCCCCTCTGCTTTCAGGTTCTTCAGAACTCCGATCCACTCTTGGATCCACCCGGACACTTTTCACTTGGTCGCCAGCAGCACTTTGCAGCAGATCGCCATTCAAATCGACGACGAAACCCGACCCCGAAAGGCACCTATGCACCCGGCTTCCCTGGGTGAGGTAACACGAGTACTCCGGTGCTCCCGTGGGTAGAGACTCTTCAAAGTCCTAGATCTCAAAGGGTTTGGTCCAAGTCCTCTTTTAAGTGTCCCTTTTCTCTAATTTCCCGATCACGACTTTCTCCATAGAAGTCAACGGCGTATCGCGGTTGTGTATTTACACTGCACGCGTCTCCCGTGGGTCCCCTGTGTCACTACCTTGGGTGGTTCCTTGTGGTCCAAGCACTTCTAGAGGCTCTAGGCCTAGTGTCTAGTTCAGTCGTGGTTCTTATACCACTTTATTGGTATATGGTTTGGTACGCCCCTAGGGCCCAAACGTGTATTTGTGCTATTACTGTGTTTAAATAACTTCTAACTTATGTACTTCGAACTCTAGCCTCATAAAGAGACTAGAGGGGTGTGTTTAGCAATAAATACATATATTTTGAATATATACCTGGTGTGGTGCTCTTTCATTTGATCACTCAAGAGATTATAGACTGGTAAAACAAGCTGCTTTACATTCCTTCAAGACTTAGCCTGAAGGCTGCTCTCCATAGCTACCACTAGGATAGCTTTCAATAAGGTTGTCTTTAACCTATCTCCAATAAGGGGTTGTTTGGACTGGTGCAAGGTGCCCACTATAATTAGTGGACAGCATATACCAGGCCAACTTCTCACACAAGAGACGTAGAGAAAGAGACAAGAGAAGCTCAGAAAGAGGCAGGAGAGGTGGAGAAAGAGAGTGAGGTGCAGAAAGAGGCAAGTGTGGTGCAGAAAGAAGCAAGACAGGTACAGAAAGAAGCAAGAGATGTAAAAAGAGGCCAGAAAAGTACAGCAAGAAGCAAGAGAGGTGCTGAAAGGAGCAAGAGAAATACAGAGAGAAGCAAGAGAAGTGCAGAAAGGACCAAGAGCGGTGCAGAAAGAGAAAGATAGAAGCATAAAGAAGAAAGCGATGTGGAGAAAGAGGCAAGAGAAGTGCAGAAAGAAGTAAGAGAGGTGTAGAAAGAAGCAAGAGAGGTGCAGAAAGGAGCAAGAGAAATACAGAGAGAAGCAAGAGAGGTACAGAAAGAGGCAAGAGAGGTGCAGAAAGAAGCAAGAGAGGTGAAGAAAGAAGAGAGCGAGGTGCAGAAAGAGCCAAGAGAGTTGCAGAAAGAAGCTAGAGGTACAGAAAGAGGCAAGAGCGGTGCAAAAATAGGCGAGAGAAGTGATGAAAAAAGCAAGATAGGTGCAGAAAGAATCAAGAGAGGTACAGAAAGAAGCAAGAGAAGTACTGAAAGAGGAAAGAGAAGTGCAGAAAGAGGACAGAGAAGTGCAGAAAGAGGCAAGAGAAGTGCAGAAAGAGGGAGGAGAGGGGCAGAAAGAAGGAGGAGAAGAGCAGAAATAGGATGAAATGTGCAGAAAGAGGCAAGAGAGATGCAGAAAGAGGCAAGAGAAGTGCAGAAAGAGACAACAGAGGTGCAGAAAGAGGCAAGAGGGGTGCAAAAAGAAGCAAGAGATACGCAGAAAGAAGCAAGGGAAATGTAGAAAGAGGCAAGAGGGGTGCACAAAGAAGCAAGAGAGGTGCAGAAAGAGGCAAGAGAAGCAGAGAAAGATGCACGAGAGGTGCAGAGAGAGGCAAGAGAGGTGGAGAAAGAGGCAAGAGAAGTGCAGAAAGAGGAAGAAAGGTGCAGACAAAGGAAGAAAGGCACAAAAGAACAATTGAAGTGCAGAAAGAAGCAAGAGAAGTGCAGAAAGAAGCAAGAGAGGTGCAGAAAGGAGCATGTGAAGTACAGAAAGAAGCAAGAGAGGTGCAGAAAGAAGCAAGAGAGGTGCAGAAAGAAGAGAGTGAGGTACAGAAAAATGACAGAGAGGTGCAGAAATAGGTAAGAGAAGTGTACAAAGAGGTAAGAGAAGTGCGAAAAGAGGCAAGAGAAGCGCACAAAGAAGGAAGAGAGGTGCCCAAAGAAGCAAGCGAGGTGCAGAAAGAAGCAAGAGAGGTGCAGAAAAAGGAAGAAAGTTACAGAAAGAAGCAAGAGAAGTATAGAAAGAGGCAAGAGAAGTGCAGAAAAAGGCAAGAGAAATGCAGAAAGAGGAAGAAAAGTACAGAAAGAAGCAAGAGAAGTACAGAAAGAGGCAAGAGAAGTGCAGAAAGAGGCAAGAGAAGTGCCAAAAGAGGAAGAAAGGTGCAGAAGGAAGCAAGAGAGGTACACAAAGAAGCAAGGGAGGTACAGAAAGAAGCAAGAGAGGTGCAGAAAAAGGAAGAAAGGGGAGAAAGAGGCAAGAGAAGTATATAAAGAGGAAGAAAGGTGCAGAAAGAAGCAACAGAGGTGCATAAAGAAGGAAGAGGAGTGATGAAATAGGCAAGAGAGGTGCAGAAAGAAGCACGAGAGGTGGAGAAAGAAGCAAGAGAGGTGCAAAAATAAGCAAGAGTTGTGCAGAAAGAAGCAAGAGAGGTGCAGAAAGAGAAAGAGAGGTGCAGAAAGAGGCAGAGAGGTAGAGAAAGCAGAGAGTGAGGTGCTGGAAGAGGAAAGTGAGGTGCAGAAAGAAGCAAGAGAGGTACAGAAAGAAGCAAGAGAGGTGCAGAAAGAGGAAGAGAGAAGCAGAAAGAAGCAAGAGATGTACAGAAAGAGGCAAGAGAAGTGCAGAAAGGAGAAAGAGAGGTCCAGAAAGAGGAAGAGAGAAGCAGAGGAAGCAAGAGATGTGCAGAAAGAGGCACAAGAAGTACAGAAAGAAGCGAGAGGTACAGAAAGAGGCAAGAGAAGTACAGAAAGAGGAAGAAAGGTGCAGAAAGAAGCAAGGGAAGTGCAGAAAGAGACAAGAGAAGTGCAGAAAGAGGCAAGAGAAGTACATAAAGAGGAAGAAAGGTGCAGAAAGAAGCAACAGAATTGCAGAAAGAGGCAACAGAAGTGCAGAAAGAGGAAGAAAGGTACAGAAAGAGGCAAGAGAAGTACAGAAGGAAGTAAGAGAGGTGCATCAAGAAGGAAGAGAGTGAGGTGCAGAAAGAGGCAAGTGTGGTGCAGAAAGAAGCAAGACAGGTACAGAAAGAAGCAAGAGATGTGCAAAAAGAGGCAAGAAAAATGCAGCAAGAAGCAAGAGAGGTGCAGAAAAGAGCAAGAGAAATACAGAGAGAAGCAAGAGAAGTGCAGAAAGGACCAAGAGAGGTGCAGAAAGAGGAAGATAGAAGCATAAAGAAGAAAGCGATGTGGAGAAAGAGGCAAGAGAAGTGCAGAAAGAAGCAAGAGAGGTGTAGAAAGAAGCAAGAGAGGTACAGAAAGGAGCAATAGAAATACAGAGAGAAGCAAGAGAAGTGCAGAAAGAAGCAAGGAGGTGCAGAAAGAAGCAAGAGAAGTTCAGAAAGAAGCAAGAGGGGTGAAGAAAGAAGCAAAAGAGGTACAGAAAGAGGGAGAGAGAAGCAGAAAGAAGCACGAGATGTGCAGAAATAGGCAAGAGAAGTGCAGAAAGAAGTAAGAGAAGTGCAGAAAGAAGCACGAGGGGTGCAGAAAGAAGCAAGAGAGGTGCAGAAAGAGAGGTGCAGAAAGAGGCAAGAGAGGTACAGAAAGAGACAAGAGAAGTGCATAACGGGGCAGAAGAGGTGGAGAAAAAGAGTGAGGTGCAGAAAGAGGCAAGTGAGGTCTAGAAAGAGGCAAGAGAGGTGCAGAAAAAGGTAAGAGAGGTGCTGAAAGAGGTAAGGGAGGTGCAGAAATAAGCAAGAGAAGTGCAGAAAGAAACAACAGAGTGACAGAAAGAAGCAAGAGAGGTGCAGAAAGTGGAGGAAAGGTAGAGAAAGAGGCAAGAGAAGTACAGAAAGAGGAAGAAAGGTGCAGAAAGAAGCAAGAGAAGTGCAGAAAGAAGCTAAAAAAGAACAGAAAGAGGCAAGAGAAGTGCCTAAAGAGGAAGAAAGGTCCAGAAAGAAGCAAGAGAAATACAGAAAGAGGCAAGAGAAGTGAAGAAAGAGGAAGAAAGGTACAGAAAGAAGCAAGAGAAGTACAGAAAGAAGCGAGAGAGGTGCAGAAAGAAGCAAGAGAGGTGCAGAAAGAAGCAATAGAAGTACAGAAAGGATCAAGAGAGGTGCAGAAAGAGGAAGCGAGAAGCAAAAAGAAGCAAGGGATGTAGAGAAAGAAGCAAGAGAAGTGCAGAAAGAAGCAACAGAGGTGCAGAAAGAAGCAACAGAGGTGCATAAAGAAGCAATAGATGTACAGAAAGAAGGAAGAGAAGTCATGAAATAGGCAAGAGAGATGCAGAAAGCAGCAAGAGAGGTGGAGGATGAAGCTAGAGAAGTGCAGAAAGAAGCAAGAGAGGTGCAGAAAGAAGCAAGAGAGGTACAGAAAGAGGAAGAGAGGTACAGAAAGAGGCAAGAGAGGTACAGAAAGACAAGAGAAGTGCATATAGAGGAAGAAGAGGTGAGGAAAGAAGAGTGAGGTGCAGAAAGAGGCAAGTGAGTTGCAGAAAGAAGCAAGAGAGGTACAGAAAGAAGCAAGAGAGGTACATAAAGAAGCGAGAGAAGTGCAGAAAGAGGAGAGAAGTGCAGAAAGAAGCATGAGAGATACAGAAAGAAGCAAGACAAGTGCAAAAGAATTAAGAAAAGTACAGAAAGAGGTAAGAGAAGTGCTTAAAGAGGCAAGAGAAGTGCAGAAATAGGAAGAAAGTTACAGAAAGAAGCAGAAGTGCAGAAAGAAGCAAGAGAGGTGCATAAAGAAGGAAGAGAAGTGATGAAATAGGCAAGAGAGGTGCAGAAAGAAGCAAGAGAGGTGGAGAAAGAAGCAAGAGAGGTGGAGAAAGAAGCAAGAGAGGTGTAGAAAGAAGCAAGAGGGGTGCAAAACGAGGAAGAGAGGTGCAGAAAGAGGCAAGAGAGGTACAGAAAGAGACAAAAGAAGTACAGAAAGAGGCAGGATAGGTGGAGAAAGAAGAGAGTGAGGTGCAGAAAGTGGAAAGTGAGATGCAGAAAGAAGCAAGAGGCAAGAGGCAAGAGAGGTGCAAAGAGAGGCAAGTGAAGTGCTGAAACAAGCAAGAAAGGTACAGAAAGAGGAAGAAATGCACAAAAGAAGTAAGAGAAGTGTAAAAAGAAGCAAGAGAAGTGCAGAAAGAAGCAAGAGAGGCGCATCAAGAAGCAAGAGAGGTGCAGAAAGAAGCAAGAGAGGTGCAGAAAGAAGAGAGTGAACTTCAGAAAGAGGGAAGAGAGGTGTAGAGAGAGGCAAGAGAGGTACAGAAAAAGGTAAGAGAGGTGCAGAAAGAGGTAAGGGAGGTATAGAAAGAAGCAAGAGAAGTGCAGAAAGAAGCAACAGAAATACAGAAAGAAGCAAGAGAGGTGCAGAAAGAAGCAAGAGAGGTGCAGTGTTGGACTTGGCCCTGCTCGCAGGGTCATCCTGGAACTTTTTGCCTTCCGCCTAGCCTTTTTGCTGCTGTGGTAGTGGAGGTTTATGTACTCTGGGCACTTTGGCACGGGAGTTTGGTGTAAAGTGCCTGTGCTCTCGGCCCTCCAAAGGCTAGCATTGAGAACTTACCCCCTATGGATAACCCCTAAATGAAACACAATGAATATGTATGTTTGGTGTGGTTGAACTGGAAATAATAAATGTTGCACAATGGTGTACTCAGGGTTATTTTCACCATTGTAGAAATGTCACTTTTAAACCGTCACCCTGTCTGTGTGCCTGTGCCTGCCTGAGGTGGGTTGGCAGTATAGTGCTCGAAATGACCAAAGCTGGCTCTACCCCCTGGGGTGTGTCCGTCTCACACAACCCCAGCTTTTTGGAGGGAAGCCTGGCAGACAGGGTGCCCTACACCTCCCCCAAACCAGTTGTGACCGGTTTCCCCAGGGAGCCTTCCAGAAGCTTCTGGCCCTTTCTGGTAGGTGGGGTGAGGGGCGCATAAATAGCGGAGCTGTGCCTCCATGTGCTGTGCGGGGACTTTGATTGAGAGGGGACCCTCTGCCAGGAGGTACCGCCGCAAGAGCCTGCGTGGTGGCCCCTGAGCCCATCTGTACCTCTCTGCTGTCCACAGGGCCAGTGAGAGCCCTTTGCTGGAGTGAAGACTGCTATGCCAGGAGGAGTGCCACATTATGGGGGTTGACTGTTCCTAGGAACTGCTGTCCTGTTTTGATAAGTGCCCACTGCCTGCGGATCTGGCCCAGTATTGCTTGCCTGCTCTCCAGCCCTAGCACCTCGTGAGCACTATATTTGAAGTGACTGTGTGCCCTTCTGCTCCCTAGCGCTTCGCGAGCGCTATATTTTGTGGGCCTGCACTCCAAGGAGGTGAGGAGTGGGGGCACTACTTTCTCATGTGGGACCCTGGAACTGTGAGCCACCCAGCACCTCGAGAGCGTGCCTAAACCCAGCACCTGGTGAGCACTACAACTGCTTTCCTGCCTCCTAGCCGCTCGTGAGCGCTACACCTAGAAGCTGCCCCGGGTCCGGAATGCGCTGTGTAGCGCTAAGAAGTGGAGCACTGCCCGGGAGAACTGCCTGCTTCAAAATACAGCGGGAGCCTACCCCGCGTTTGTGCCTCCTTTTGCTGTTCAGACCAGCGGGAGCCCACCCCGCGGTCTTTGTGCCAATTTGGCGGGAGCCCACCCCGCATTGCCCCACCGACATCTCCTGCAATGACCGCCGAGGCCCAGGGAGTAGCTGAGGCTGCTGCTCTGCCTGCGGTGACCCGGAAGGAGACGGGACCTCACCGGAGGGGCCGGAAGTGAGGAGGAGGGGGCTCCCAGAGTAACGAGGGAGCCCCGTGTCTGTCCAGGAGCCAGGCGGGAGCCTACCCCGCGCTGGCCAACGCCCCCACGTCGATGGAGACTTCTCTCCGTAAAGGAAGGTGGGGGCTCTCCGTGAGCTGAGGAGAGCCCCGAGTGCTGCCGGAGTCGTCCGGAGCCCCGCCAGCTCCATGTCGAAGTCCCGGGCCCCAGACGAGGGACCCGGGTGAAGAGCGGAGTTGCTGCCTGCACCACAGGAAGAAAGAGAGCCCTGCAGACGCCGAAGACGCTGGAGCAGTGCGTGCTCCGTTCCGGCGGCCCCAGCACCTGCTGAGAGAGACCGGAGCCGGCAAACAGGAGCCCGGTGAGTGGGGCTCAGCTGCATGGTGATTGGGGGAGTGTCGGGGCTCATTATCGGTGCCCGCCCCCGGGGCCAAGTCTATTTCCTTCGAGTCCCTGAGAGAGGGGGGCTCCCAGGCACGGCAGTGTCATTACTTATTTTTATAGCTGCCCGGAGGGAGGCATCGGGGTACATTGTCGGTGCCTGCCTCCCCTTTGGCCCCTCTGAGAGGACCCTAGTGGTCGTACTGGTTTCCCAGCTGCCCCGCCTGGTAGTGGCAGCTGCAACGTGCGGCCACCTTTGTGTTGGAGTCCACGTGGGGCTCCAGCGTGAACTGGGACACAGTGTCCCGTGGGCTACACAGTGACGCCGCAGTTGCGGGTCGCTGCAACGGGAGGCATTTTTCTTGAGCCTCGGGTCCCAGGTGGGGGCTCCTACTGGCCGGTTCTTTGTGGGCCACCTAGCTTTTGATTTCAGAGTCCCGGAGGGGGCACCAACGTGACTGGGTACTGCCACTTCTAGGGTCAGAAGTACTGTTGCAGTCTACGGGTGATGCGCAGTGATGGTGCATTGGCACCCGGGTGTATTTACATGAGGTGCTCTGCTAATGTTCTGAGAAGTGCATTCATGCATGCATAATGTGATGTAGGCTGATAATGCTTGTCCCCTAATGTACTGATACTAATGAGAATGCATAATGTGGTTGATGCCCAAATGTGCGCAATAATGGATGGCCCCTATGCACATTATTGGTGTTCGGTATAATGTGTCCCAGGCCTAAGGTCGTGTTATGATGGTCTATGCCCCAGGATTATGATTCATGCCTAATGCTTATACTGATGGTATGCCTAATGTTTATCTGTGTACTCATAACGATGCCTACATGCCCATGGGATGATGCCTATTTTTATGCATAGTATGATGGTATGCCTAATGTTGCATTTTATGCCAATGCTAAGATGATTATGCATTTTGCATTTCTACGCCTAACCTGATGGTTTCATTCCAGGCCGGCGGCAAAGGTGATTTATGCCTGTTTCCCAAGTTATGATATTTTTGGTTCCTGCCAGATTACGCTTTCAGGAACTATGCTAATGAGGATGCCTTATGTTTAGGCCTAATGGTTATAGCCAAGCGACTAGGTCCCTGGACTTGCCAGTAGGTACTGGCTGTTACACATTTATTGATGCCCTTACATTTACCCCCTGTGCTCTATGAGAGTTCTGGCAGCGGCCCGATGGGCCCTGCCCGGTAAATAATTCCCCTGTAAATGACTACCCGGTGCCAGTTGGCACAGTGTTATTTGTGACTGTGATTACGAGTCTAATATGTTTTTCTTAATACAAAAAGCTACTTTTACACAACCTGGTGTGGAGTCTCTTTTGTAGTGTGCCTAGTGTGTCGCCTGTGAGTGTGTGCTGCGCAGATGCTTTACACAATCTTCCGTAGTTTAGCCTACCTGCTCCGCACCACGCTAACCCGTTGCTAACATGCAGAAACAGGCAAGAGAGGTGCAGAAAGAGTTAAGAGAGGTGCAAAAGAGGCAAGAGAGTTGCAAAAAGAGAGGTGCAGAAAGGGGCAAGAGAGGTGCAGAAAGAAGCAAGAGAGGTGCAGCAAGAGGTAAGAAAGTACAGAAAGACAGGAGAGGTGCAGAAAGAAGCAAGAGAGGCACAGAAAGAAGCAAGTGAAATGCACAAAGAAGCAAGAGAGGTACACAAAGAAGCAAGGGAGGTACAGAAAGAAGCAAGAGAGGTGCAAAAAAAGGAAGAAAGGGGAGAAAGAGGCAAGAGAAGTGTATAAAGAGGAAGAAAGGTGCAGAAAGAAGCAACAGAGGTGCATAAAGAAGGAAGAGGAGTGATGAAATAGGCAAGAGAGGTGCAGAAAGAAGCACGAGAGGTGGAGAAAGAAGCAAGAGAGGTGCAAAAATAAGCAAGAGTTGTGCAGAAAGAAGCAAGAGAGGTGCAGAAAGAGAAAGAGAGGTGCAGAAAGAGGCAAGAGAGGTACAGAAAGGGACCAGAGAAGTGCAGAAAGAGGCGGAGAGGTAGAGAAAGAAGAGAGTGAGGTGCTGGAAGAGGAAAGTGAGGTGCAGAAAAAAGCAAGAGAGGTACAGAAAGAAGCAAGAGAGGTGCAGAAAGAAGAAGAGAGAAGCAGAAAGAAGCAAGAGATGTACAGAAAGAGGCAAGAGAAGTGCAGAAAGAAGCAAAAGAGGTGCAGAAAGAAGCAAGAGAGGTACAGCTAGAAGCAAGAGAAGTGCAAAAAGGAGCAAGAGAGGTCCAGAAAGAGGAAGAGAGAAGCAGAGGAAGCAAGAGATGTGCAGAAAGAGGCACAAGAAGTACAGAAAGAAGCGAGAGGTACAGAAAGAGGCAAGAGAAGTACAGAAAGAGGAAGAAAGGTGCAGAAAGAAGCAAGGGAAGTGCAGAAAGAGACAAGAGAAGTGCAGAAAGAGGCAAGAGAAGTACATAAAGAGGAAGAAAGGTGCAGAAAGAAGCAACAGAATTGCAGAAAGAGGCAACAAAAGTGCAGAAAGAGGAAGAAAGGTACAGAAAGAGGCAAGAGAAGTACAGAAGGAAGTAAGAGAGGTGCATCAAGAAGGAAGAGAGTGAGGTGCAGAAAGAGGCAAGTGTGGTGCAGAAAGAAGCAAGATAGGTACAGAAAGAAGCAAGAGATGTGCAAAAAGAGGCAAGAAAAATGCAGCAAGAAGCAAGAGAGGTGCAGAAAAGAGCAAGAGAAATACAGAGAGAAGCAAGAGAAGTGCAGAGAGGACCAAGAGAGGTGCAGAAAGAGGAAGATAGAAGCATAAAGAAGAAAGCGATGTGGAGAAAGAGGCAAGAGAATTGCAGAAAGAAGCAAGAGAGGTGTAGAAAGAAGCAAGAGAGGTACAGAAAGGAGCAATAGAAATACAGAGAGAAGCAAGAGAAGTGCAGAAAGAAGCAAGGGAGGTGCAGAAAGAAGCAAGAGAAGTTCAGAAAGAAGCAAGAGGGGTGAAGAAAGAAGCAAAAGAGGTACAGAAAGAGGGAGAGAGAAGCAGAAAGAAGCACGAGATGTGCAGAAATAGGCAAGAGAAGTGCAGAAAGAAGTAAGAGAAGTGCAGAAAGAAGCACGAGGGGTGCAGAAAGAAGCAAGAGAGGTGCAGAAAGAGAGGTGCAGAAAGAGGCAAGAGAGGTACAGAAAGAGACAAGAGAAGTGCATAAAGGGGCAGAAGAGGTGGAGAAAAAGAGTGAGGTGCAGAAAGAGGCAAGCGAGGTCTAGAAAGAGGTAAGAGAGGTGCAGAAAAAGGTAAGAGAGGTGCTGAAAGAGGTAAGGGAGGTGCAGAAATAAGCAAGAGAAGTGCAGAAAGAAACAACAGAGTGACAGAAAGAAGCAAGAGAGGTGCAGAAAGTGGAGGAAAGGTAGAGAAAGAGGCAAGAGAAGTACAGAAAGAGGAAGAAAGGTGCAGAAAGAAGCAAGAGAAGTGCAGAAAGAAGCTAAAAAAGAACAGAAAGAGGCAAGAGAAGTGCCTAAAGAGGTAGAAAGGTACAGAAAGAAGCAAGAGAAATACAGAAAGAGGCAAGAGAAGTGAAGAAAGAGGAAGAAAGGTACAGAAAGAAGCAAGAGAAGTACAGAAAGAAGCGAGAGAGGTGCAGAAAGAAGCAAGAGAGGTGCAGAAAGAAGCAATAGAACTACAGAAAGGATCAAGAGAGGTGCAGAAAGAGGAAGCGAGAAGCAAAAAGAAGCAAGAGATGTAGAGAAAGAAGCAAGAGAAGTGCAGAAAGAAGCAACAGAGGTGCAGAAAGAAGCAACAGAGGTGCATAAAGAAGCAATAGATGTACAGAAAGAAGGAAGAGAAGTGATGAAATAGGCAAGAGAGGTGCAGAAAGCAGCAAGAGAGGTGGAGGATGAAGCTAGAGAAGTGCAGAAAGAAGCAAGAGAGGTGCAGAAAGAAGCAAGAGAGGTACAGAAAGAGGAAGAGAGGTACAGAAAGAGGCAAGAGAGGTACAGAAAGACAAGAGAAGTGCATATAGAGGAAGAAGAGGTGGGGAAAGAAGAGTGAGGTGCAGAAAGAGGCAAGTGAGTTGCAGAAAGAA